>LR749574.1:200059-224367 GCA_902729485.2 Mus minutoides
ACTGGTAGAGCTCACCAGCTGGAAAATAGGAGCAGGAGGGTCAGAAATCCTAGGCCAGCCTGGTCTACATGCCAGCTTACACTGTGAGCTAGCCTGGACTATGTGGTAGGTATGAGGCAAGCTTCATGAGATCCTGTCCTGGCAGCAAAAGCAAAGCCAAGAAACCAACCAGCCAAGAACAAGACGGTACCTTCTGCTCATAGCATGTCAGTGAGTTTGGATCTGAAACTTTCACTTGCTGTGAATAGAAAATCTTCATGAAATAAATAGTAGGGGAAAAAACCCCCTCAAAACAAAGAAGACAAAGATGAGGGTTTCATTGGACACAGAGCTCATCTGTACAACAGTGGAATAGAACCAATTGAGTTTGGCTCAAGTTCCACTCTAATGGATGGGTATTAACCTATTTCTATTTCTTGGCTTTGAAGTCTATTGGACGAATTATCATCATCCTCATCTTACACAAAGATAGAGAAGCATTCTGACTTTGAAAAACAGTACAGATATGAGAGGGCTATCTGCCATCTTGACTGACATAATCTTGACTCAGGATGATTGGTTGCTCTAACCTCAGAAGATAAAAATGAACATTGCATGCAACCATGAATAGATACTTACATATGTAAAAAAAAAATGGAGGGTGGAGAATTTCATATTATGCCTTATAATTCAAAGATAAGGAGTTAGAGAGGTGGCTCAGTGATTAAGAGCACATATAGCTCTTGCAGAGACCTGGGTTCAGTTCCCAACACACACATACACATCATAACTGTACATAACCCGAGTTCCGTAGGAATCTAATGGCTCTGGCATCTGTGGGCAGCTGCACCTATGTGTTACACATCAGCACACACACATACACACACAGATCACTTAAACTTAAGCAATATTTACTGTAAAATCATAAACGTGTGTATGCCTACATTGTATGTATCATATGTAAAATATATGCATAAGATGTATATGTGCGTCTATACAATTACTGTGGTGTGTATAATAATGGAAACTGCTTTACATTGTCAGGTGAAATTTTTTTGCAATGCAGGAAATGAAATCCAGGACTTCACGCATATCAGGCAAGGACTGTGCCCCTGAGCTACACCCCAAGTCCTATTAAATGAATATATATTTTCTCCCTTTGACACTGTCCTTAGAAATCCCCAATGGAGGGAAAAACCCGCCTCCAGCTGGAACTGAACAAAGACCTAACTCTTTACCTAAGGTGGATCCTGTGCTTACAGTGCCCAGTGTGCTGACTCATGTGCCTGACTTAGAGGGCAGGAGGAGCAGCTATTGTGTGAAGAAACAGTGTTTGAAGACAATGAGGTCTCTTATAGTCAAATGGGCAACTGTTACTGGGGTGTCGGAAGAGGAAATAAATGGAGATTTCTACTCCCAGCGTATGGGCTGCTATTCTCTGCACAGACACAGGTCAGCATCATGTGTGTCCAGAGGGTGTTCGGATGACTAACACAGTTTGGAAAGCTTCAATAAAGATTACCTTTGCTTTGACAGCTTTTTTAATTGAAAAAAGGTTTTTTTCATACAATATATATCCTTAGTATGTTTTCCCTTGCCCCAGTTCCTCCTGGATCTTCCCTATTCATCCAAGTTTATGCTGTTCTTTGTCTCTCTTTAAAAATAAAGCAAACCCAAGAAGCACACGGGCATACACACATGCACCCCCCCCCCCCACAAACACACACACACACACACACAATAGAAACCAAATGTTCAAGAAGATCACCATTTTTTTTTAAAAGAAGCCCAAACAAAGCAAAATGACACAAAAAAGTCTACAAAAAATACCATCGAGCTCATTTTGTGTTGGCCAACTCCTGCTAGGCCCAGGCCCTCCCTGATCTGTGCTTGATATACCTGGTAGGACTCCATTGGAAAGAACTAATTTTTCCTTTCTCAGTGGGTATCACTACCAGATAGCTTCTTGGTTAGGGGCATGTCCACTTCCTTCTCTCATTTGACAGCTAAATGTTGAACCACGGCCCTTCTGACTGTGTGGCAAACTCTTGTGGGTAGAGCATGCTGAGCACTCCTGGGCCTGCCAGTGGTTTTTGCAGACTGCCCAGTTGCTCTCGGGCACTGGTGTATGACTAAGCTGCTCTCAGAGGGGCATTGCCACCTAGGGTTTCCATAATGTGGACCTCTGCAATATGGAAGAGAAAGAGGGAGTCATGAATGCCATAATTAATCAGTGACTTTGGAGCTTAGCTTCTGTTACTGTGATTAAAAACCCTGACCAGAAACAATGTGGCGGGAGGGGCTTATTTGGCCTACAGTTCTAAGTTACAGTCTTTTATTTCAGGGAAGTTGAATGGCAACTTGCAACATAGTATCCACTGGCCAGAGCGGGCAGAGAGATAAGAATCCACTTGGCTTTCCTCACTCTTAGTCAGTTAATAACCCAGATCTCTTAGGTAGCCTCAAAGTTTTTGTTTTTTTTTTTTTGTTTTTTTTTTTTTTTGGTTTTTTGAGACAGGGTTTCTCTGTGTAGCCCTGGCTGTCCTGGAACTCACTCTGTAGACCAGGCTGGCCTCGAACTCAGAAATCTGCCTGCCTCTGCCTCCAGAGTGCTGGGATTAAAGGTGTGCGCCACCACGCCCGGCTCAGTATTCTTTTTTAAGTTGTAAAATGCTAGAGTATATAACATTCATTACTTAACAGCCCACCAACAGTCAATACAACTGCCCCAGTCATGTCCAACAGGCCAACCTGATAAAGATAATTCTTCAAGGAGACTCTGTTCCCAGATGGCTCCGGGTTGTGCCAAGTTGCTACCTCAAGCTAAAGAGCACACACCGCTTCCTTCTGCTCTCACCTCCCTCTCTCTCACTTGCTTTCTCTTGTGGCTTAAAATCTGGAGCGAAGGGTGAGTGGAAAGTCTAGAGGGAGGCAAGGCCACGTTGAGAGTGGCAGTAGAGCTCTGCCCTATTTCCTGAGTTCTCATTTATTTATTTTTCTTTTTTTTTCTTAGATATGTTCTTTATTTACATTTCAAATGCTATCCTGAAAGTTCCCTATACCCTCCCCCTCCCCTGATCCCCCACCCGCCCACTCCCACTGGCCCTGGCATTCCACTGTACTGGGGCATATAAAGTTTGTAAGACCAAGGGGCATCTCTTCCTAGTGATGGCCGACTAGGCCATCTTCTGCTACATATGCATCTAGAGACACGAGTTCTGGGGTTTCTGTTTCGTTCATATTGTTGTTCCACCTATAGGGTTGTAGACCCCTTCAACTCTTTGGGTAATTTCTCTATCTCCTCCATTGGCGGCCCTGTGTTCCATCCTATAGATGAATGTGAGCATCCCCATCTGTATTTGCAAGGCACTGGCATAGCCTCACTCGAGATAGCTATATCAGGGTCCTTTCAGCAAAATCTTGCTGGCATATGCAATAGTGTCTGTGTTTGGAAGCTGATTATGGATAGATTCCCGGGTGAAGCAGTCTCATGGTGTTACCATGCCCAGATTGAACATTTCTTATCCTAAAAATATATGGGCATTTTTCTTCATATTTCAAGTGTTCTGCAGAATGACGAAGTAGCAGTTTGATGGCTTATTCTTGTGAGTTGTGGAACAGGCTCCAACTGAGGACTCACTACGGTCCCACTGTGCCTCTACAGCTCCTGGAGTAAAACTGGAAGGGAGGGGTGCTGCTAAGACAAACCCAGAGAGAGGCGCTTGCTTGAGAGGTCCAGGGGACCTGAAGAGCAGGCCTTTGAACAGTAGATAGTATGATTAGTTAACAAGGTTCCTGTAGTAGGATCATCTAGGGCATTTGTTTCTGATCTGGTTTTCTTTACAAACCTTGCAGCGACTCTGCTCTGCCAAATTGGTGTTTTGTCTTTTGTTTCATTTGTCCCGTGCCTGATCCAGAAGGAAAAAGTAACTCATTTATTCAGGAGAAAGTGAGACAACCCTAAAACGGGAGAGAACCCGAGGCAAGTAGTGGGAGGCTCAGACACCCCCACCACCCCAATGGAGTGTCACCTTAATTTTTAAATTAATGTTTTATTTTATGTCTATGTGTTCTGCTTGCATGTATGTCTGTCTTGGTGCCTGTGGAGGCCAGAAGATAACATCACATCTCCATGGGACTGGAGTTCCAGATGGCTGTGAGCTTTCACAGGGGTGCTGGGAATCACCCAGGTCCTCTGGAAGAGCAGCTAGTGCTTTTAACTCTCCAGCACAGAGAGTGTCACTTTTAAAGCTCATGCTTGAGAACTAGCGTATCTCTTGAATGGTATGCAGAAAACATGGAGGGCAGACACTTAGGAATACACACACCATTTCTTCTTCTTCTTTTTTTTAATCACAGTGATTACTTGGCTGGATTAACCTAATTCCCCCCATCAGTAGTCTATCCCATTGGAGTTCCTATTACAGCGAAAATGCCATTTCTTTCGACAAGATCTAACATATACTACCACACAGTTATCACACATGTCCCACCCCCTATTTGTACAGAAAAGGATTTTAAGAGTTGAATGAGCCTTTTATTGTGGAAAAGTGCAAACACATTGTCCACAGGTTGGACTAGCTTATCCCCATACCCAGACATTGTTTATGGATATTGTTTGGGTATGAGAAGGATGGTACCCATGTAAAGCAAAAGTAAAAGATGTACCTGTTCCAGAGGCACATGGCAAAAGACACATCGAGGAAGCTGCACCACCATCTTAGGTCTAGACAGACGGAAGCAGTAGCCAAGAAGACAGACTGAAGCAAGGGAGTGGACTGAGCCAAATGACTAGGTGTCAACGGAAGCTCTGCTCTTTACTATGATGTCAAGGACAAGGAACTTCTCATGGTTCTGTATGCTGTCTGAAGACAGATTGGTGGTAGCAATGATATGTGTCTCGGGAGATTATAGTAGTGTGTATCAGACACCAAGGAAGGACACACAGGCATAGTGAGTCTTGATATACCCAAAAGCTGATAAGTTTCTTGCCTAATAGATTATAGTTTCCAGTAACAGGGTTTTGAAATAATTTAAAGATCTCCTATTTCAATCTCTTTGTGTGCGTTTAGTCTAACTGCTGGTACTTTCAATCTCAATATACAGATCATATATCAAATATTTGTCCCCATGCACTTCGCTACATCTTTTATTTGTAGAATCCAATATGCTGATCACCTTTTACACATGTGAAAGATTAAAAAAACAAAACAAAACAAAAAAACCCTGTAGTTTGACAAAATGCAGCAAACGAGATTCAAACCTAATAATAATTACTTCAAATGGAAAGACTTGGATTTCAAACAAAACCCCTGTGGCAGTTTGAATATGCTTGCCCCATAGGAACTGGCAGTGTTAAAGGAAGTGTGTCCTGTGGAGGTGGGACACACACACACACACACACACACACACACACACACACACACACACGTCTGGTTAGTGTGACACAGAGTCTCCTCCTGGCTACCTAAGAAAGATAGTCAGTCCACTTCTGCTGCCTGCAGAACTCTTGGCTCCTCTACCACCCTGTTTGCCTGCACTCTGCCAAGCTTCTCACCGTGATCATAATGGACTGAACCTCTGAAAACTGTAAGGTAGCTTCAATGAAATGTTTTCATTTATAAGAGCCACGGTCATGTCTCTTCACAGCAATAAAAGCCCGACTAAGACCACATCCCTACAACAAGTAGAGCAACGGAAGTGTAATATATGAAGCATCATTTATGTTGAATCTTCTTCATTCTTTTCCCCTTAGTGTCTTTCCATGTACTCGTTGCTGGCCTGATCTCAAACTCAAGGCAGTCCACCTGCCTCAGCTTCCTAAGTGCTGCGAGTCTAGGCTGGTGTTACCATGCCCAGATTGAACATTTCTTATCCTAAAAATATATGGGCACTTTTCTTCATATTTCAACTGTGGTATTTCATCTACATATTCTAGAATGAAATAAACACATCAGGGTTTACTGCTAGCATTTAGCAAACAATTCCTGAGCATCTAGGACTGCCAGCCTCATGCTGTGCTTCCAGGATTTTGCACTGTTCTTATAAACACTTGAGCATTTGCCCCACTGGCAAAAATTAGATTTCTTGGCTTTGGACTTCCTTTTTTAATTTATCCAGTGAGCCTGCGTTTCCTGTTTACAAGGCTTGGGGATTCGGTTCCACAGCTTTGAAGAAGTCACAGCAAGCCTTTGGCTACTCAGTTGTATCAAGACAAAATGGGGACCCTTTTCAAGGGGCTCTCTACTTTCTGGCCACTCTTTGGGGATGGGAGTCAAATGGAAGCCTTCTGTGGTGCTCTCAGTAACCCCAGACTCAAATCCCACTCACTGATGTTATAGCCCCAGCAGAACCCCAGGTGCTTCCAAGTAATGCCAGAAGTTGGCTATAATCTTTCTAAGTAGGAAGTTCAGCTCATTAAAATCATTTCAGAAGCACTAAAATCCATCCAAAATGATTTTACTTTGAGGTCTTTAAAAACATATGCACTAATATTTGAAACAATTCAAGAAACACAAATAAAGTAGTAAATATTCCAAGACAGTTATACATCATCAAACATTCTCCTGCCATATTGGATCAGTGGATATTCCAGGACAGGGGTACATCACTGAACACTCTCCTGCCATATTGAATCAGTGCATATATGCTAATACCCTCAAAGACAGAGGCTGTCATCACCCTGATTTTACAGTGTGAGAACTAAAGCTGGCTCGCTCAAGGCACAAAAAGGCAGATTCTAGACTCACACAACAGACCTGGAGGCTGTTCAAGTCACGCCAGGCCTTGGTGTGAGGGTCAAGTAGATACACAAAGCCCATTGCTATCTTACTGTTTTCTGATATTCTTTGATCCTACAAAGATGTGGTGTTAGTGTGTGAATACAGTATTAGGGAGTTACAAAGTCCTTGGCTTATAGGAAAACTGTCTAAATTTTAATGTCAATAACTTAAACACTGTGGGTGAATCTTGAAGTGAGTCACTTTCCAGAAATTTTATTCCATATGAACACAGGGCTCCACAAATGCCAATATGTATGTGAAACTTCAAAAAAGGAAGCCTGTAGCATATTTACTTTGATACTTTAAATGCTACGAATAAGTTTAGTTATAGATTCGCAGCCAACTTTGAAATCTACCTCACTGGGTTAGGTCCTTGAAACTTCTCAAAATTGCTATGTGAATTTCTTGGCTTCTGCTCCTAAGGGATTCCGTCTCTGTAGGTTGGTTGTTTTAAGGGACACATGGAAATTCTTAGAGTTTCCTGTCTATTCTCAGCATAGATAATATTATAAGTTACCTTTTACTAAATGCAGAGTGTCTCAGGGTTCATGTAATAGCTAGCATGTTCTCAAACAAGAAAGAATAAGCAGATTTTCTAGAGATTGAGCATATTGGTAGAACAGTCATGAATTCCTCATTACTGTTTCTGTGGAATGTGGCATTTTTGACTCTACATCTTAAAGATGCTATTATGAAGGTGAACTTTAAATGTGTGAACAAATTCACATTGCCTAGGGGAGTTTTTTCAAGAGGGTAGTAAACAACTAGTAGGGAGAGAGAGGGAGGAAGAGGGAGAGAGGGGGGATAGAAATGCATGTGTTGGAGGGACATGGGAACATGGTTGGTACTATGATAGCTTATTTTACTTTATGTGTATGTTGTTCATTTGGCAAAGAATTATGAATGAAGGGAAGAATTTTACATGTTAGAAAAGAAGTTGAGCATAACATTAATGAATCCATTTCACCAGAATCAATGTGGATTAAGCTTCTGACATTGTGCTAGTTTAGAAACCTTTAAGTTAGAGACAAGTCAGTGGCTATGGTGGCCAGAGGAGTCAGATCAGAGCCTGTTCTGACGTTCAGAATGGATCAGTTGAGACACAACATGAGCAGACTTTATTAGTAGAGTCTATTTGGAGAAAGGACTGTAGACTCAGTGGTATGACACTTGCTGTGTGGCAGTAAGTCTCTGGGTCCAGTTGAACCTACAAAGAAACAAACCACCTACAGAATAAAACTCAGCCCCAGTAGAGACCTTTAACAGTTGAAAGGAATCAACCAAAAGGAAAAGGAATGCTAAATGGTTTATCTACCAAAGGCGCTCTTAGCCTTTTTACTTTCTGAATAACTTTCTTATTTCTGTCACCAAGTACTTGTTAGCAAGCAACTCAAGGGAGAAAGGCTTGTTTTGGTTTATGCTTGGGGGAATACAGTCTATCATGGCAAGGACAAGTGTCTGGCAGGAGCCAGAGGTGGCTAGAGACACCCCTGAAAATAGAAAGAGGTGAGTGTTGCAGCTGCTTCCTGGATTTTCTAGCTCCCCCTCCCCCCGTCTGGTCTTCATCCTGTGGGCAGGTGCCATCCATGTTCAACATGGACCTTTCCTCTTCAGCTAAATGTCTCTAGCAATATTTTGGTAGACATACCCAAAGGTGACTTTAAATTCAGCTACAGTGACAATAAAAATCACTTATCACAGAGACACAGTCTTGCATAATATTACCCAATGTAGTAGCCCCTAGTCACTTGTGGCTCTTTTAAGTTTAAATTCATGTTAATTAAATTTTATTACAGCAAAACGTTCAATTCCTTGGTTGTGCTAGGCACACTTTAAGTCAGCAGCTACGTGCTGGCAGTGGTAGTGGCATTGGGTAGCAGAGACACAGGATTACATCTACATGTGTGCACTGGCAATGTAGATATATGACCTGTCTATTAGGGGAGAAGTTTCTACTGACCCATGTTGGGGACCAGCAAACAGGAGGGGAGCAGTTAAGCAAATATCTGGCAAGATCTGGGCCCACAAGTAGAAGTTATGTCCAAAGAAGGAGCCACTTGTTCATACCACATCGTGAGCTTAGACCATACCAACTCCGCTGGATATCAGCAATCTTTTTCTACACCTCACCAGTTGGTAAATACGCTGGGCTTTGGGACCATGCGGATTTTGCCTAAAATAATACACTCTGCTACTGTATCATGAGACCAACTACAGACAATATAGAAATGAATGAGCATGACTGTGTTCCAGTAACACTTTATTTGAAGAAGAGAGAGAGACAGAGAGAGACAGAGACAGAGAGAGAAGGGGAGGGGAGAGGGAGTGGGAGGGAGAGGGAGAGGGAGAGGGAGAGGGAGAGGGAGAGAACATGACAATGGGCTGGATTTGATTCTCAAGCTATATTTTGTTGAACCCTGCATTGGGGTCAAGGAAAGCTGTATGTGTGTTACAGCCAAAAATTTACAGAATTGTGTGCCTAGAAAGTGCATTCTAGTAGCAGAATGAAAATGGACTTAGGGAGTGTAGGACACAAGGCAAACAGTCTGGTCAATAAGGATGGAGTAGGTTCTGAGATGTGATTGGGAAAAGGGTGCTGGAGGATCTGGAGAACACGTACAATAAAGGAACACAGAGACGGCACATTATAAAATGTTGAAAGGGGAACAGATTTGGGAAAGATGACTTCACTGGAGCCAGGTGTCACTTGAGGGGTTGAGTGTGTGAGTTGTCAGCCGAGGCCAGAGGCAAAGCCCAGGGAGGCAGGAGCAGACGAGGAAGACGAAGATGTCATCTTGTAATATAATGCTTGGAGTAGACCAGATAAGATGGTACAGTGTAAGGGGGCTGAGATGTATTTTCCGGAGGAAAATATAGAAGAATGAAGCCAGAGGAACCAAGAGAAGATTTGCAAGTAATGCTGGGAGAGACAGAGAACGTAACACTGGGTTTGACAATTAGGAAACAGTATTGAACATCACCCAGAATTAACCTTACAAATGAAATAAAACCAAAAGAGCATCCACTAGTGTTGGGGGTTGGTCTGGTGCTGCTATGTATTCAAATGCTAACTATTGGCCTCAAAATCTGCGTGTCTTCTCAGGCAAGCAGATTCGTCTTCTATGACTGGTTAAGTAAAAGTGGCTACAGCCCATTATTTGGGAGAATAGAGGTAGGCGGGGGTCTCGGTTATTGGGCTGGGGGGTCACAGGTAGCAACATGAAGAAAAGAAGAAGAGAAAGAAAACAGAGAGGACTGGAGGTCTCTATTAAAAGGGATGTGGCCAAGAGAAGTGTGTCCAGAGGACAGATAGATGGAGAAATAACAGCCCGGGAGAGATTCAGACTGCAAGTAATTGGGGAGCACACCTGGGAAACAACCAGTCTAGTGTAAAATAGATTAGGGGTAATTACCCAGTAATCAAGCTAAAGCTGATTAAGTAAATAAATAGGACTCAGTCTTGATTATTGGGGGACTGGCTGGGTCATACTGAGAACTAATAGAGTTACTAATAGCATTTACAACCATACACCAGTGTCTGGATCTTCCGTACAGGAGCTACATTAAGTGGGATGGTAATGTTGATCCATCACGCTCTTGGATCACATAGTAGGCCAACAGTGAGCATCTCTCTAACCTCATTTTACACAGTATGTGCAGCAATTGCTCTGTGGACCAAATTCAGTTCCATCACTCTGGGTGAAACTTTGTAAACTTGCATGGACTGTAGGTTGTGGATGTTATGAAATGGTTCAGAACCTTTGCAAATTTACATTTGGGGTTCAGATGTATTGTGGAGCTAAATGAATTGTGAGAGAATTTAATTATGAATTAAAAGAAAAATGACAGGCTTAAGTCTGTGATCCTAAGGGGTGTTTTATTTTTCTTGTAATAACCATTCTTTTAAAAATAATTTATAACTTTTCATTTTCTCTAATTTTTGAGTTACATTATAAGTACATTATTTCTCCCTTCCTTTTCCTCTCTTTAAACCTTTCCATGTATCCTTCCTTAATTTCTTTTAAACTCATGGCCTCTTTTTCACTAATTGTTGCAATATATACATATACATATATGTATATGTATATATATATATATATATATATATATATACACACACATATATATTTGTGTGTATGTGTGTGTAGGTATGTACTTTTGATATATATATTCATAAATACATATAAATATTTCATTCTGAAACTTAATAAGTAGACTAACAGCATATTTAAGATAAAATCATGAGGTTGTCTTATTTTTATAATTTAATGCTCAAAGAATTAGTCATTGTTTCATGCAAATGTTTTAAATGACTTATAGCTACCTTTGAAGAGATTTATAGCAGAAATATGTTTTACATGCTTTCTGGATGAATATATCTCACCAAATGTAGGCCAATCTGCTTATAATTGTTTTTAAAAATCTTGAAAAAAATGGACAAAACCAGGTTCATGTTTTATAGGAAGTGCTTCTTGGGAGAGTAAACATTTGCTCCTGAAAATGAATTGCTTACATTGGACCGTAAACGTGAAGCATATGCTGCTGTGTATGCACTTCAGTTTCACCTGAATTAACCATCATTACTGGTCAAAGTAGAATCACACTGACGACAGCTTCTCCATCCTGGGGCCTACTGGGTCTCCAGGAGCAACTGGGATGCAGTTGCAGCTGACACAGAGTTTCGCTATGGAGTGGCTTTGTTCTCAGGTGGGGTTCCTCAGGACTTCCTGGCTAGACTATGCCCTGCCCTGAAAAGCCACTGCTCTTACATGGTAGAAAGATCTCTAAAGGACAAAGTGTAAAAAGATGGCAGATTCTGTCCAGAGCAACAATAAAAATAAAAGCATTTACTGTGTATCTCCTGTGTTTGATTCTGAGGAGGAGAGTCACACATAGAACTTTGTAAGAACTTAAAAATGTTACTATCAAATTTACTTAGAAAAACACATGTGAAAGATAATAATAAACACATAAAAGCATGAAAAAGAGGAGCTATGGTAGAAAAAGTAGTGAAGACAGTTCTTATTAGATAGTATATATTATATCACATAAAATGGATATATTGTTGTAGCACATTATTATGTATTATAATAATTAAAACAGTATAATATATAGACATAAAATTAAGTGACTCAAAAATCTATAATATGTAATAATCTTACAGTAGCAAAATTAAGGTAAGAAAATATAAATGGGTATTCTTTTAGGCTCACACAAAATTCCTTCCATAATTTTGAACAATGCTGAATAGAACATAGTGTTTAGAAGAAAAAGCAACACAGACCAAAGGCTACAGTATTTATCCACAAATATATTGATTTTAAAAGTAATTGTAACATGGAAGTCCAACTAAAATGAATGATTATAAAGCACTACAAGTGTTAGATTTTCTATCTGTGTCCTATTAAACTAACATATAATAAATTAAGACTTCTTATATGACGATATCACTTAGATGGCCATAGAGAAGTCCTCTAACTGAAAACTCAGTGGAAGGAATTATGGACATTGCTAGGTAGAGTGAAAAAGTTCAATTCAATAGTATTAAAGGAAATTGATTTAATGTGATTTTTACTATTATTTTATTCACTAAGATATAAATATAAATATATAAAAGTATATATCTATAACTAAATATATGACATATTTAGATATATAAATATAGAAAAATCCTAAATTTCTTCTTGTCAGCCTATAGATGCATAAAATAACAAAATTTAATCTTTTTGATTACCTCTTGGATTCTAGTTGGAAGAAAACAATCTAAAGTAAGAAAAAACAGTGATCATGTATGGACATGATGATTTCAGTTTTTCTAACTGGAAGAATTTTGGCAGCCACAACTATCTGAGAAAACTATTTGTGTCATCATGGAATGTGACAATTAGCACAAGGATTGTGACCAGTGATGAGGTGGCACAAGTGGCTATCTCAGTTCAAGGCTAGCCTGGTCTACAAAGTGAGTTCTAAGATCACTAGGACTACACAGTGAAACCCTGTCTCAAAAGACCTCAAATCAATCAACCAATCAATCAATCAATCAGTCAGTCAATCAATCATGGATAGTTGAGAATCAACATGGGAAGCAGGGAAAGGCAGCATCATTTAAAATACGATAATGGCCAGGCAATGGTGGCACAAGTCTTTAATCCCAGCACTTGAGAGGCAGAGGCAGGATAATCTCTAGAGTTCAAGGCCAGCCTGGTCTGCAGAGCAAGTACCAGGACAGCCAGGGCTACACAGAGAAACCCTGTCTCAAAAACAAAACAAGCAAATGAACAAAATAAGATAATGTTTCTAGTCATGGACAAAGACCGACAGGTTTAATGATGTAAGGTAGATAGCTACAGCAGTGGGTATTTTCAAATTACTTTCGATGTATTTTAAGCATTATATACAAAAATGCTGAACAGCCAAGGAAGTAGAATTAATTATCATAAATTTCTCTCAAAGAAAAAAATCCTCTGAAACCATATCTTAAGAGAAGGTATTGTGGGCTGGAGAGATGGCTCAGTAGTTAAGAGCACTGACTGATCTTCCATAGGTCCTGAGTTCAATTCCCACCAACCACATGGTGGCTCACAATCACCTGTAATGGGATCTGACCCACTCTTCTGGTGTGTCTGAATGCAGCTACGGTGTACTCATACAAATAAAAGTAAATAAATATAATATTTTAAAGAGAAAAGGTACTGTAGTGTCAATATATCACAAATCATTAATAATCTTGTATTAACCAACCTACTGTCACCCATGGAGAGACATCCGGAAAAATAAAAATGAATGAGCAGGTTCTCTGTGCTCGGTACACTAGGTTAGTGGTATTTCTTCTTAACTCAGAGAACTAACAGGATAAAATACCTTAGCCATACTTTTCGGGGGCAGTCTGATTTAAATAGTTCTGGTTCCTAATTGCTGAACACCCACATAACACACGCATACACCTGCTCTCTCTTTTTCCAGGTCAGTGACTGTGTCTCCAGGAACAATCTGAGAGAATTCAATGCACTGAAACTTTCACAATGTAATAGTGTTCAGCATAAGGAAAGCATTTGAGAACTTGTTAGGAATTGTTTCTTACTGTATTCCCAATTTTAAAAAGTATGAAAGTGTTTCGAACCTTTTGTATCTTAGAACAATGCTGTACTTACAGGAAAAAGAAATAATTAAAAAATAATAATTCCTAAAGAAATGTGCACTTTTTACTCCCAGACTATCCCATCTGTCAATCTGGGCTCTGATGTTCTCTTAAAGGAGTGTGCAGTGAGAATAAATAATATATTTCTATAAAATCAGAACATTCTAATTCAAGAAAGTGAACTGATACAAATGTTCCAGACCCCTCTTCCCTGTGAATCTACATATTTCTTTTAAAAAATGAAAACTCACTTATCCTATAAAATAAGGATGCCCACAGACACTGCTATACCCATCTGGGGAACTCTGAACTTTCCCTGTTCTTTTTTTTCCCAATTTTTATTAGATATTTTCTTCATTTACATTTCAAATGTTATCCTGAAAGTCCCCTAAATCCTCCCCCATCCCCCGCCCTGCTCCCCTACCCACCCACTCCCACATTTGGCCCTGGCATTCCCCTGTACTGGGGCATATAAAGTTTGCAAGACCAAGGGGCTTCTCTTCCCAATGATGGCCAACTAGGCCATCATCTGCTATATATGGAGCTAGAGACATGAGCTCTGGGGGTACTAGTTAGTTCATATTGTTCTTCCACCTATAGGGTTGGAGACCCCTTCAGCTCCGTGGGTACTTTCTCTAGCTACTCCCTTGGGAACCCAGTGTTCCATCTAATAGCTGACTGTGAACATCCACGTCTGTGTTTGCCAGGCACTGGTATAGCCTCACATGAGACAGCTCTATCAGGGCCCTTTCAGCAATATCTTGCTGGCATATACAATAGTGTCTGCATTAGGTGGCTGATTATGGGATGGATCCCCGGCTGCAGCAGTCATTGGTTGGTCCATCCTTTTGTTTCAGCTCCACACTTGATCTCTGTAACTCCTTCAATGTGTGCTTTGTTCTTAATTCTAAGAAGGGACGAAGTGTCCACACTGTTCTTTAGATGTTTGGTCTCTGGCTCATCGGGAGCACTTGGGACATCTCACTGAACAAGCCTAAGCAAAACTGCATCAGCATTCGGTTAAAGATGGAGGTGGGTTTTGTCTTATCAAACATGAAGTGTAGTGATCTAAGTTTGGTCTTGCTGTTTCCCATCATCATTTCACATAAAGTGATTGACATGAACACCCTCTTCCCATCTGGAATGGGAGCATTTTGTTTTAAATGGTGTCATCACATATTAACATAGAAGTGCAGTTTTGCCTTAATTAGATTAGACTTTGCAAATAGGAGTTGGCCAACAAATACATGGACTGTCACCCCAGCGTATGCAAGATCGCAGAACCAAATAAACATTAAAGGCACTTAGTGAGAATTTTACTGATGGGGAAGGGAGACAGGGAGTAGCCAGTCCAGAGCCATTAGTTGGGCAAAGGAGCAGTGAACGTTTTCATGAAGGAGTAAAGTTGCTGTCAGATGATAAGGGAAGGGTCCCACCTGCTCTGGCAGGAAGGGAGAGCGAGGAGGCAGAGCCAGGGAGCCACTCATAGGAATGTCATCTACACTGTCTAGTGATATGCTTTCAAAACCATCGACTAAAACGTTAATAGATATTTGCTTTGGGTTACTCGGACTTTTATTTTCTGAAAAATAATGTGTCATCCGTTGCACGCTCCACTTTCCCAAGAGGGGAGAACGATAGTTTTTATTTTTTTCATATTTGAGGGGAAAAGATTTATTACTCTTTCCATCGGTGGATAGAGGGTGGCTGTACACATGCATTGGTTAAGAGTGTAGAGCATAAAAGTCAAACGCATAGCTCCTTTTGCCAAGTCTAGGCGACATTTCAGCTTATTATAAAACATTTCAAGCATATGCACGCATTTTTATTGAGATTGAAGGTGAATGTCTAGGCATCTGCCCCCTGAGACTGCACAGCTCTCTGGACTTGCTCTTGTCTCAGCCCACCCACCCATTTGCTTACTCAGTTCTTCTTAGAGGAGGTAAACACATTCCAAAGTCAACTGTACACATCAATATCCCGTTTGACTCTGATTTTAAGCCATTCCCAAATTCCTTCCACACATATACACTCAAGGCTAGCCTAGAGCCTTCCTGGAGGCTGGTATATATTTAATCTAATTTCCACCTCTAGATACTATTTCCACATCAAATATACTCCAAAACCAACAGCCTATTCAAGGGACAAAGTTCACCAAACCTTGCCCTAATTCTTTCTGTATTTCCAGAACTGTGCATGGTATTCACTAAAGAATATTAAATCCAGAAACAGAAACTGGATGGGGGTTATCAGGTCCATTGTTTTCAGGAACTAGTCATGGAACTTGAAGAATGGACTGTGTACGATCAGGTTTAATGATGGAGAGTGACTCAGTCCGGTTGCCAGCGAGGCAAAAAAGGAGGACCAGAGTTGCTCAGCACGGGAAAGCTAAGGACTGGTGATGGAAGCAAGGCTTCTCCATTGGCTTCTCGTTGCCAGGAGCCCCGGCTTTTATCCAGCATCTCTCCTGTTTCTTCATTGTGGGTTGAGTGCTCCTAAGTGTAATTTCAGAACAGCAAACTGCACATTGTCAAGCAGAAATAGTCATTACAGACCCCTATGGATACACTATTCATTGCCAGGTAGTTAAATATAGATCTTAACAATGAAAACAGTAAGTAATCACAAACTTGAAGATATGTTCGTTTCCAGTTTTTGCAAGTGCCTTTGCCCAAGAAGGCGCCACCCTCCCAGGTCTAGTTTGACAATTAGATAAACCCAAAGGAAAGAGAAACCTGTTCCTCAGTTGGGTCTGGCCTGTGTTACCAGGCTTCTGCCTATTGTCTGTTTGCAGGGAGAGTGAATTGCAAATTAAATAGAGGGACTTACCATGTGGAAAGGAAGAACAGTCAGACAAACAGGGATGTAAGTCCCTCCCTCCTGCCGTGTTCTGTGTATCAGTTTAACAGCACTTGTCCAGGTTAGTTGATGCTTCCTTCTGAGGACCGAACCACCTACAGCAGGCACGCTCAGTAGCTTTAGGTGAACTCTGCTTAGAAGTTAGCAATTACAGCAGTTCCTCCCTCATGGTCATTTCTGGGACTAAACATGTTTTGGAAACTCCCTGAGTCACCCTCCCCACCTCCTAGGTGACTAATCTGACCAATCTGCCTCCTTTGGGCCTGCCGTGTTGGGTTATCTATGTTCTGCCACAGAAAAACTCTACTCCATTCTGAAATGCTGCTTCATGCGGTTATGGGTANGCAATTACAGCAGTTCCTCCCTCATGGTCATTTCTGGGACTAAACATGTTTTGGAAACTCCCTGAGTCACCCTCCCCACCTCCTAGGTGACTAATCTGACCAATCTGCCTCCTTTGGGCCTGCCGTGTTGGGTTATCTATGTTCTGCCACAGAAAAACTCTACTCCATTCTGAAATGCTGCTTCATGCGGTTATGGGTATATGTGATAAAATTAGTTTCTCTCGGATGAATGTCCTCTTGTGATAAGCTCAGCTACCCCTCCCCCCTCTTTTTTTTTTGTGACTAGCATTACAACAAGTTCAATGGGCTACTTTCATACACTGGCAAATCAAAACGTATTCATGCACAGTCACCCTCTAAGTGTCTAAGTTGTTCTTAGTAGATTTCACTGGAATTCTTTCATCTAAACGTCTGCCGTAAATCAAATTGAGCCCATGTTTATTTTAGCTTGGTTGCTTTTAGTCTCTGCCAGGATTTACATAAGGATTGAATTGATTGCTGGCTTATCAGTATTTGTAGCTGAACGCCAAGAATAGAATAATGAGTCTCAACTCAGGTCTTTGAATCACATACCTGAGATTGAGACACGTGACAAAATTCTGAGAATTTTTGTGAGCAAGAGTTTATTTTTCAATGTTTAAAAAGAATATTTCAACAAGCCAAACCGCTCTCTCTCTCTCTGTCTCTCTGTGTCTCTGTCTCTGTCTCTGTCTCTCTCCCTCTTTCTCTGAAGAGACAAGGTTCTTTGACCTCTTTAAAATCCCCCTGCCTCAAACACTTTGATTTAGGCCTATTTTGTGGGTTCTTTGCACTTTTTATCTACAAGTAAATACTCTTCTATAGCTTTGTAGAACATTTGCTTATGTCAGGCACCTTTTAAAGGCATCAGTTTATAAATTATATATTCTTTATAATGTCCCTATTCAGTAATATACTGATTTATGATGAATTATTCATTTTACATATGGGGAAACTGAATCACAGAAATCTTGCATTGTCCAAAGTCACAGAACTGATAGTGAACAGAGAATTGAGATTTCTATACATAAATCCAGTCCTAGGATGTGTCATTTAAAAACTGTTTTTCACTAATAGTTGAGAGTTTTTGCTTAGAATTCTGAACACTGCTATGAATGGGGATCAAATGGAACTAAGCAATAAATGAGCAACTAAAACAAACTTTGGGTGTTTCTGTGATTTAGTGAATTAAAACAAAAGTATCTGTACTACTAGGAAATCATGAGAATTTATGAGGCTGGAGTTGAAGCAGCTGTTGCTTTAAAATGTATCAGTTCAAATGTGCAGCCAGGCTGAGGACCACTAATCCAGACCTTCCTTTACCCAAGTCTTAGTACAGAGGACCATACATTTAGCAGTGTAATGTGCTAACTGCACAAAGCCATTCTGAGCAGCATTTTCTGCCTGTCACTATGGCTCTGGCTCTATTTTGGGGTCTTAAAGAAATTTAAGCTAAACACAGAGCCAGCGAGGGTGGTGTGAAGTCACACTAAGCATACAGAAGCAGGAAAGAACAACAAAAATGTATCGGCAGACCTTCCTCATACAACATCTTGAGAGGCAGGAATCAAGCCATTTCAAGGAAACAGAAGCCAAGAAAACCAACAACTAAAATACAGGTTTAATCTGGGTGTGCTGGTGCAGCATGTCTTCAATCCTTGAACTCTGAAGGCAGAGTCAGGTGGACCTCTGTGAGTTCTAGGCTAGCCTATTCATTCTTCATAGCAAATTCCAGGTCAGCCAGAGCTACATTGTGAGACCCTGCCTCAAATAAATACATGAGATGTGAAAGTAAATGGATAAACAAAACGTAAGCTTACCCTAGATTAAATGAAAAATAACAGCTTAGAAATGACTTTATGAATGTAGGTTTTGTTGAGAAATATAATAACACTCAAAGAATATTTGAATAAAAGTATGTAGATATTAGGAAGAATATATAGTTAAGAAAAAAGAAATTAAAAAAATGGAAATGAAAAGTTATTGTTGCTACAAAGACTCCAAAGAGGGGTAAAACTTTTACTGGACATAGATAAGGTGAACGACTACCCTCATTTGAATTGAGCTGACGCTCCAAAGGCCTGTGATGTTTGTACTCAAACTGAGTGTGCTGGCTAGTTTTATATCAACTTGACACAAGGTAGACTTAGCTGAAAGGAGGGAACTTCAATTGAGAAAATATCCCTGTAAGACCTAGCTGTAAGACATTTCTTAATGACCGATGGGAGAGGACCCAGTCCATGGTGGGTGGTGTCATCCCTAGGCTAGAGGTACTGGGTTCTATAAGAAAGCAGGCTGAGAAAAGTCATGGAAGCAGGCCAGTAAGCAGCATCCCTCTATGGCTCTGCGTCAGCTCCTGTCTCCAGCTACCTGCCCTCTTTGAGTTCCTGTCCTGGCTTTTTTTTTTTTTTTCATACACAAAGCCCACTGCCATATACTGATGCAGAAGTATAAGCCACATAAAGCTTTTCCTTCCCAAGTTGCTTTGATCATGGTGTTTCATAACAGCAGCAGTAACCCAACTCAGACATTGAGAAAGTGCTGGAAAACTGGAAATGCTGGTCACCCTGGAAAACAATTGGCAAGCATGAGTGAACTAGAAGATAAAACTGGTAAGTTACTATAGGATCCATCTAGAGAGATCAAGGAATACAGAATTGGAATGAGCTGTTAAAACCCTTGAGGAAAAGTTGGGTCATAGTGTTTCTATAGAAGGGACTCTGGATAAGAAAATTAAAATAAAACTTGGGAAGGAGGAAATACTGGAATTTCTAAGAAATGAAGAAAATAGTTGCTTTAGATCAGGCTAGCGACTCTAGCTGGTGTGGGATGTGTTGCCTTTTACCTATTTTGATGTTTTGTTGGTGCACAGTGACTGTTCTTTGCTTCTACCTTGCCCATGGTGACTTTCGTGCTATATGAGATGGTAGAACCTGTAAGGCTCAAAATGCATGTAGATCCTTGCTTTAAACTGATAGCAAAAGTACCAATACAGAGGTATGGGTAAAAAAACAAATTTGCACCTCTATAAACCACAGTAAAGATGCTAAACCGGAAGACGAGCTCCTCAGAGAGAAAGGTAGAATTCACTATAGGGAATGACAGTTAGTCTCAAAAGCACATTATTTTAGTGACAATGGAAGTCAGAAGCCATCAAAGCCATCAGAGAGGTGGCTCAGAGGGTAGATTATTTGTTGCACATCCATGAGGACCAGAGTTCAGATTCCCAGCAACCTTGTAAAAACCAGAGGAAAGGGATGCTGTAAATCTAGCACTGGGTGGTGGAGAGGTGAATCCGAGGGCTAGCTGACCAGCCAGTATAGTCCAATGGCTCTAGGTTCAGTGAGAGACCCTGCCTCAGAAAGAAAGAATGGAAAAAGACACCTAGTCTTGACCTCTGTGCATGGCTCTGTAGCCCCTGACGTCAAAAGCCATTTGAGTATGTCTGCAAAGTGCTGAGGCAAAGTGACTATTCATTTTAGAATATTTGAATTCAGGTAAATTTTCATTTGGGAGATAAAAAAAAAATATGTTTCAGTTAAACAAAGGCCATGGATACATTTGAGTATTTAACTTCACATTCTTTCCCGACTGTCCCCTTCTCTGTCGGGACCCTGTATGCATGGGAGCACATGTTCCTCTGTTTTTGCCCTGTCTAACAGAAACACATCATGTGACTTACTCTGGTGGGTTATCTATAACTGAAAGAGATGTTAATCTTCCCTAATCAGGAATTTTAATAACTTGCAATAGCATTAGAAGACCGTGGTCAAGAGGGTAGTCCTATTGTGTTAAGATCCTTATTGTGTTTAGGAGGATAATAATGGAAATATGGACTAATTTTAGAAATTGTGGTAGTTTGACTGAGTGGTCCCCATAAGCTCATATATTTGTATTCTTGATCTCCACTTAAAGAACTGTTTGGAAGGATTAGGAGGTGTTGCCGTGTTGGAAGAGATGTGGCCTTGTTGGAGGAGGAGTGACCTTGTTGAAGGAGGTGTGGTCTTGGAGGAGGTGTGATCTTTTTGGAGGAGGTGTGGTCCTGCTGGAGGAGTTGGGTCATTGGGAGTGGGCTTTGAAGTTTCTAAAGTCCACCCAGGATCAACGTCTCTCTCTCCCTGCTGCCTGTGGATCAGGCTTTGAGCTCCACGGCCATGCATGTCTGCCTGCCTGATGCCATGCCCCTCACCATAATGATATAATATGACTAACCCTCTTCAACTGTAGGCAAGCCCCCAATGAAATGCTTTCTTTTATAAGAGTTGCCTTGGTCATGTTGTCTCTTCATAGCAATAGAATAGTGACTAAGACAGAAATTGTTAGACAGTATTCCAAAACTTTGTGTGTGTGTGTGTGTGTGTGTGTGTGTGTGTGTGTGTGTGTGTGTAAGAAGATACAACATACAGGAGCCTAGAACACAAGCATATGATATACAAGAATATGATAAACATTTGGTTTTATGAACTGCAGAGTCAGGAGTCACACCTGTGTGGGGAATGGGCTTTTGTATGACACAGGAGAAAGAGGACAGGAGTGAAATCAATAATACAACAGGTGTGTTATCACATATAAATCTCACAGTCATGAGGCAGTGGGTTTTTGTAAGGATGAGCCTAGCCTAATATGTATTCTATATGTATATGAATGCATGTATACATACCACATATATGTATATATACATATATAATTTATATACATAGACACATGTAGATACCCATATATAGCTACCCATACATACTTACATAGATGCATATATACTTATATATGTACCATATACATATATATGTAATATATATAATGCACACACACATCAAATGTAAAATCGCTTAGCACCCATATGGAAACATATTAGATGCTCACCTCATGTCACACATGTAAACAAAATCCTGATGCTTAAAGATTTAACTGTCCATATTAAATCTTCCAACCAACATATTCAAGGAAAAACTAAGAAATGGCTTTAATACTTAGTGGTAAGGAATAACTTCTTCAAAATAATCACATGAAAACCAGAGATGATAACAAATTTCCGTAAAATTTGACAGCATTAAAAATTTAAACGTCTGGCCAGTGAGATGGCACAGCAAGCAACTGTGCTTGTTTAGAAGCCTGACTACACAATGGAGTACTACTCAGCTATTAAAAACAACAAATTTATGAAATTCCTAGGCAAATGGATGGATCTGGAGGGTACAATCCGGAGTGAGGTAACCCATTCACAAAAGAACTCACATAACATGTACTCACTGATAAGTAGATATTAGCCCAGAAACTTAGAATACCCAAGATACAATTTGCAAAACATGAAACTCAAGAAGGAAGACCAAAGTGTGGACATTTTGCCCCTTCTTAGAATTAGGAACAAAACACACATGGAAGGAGTTACAGAGATCAAGTGTGGTGCTGAGACAAAAGGATGGACCAACCAGTGACTGCTGCAGCTGGGGATCCAGCCCATAATCAGTCACCAAATGCAGACGCCACTATTGCATATGCCAGCAAGATTTTGCTGAATGGGCCCTGATATGGCTGTCTAGTGTGAGGCTATGCCAGTACCTGGCAAACACAGAAGTGGATGCTCACAGTCAGCGATTGGATAGAACACAGGGTTTCCAATGTAGGAGCTAGAGAAAGTACCCAAGGAGCTGAAGGGGTCTATAACCCTATGGGTGGAGCAACAATATGAACTAATCAGTACCTCCAGAGCTCATGTCTCTAGCTGCATATGTAGCAAAAGATGGCCTAGTTGGCCATCATTGGGATGAGAAGCCCCCCTGGTCTTGCAAACTTTATATGCCCCAGTACAGGGGAACGCCAGGGCCAAGAAGTGGGAGTGGGTGGGTAGGGGAGCAGGGCGGGGGTGGGGTGCGGGAGAGTATAGGGGACTTTCGGGATAGCATTTGAAATGTAAATGAAGAAAATATCTAATTTAAAAGAATGAGAAAACAAAACAACAACAACAAAAAAATTACTAGAAATAATTAAAACAAAACAAAACAAAACAAAACAAAACAAAACAAAAAGAAAAGTCTGACTACCTGAGTTTGTCCTCTGGGACCCACAAGGTGAAAGGAGAGTTTGCCCTCTGACCTGCACATGCCTGCTGAGGAATGTTCATACCCCTCCCCTTTAAGCCCACATAACCAAATAGGCATAACTTTTATTTTAAAATATCTGTATGAAAAGAGATACCAAAACAAAGGTAAGCAGGAGGTCAGTTATTGAGAGAATAAACTTTGCAAAGCACGTAGCTGACAGGAGATCAGAGCCTTAAGTAGATAAGAGAGCTCCACAAGCCAGTCCAAAAAGCTCATAACAGCGGAGTAAAAGAATTTATATGCTACACTGGTTTTGAAAATTTGGAAATTGAAAATTGTGGCCAGAAATGAAGCACTGGGGAATCGATGACTTGATCGGAATTGGACTCTATAGCAGTTCAGTGGGCAGGCCCACTGCCTCAAAGTGATGACAACGATGTACTAACAACATACAGCACACAGTAAAAGAGAGAAAACCCTAGAAGCTATTAAAAACCTAAACAGTATTACATTAAACATGCCAAATAGATATTATATGCTATTTTGTAAATATCCATAGATGAAATGAAAGTATGAAAACATGACTATGAAGACCAAATGCTACTTTCAAAACAGGTATGCCTCTGCAGAGGGAAGGAGAGACACAGAACCAAAAGGGGGCTAAAAGCAGAATTATTCCCATTTCTTAAGCAGGTGTTGAAGTGCTAATATGTATTAAGTATAGCGGATGAGAAAGGAAGCATTTGTTATATTATTAAATTAAATGCACATTTAATTTATATTTATCTATTTCTGAGTTAGAGTCTCATTATGGGGCTCCAGGAGGCCTTGAACTTATGCTCATTCTGGTTCTACAGCCCCACTGCTGGGATTACAGACATGGACTACTGTATTTTATGGTGTTATATTTAAAAGGAGGACACAGAGGAGGCAAAGGTCAGATAGGATGCACATCTAAGCACTAGGGAAGTGATATTGCAATTACACAACCAAGAACTCGAGAACCACACCCATTCACTTCAGAACAAATTCAGCGCATCTCAGCCGGTCCTCCTAGCCTATGCTCCCAGCCTGTGCTCCTGGCCTGTGCACCTCAGCCTGTGCTCCTCAGCCTGTGTTCCCAGCCTGTGCTCCAAGCCTGTGCACCTCA
>LR749574.1:224473-291130 GCA_902729485.2 Mus minutoides
CAGCCTGTGCTCCTCAGCCTGTGCTCCCAGCCTATGCTCCTCAGCCTGTGCTCCCAGCCTGTGCTCCTCAGCCTGTGCTCCCAGAGGCAGCCCTTGTTTCATCCTACATGCACTGGCAAAATATGGATGAAAGATGTCACTCATCAATGTTCCTCCTTGGCTTAAAGCTTGCATGGGGTTGCACAGGAATCTCTGACTTTTCACATCCTTGGATTCCTGTGAAATGCAGGGAGGTTGGACTGCAGTCCCTGTGGGAAACTTTTCTAGCTCCAATTTCCTTGGCACACCATCTTCCAACTGGGCCTCCATTGTAGTCCCTCAACTTACTTGCTGGGCTGGTTTAGGAGCCATTCTTAACCTTAAGAACCTGTATACTTATTCTTTAATTTGGTCATACCCAAAACTCTGTGTGTGTGTGTGTTTGTGTGTGTGTATATTTTGAGGAATGGGGGGAAAATGATGATATTTAAGCATTAAGTCTAGACCAAGGATATCTATAGACAATGCACATCTGTTTAGAAGGAGCTCCACTCAAAACGTGAATCAGCACACAGCATCCAGTCCTTTACTTGGAAGTCTTCAGTGACTCTGGTTGTGTACAACAAAAACCAGTTTCTATGTCCTTAAAAACTCATTTGCAGATAGCCTAGCCCCTAAAGCAGTGGTTCTCAACCTGTGGGTCTCGGCCTCTTTGAGAGCCACATATCAGATATACGGTGTATCTGCTGTGTATGTTATGAATTGCAACAGTAGCAAAATTGCATTCATGAAGTAGCAGTGAAAGAGTTTTATGCTTGGGCATCCTCACAGCCTGAGAGACTGTATTAAAGGGTCACAGTGCTAGAAAGATTGAGAGCTGGTGCCCTCAAGCATGGTATTCAGGGGTAGGGCCTTTAGGAGGTGTTTATGCATGATGGTTCCACCCTCGTGCTCATGAAAGAGGCCGAGTGAGCTTGTTTGGCCCTTCTACCACAGGAACACACAGTAGGAAGCTTGTAGTCTGACAACTTTTGGGGGGGCCTCTCACCAGAACCCCGTTGTACTTATACCCTGATCTTGGATGTTACAACCCCCCGAACTATGAAGTACACCTTTCTGTTGTTTATAACTATGCAGTAAAGGCATTTTATTAGAGTAGTCAAAATAAACTGGACAGACAGCCTTCAAGGCCCAATAATCATGTGACTTTGGCCTATTCCCTAACCACAGCTTGTCACTCTCAGGTTTGTTTGTTTTTCGTTTTTTTGTTCCTTCTTCTTTTCTTTCTTTCTTTTCAATAAAATGCTCTTTGAGACCCAAGCTGAATCCTGCTTTGTATCCCCCCTGCCCCCCCCCCCACCATTGTTTCTTCAACTGGAAAGTTTTAGCCTGCTTTCCCATGCCAAGTTCTTTTCACTAGGCCCCACCCCGGTTTCCACGTCACTGGTTTGGGGAGGACCATGGAGCTTTAGAAGCCGCCAGGGTTCAGGCAGAGTGAAGAACCAGCTCAATCCCGTCAGATCCTGCCTAAAGAGACCATCTCCCTCTGTGTTCTAACTCAGCTCCTTGATTAGCTCCTGTAGGGATCAGGGTGCTGTCTGTTGCCCACTTGTTTTCTCGTTGATTATTCACTTCCAAAGAGCAGTGGCTCTCTAAGCAGGGTCTAGTTGCTTCTTCGGTTGCATCAGGGAGAGAGTCAGAAGTGCCAATTCTCAGGCTCCACTCTTAGCCTTCCTGGGGGTCTTGAGTTGCACCGGTCTGAGAACGGAGGTTTTGGGAAAAAGACCCCCTCTGCGCTATTCACATGTTGTCTGCTAGGCCAGCAGAGCCCAGGTGTGGAGAAACGGCCCAGCAAATCATTGATGGATGGATGAGTGCTAACACACTTCAAGCATGTCTCATTTCTCAAAGTTCATGTGTAGGTAGACAGAGGCACAATGTAAGGAGTAAAACATACCAAGGATCCCAATTACAACCTTTACTTCATTTCTCAAACTCTTCAAAATTTATGTATAAAATACCTTTCTGCACACTTATGAGCACTTGAAAAACATTGTACATTACTAGAATATCTGCTTCTCTGGTTCCCAGTGGATTCTATAAATTGGACATCCCTAAAAGTACTTCTCATGTGAAAAGGTATCATCCTATTATTTCTGTTTAGAATGGTAAAATTACCTACCCGTGTAAGGCTATATATTTGAGATGTTAGATCCACTGCCTTCATCCAAAGTCAGAATTTAAGGTCTTATAAAACTCCCTGTCGTTGTCCCTGGTAAATCCGATCTGGACATCGAAATGTCTAGACGAGATCTCCCAAACCCAGCTCTGGGGAATACTTCTTTACTCCTTTGACTCGGACCTAGGGTCACGGACGACGAGTCACCCCGTACCCGAGTCATGGCACTCAGACATCTCGAGTCGGTAGTGGAAATCTTATATATTTGCACACAAAGGGCTTTTGTGTGCTCCATTCACACAAATCTCTAAGTTTCAGTTTCTTTACCGGTAAGTTGTCGAGAGAGAGGACAATAGAAGGCATATTTCCCAGTAACCACTTGGGTTATCATATGTGGTAAGAGAGCAGAAGGGCTTGGGGGAGGGGAGGGACGAGGATAGGAGGTACTTAATCAGTTCATCTATGCCTCTGAATTCTGGGGGCAAAGGAACACATATCCAGGAACCTGCCCTTTCAGTATCCCATCCCAGGGACACCTGGAATACTTTCCTGGAGTTAGTACTCTGAAAACAGAATGTTTTCATGGCAGTTATGACAGAAGCAGGTGTGGCTACTGGTTCCTTGTTTGAATAAGAAGGGTTACCTTTGTGAAGAATTTCCCGAAATTCCAAGATACAGTCCTGGGCTTTTATTTCCCATGGAACTGCTTTCTAGAATGTTGAAAGTAGAAAAACCCAGGCTTTGAGAACAGACAGACTTGTGTCCATATCCTAATTCCAATATTTAATAGCAGTGTTACATACCAACAGCCCCCTTCCTCCAGCTAGGCCTCACCGCTGAATGTACTACAACTGCACAGAACCACCATGAGTCCCAGCCTGGAAAGTTCGAGTATGGGAAACATTTTCAGTCTAACCCTTGATACTGTCAGTGAGCTTTTTAAAGTGAGCTAAGTCTCAGAAAGAGAGTAGATAACCTGCAGAAGGTAAAGCCTAGCCGGAGGAAGTGGGTTACTGGTGTGTGTGGGTAGGTCTCATGGCTTATATACCAGCCTCTATTCCAGCCAGACTGCTTTTGCTTCCTGCTCTACTGAGATATGATCAACAGCCTCACTCCTCTTTTGCCAGGGACAAGAGCTGTTCCTACCACCAAACCTTCTCTACCATAACGGGCTACATCTCCTTGAACAATGGTCCAAAATAAGGCCTACTCCCTTTAAGTTGTTTCTTAGCACAGCAACAAGGACAACTAATGCAGGCACCCAATGCCCCTAAGAGTTATTATACAATTTAATAGCCATGTCTCTGGCTCACAAGTGTTAACCGCCAATGTCCCTCCTCCCTCTATCTTCTTCAGAAACTATGTATTGGGGGTTGGAAGGAAGGAGTCCAACCCTCCCCAGTGTCTGGCCTGTGGCTGTGCCTTGATAGCTTTATAATTACACTTTCCTGTGCTCATCAGCCCAGTAGGAAAACTGCTTCCAGTACCCGCATCACTAGATGGAGAAACAAGCCTGGAGCTTAAGAGACTTATGAAAAAGCATAAGAATAGAAAGTTAAGTTAACTTATGAGAAGCGGTAAATGCAGATTTTACACACACACACACACACACACACACACACACACACACAATGGTATCTTTCAGAGAGAAAGTTAGAGTCTTCCTGTTATAGTCTGTCAAAGGTAATGCTGGGGAAAGATAAAGTATGATCTTGATTATCTGTAGACAGGTGTGTGTATGTACAAGGGTAGGCATACACATACCACATTGCAGGGGGCATACTTATGCCACTCTCAAAAGGCAAACTATAGATGTATCCTCAAGAAGAGAATTGGTATTGGGAGTCTTAATTAAATGTGTTGGGTTCTTTTGCTACTTTCTTATTTTCTGATAATTTTGTCAATGGAAAATCATCAATGCTATGATGATCTTTCCTATATCACAGCAAGGAAAGGGGGAAATGCAATAAACCAGCTGAAATTTCTAATTGTCCTATCCTAGAGGAAGAGAGAGGGAAATAGAAATAAGACAAAAAGGCCGGGCGTGGTGGCGCACGCCTTTAATTCCAGCACTCGGGAGGCAGAGGCAGGCAGATTTCTGAGTTCGAGGCCAGCCTGGTCTACAGAGTGAGTTCCAGGACAGCCAGGGCTATACAGAGAAACCCTGTCTCAAAAAACCAAAAAAAAAAAAAGAAATAAGACAAAAAAGTAACCAGAAATCCCCAATCATATGAAAATGATTAAGATAAATTATTGATGCCACATAATTGTTTAAAATGTTCCATCACTAAAAATGACATTATAACTTATATATTAGTCAAGTAACTTTAAATTAAAAAACGACGAGGAATGGATTTATCCATTATAATAGCAGAGAAAATTATACTTATAAAATATGTATTTAAAATGATGAAATTCTAGAAGAATAGATACAAATTTACAGACTGTCCCTTTGGACTATAGACTTTCTTATTGTTTCATTTTTATAGATCTATATTTCCCAGACGCTCGTGAGTTAAGATGTGTTACTTCCACAGTAAGAAAATAGCAGTTCTGGTGAAAGAGCTAGTCAGTTATGTTTCTTTTCTTTTACACAAATCACCTTTTTTTGTCACCGTGTGTTGTTTCCCTTTAGAAATCCTCACCCTGTAAGTTTCTGTTAACCGTAGTGCTCTCCTTTAGTTATGAGGGAAGTATCAGTAACTAAGATGAACTGTTTTCTAAGAACACTGGACCCCAAAGGCTCAGTGTGAGGAGACTGCAGGATTGGTGACACCTCAGACATAGCTGCTGGGAGAGCTGTGTGCCTCCATTTCTTCAGCTGCTGTGCACTCCCTTCCCCTATGACGCTGCAACCCTCACCCCGTCTCTCTCTCTTCCTGCTCACTCTTTCCTCCGGTGCAAGGTTATACTCTCTGACATCCACACTTTCCTAATCCTGCCTCAAACAGCTCTGGAGGAACCCTCTGCTTTCCCCCATCGCAACAACTGTGGGCATCGTAGTCTCAGACGCTGTCTTCTCAGTGGGCACCACCAAAGGAGATGACTGTCTCTCTGTATCAGAGAAGGGATGGCACAGTCACAGTCCTTGGTGGGTGGTATGCAGAGATGGTTATGAGATTACAAAATGATTCTCTTCCTGAATAAGGGAGCAAAATCCCACACTGTTCAGGAGAGTTAATTCTTTATAGGTAAATTATGGATGAACTGTTGGACAGAATGTTAGTGTAGCTCTGTGACATTGTAGGTTAAGCTACTTTCTGTGGTACTCCTGAGAACCCACTCACTATTTTAATGTGCTCCAAATAATGACTTTCAATTAACTTTGGGAACATAGCCTGTCCCTAAGGTTACTTGAGTTTTGTTTTCTTTGCTTAATTAAAATAGCAAAAGCATTTTCAAATAAAATAACTCCTTTTCCAAAACCCTGCATGTTGTCAAACCCTCGGCAGCAAGGCTGCCCAGCACACATCACTGGAATCTCTGTTGGAGACCTAAGGTGCTCACTCAGGAACCTGACTATGGCGCTAAGCCGTCACTCAACCCTGTTCAGTGTCAAAGATAAAGAATTCAACTTTTCTTTCCGTGAGGCAGATACTTTCCTCCCTTCTGACAGCTAGAATCTGAAAAGGGAACTTCCAAAGCCCCGATCTCAAAGGGCAGAGTAGACAGAGCAGCTTCCTCACCACAAGGACGGCGTGGGCAAGTGCCAATCCCAAAGACAGTGAGAACATGGGCATGAACCTCCTCTTTCCCAGTACAGAAGATCAGCGTGTTTGCCTGGAGACCAGAGAGAGTTGTAAAACCCGCGACTTACCATGTTTATTGGAAAGAGCCGATGCGCCTTGCACTCTGTGACCCTGCAGATGCTGTGACTCCGGCAGTGAATGTGCAAGTTAGCTGTGAAGAGCCTACTTCCTTTTCTGAGCAGTGTGGTCTAACCAGCCTTCACACATTGATATGGAAGGGCCCTATTTGCATTTTATCTCAGCCCAGGAACATTGTATGGCTGGCCTTGTTTCTCTTTGTTATAATTGATAACACAAAAGAAGGGATGGATGAAGCTTTGAACTCCGAAGGATTAATGCCAAACTGAAAAGGTGTCTGAATACTAAATTTTCAATGTTACTAACCTGATTTTATATAAAAGCCTCTATTTTGGGTAATGTGAATGCAAATATCTGTTTATTATCTGACTCTATCTATCATCTATCTATCTATCTATCTATCTATCTATCTATCTATCTATCTATTTATCTATCATCCATCTATTATATGTCTATCAACCATCCATCTATCCATTTATCCATATCTATCAATCTATTATCTATCCATCTATATCCATCTATGCATGCATGCATGCATGCATGCATGCATGCATCCATCCATCCATGAAGGACCCACACTAAAATGTTAGTGGTGATTGGCTTAACTGGAGGTACAAATCATTTTTGTTTTGTTCTACACTCTTGGTTTCCAAGGTTTCAAACTGGAACACAGACCACTTGAGAAAAAAACAAAACAAAACAGAACAAAACAAAACACAAAAACAAAAACTATAAAATTAAAAAAAAAAAAGAATCTTGAGCATTTAGTGGACAACTCTAATATATTAGAACCCATGCCCTGGAATTTAAGTGGCAGAAATACTCATTAAGCTCATTGTAGAATGCCATTCATTTCATTCAGAAAACACAGTGAATGTGACATTAAGCAATATGTTTGCTAATTGTGGAGTATTCTTCATTAGTACCAAGTGCTTCCATGACTCCCATTGCTAGAAAGATATATTCTAGACTAGATATAGTTCACAGGATTTTATTTCATTCTCAGATCTCATCCTCCTTAATCAGCCACCCTAAATATATCCTAATATATACTTAACTCATTTATTTTGAGTATAGAGTTTGCTATCAATGTGAGTTTAAGGGCAAAGGTCATTTTTGGTTCCATAGCATAGAAAGCCAGCTGATTCCTGGGCTCTGGGCTCTGGGGTTCTAGCACTTCTGTTAGATTCCAGGGTGTTTATTTAGCATAGGGACATCGAGTTTCTGACCTGGACATTGAGCTGACTTTAGTCACTACCATGTCCATACAAAAATGAAGCCTTAAAGAGAAAATATGTTCCCTGTTATTTCTTTCTAAAATGAAAATATTTCTAAGAAATTAGAAATAGAGATAGGATCACTGTTGAAGCAAGGGAGCAAGGCATGACTGAGAAGCCAGGTCAAGGGACAGAACGGAGTCTGGTGATTGCTCTACCATCTTTAGGTATTATTAAGGTGTGGATCTAATCTAGGAGGGTCATCACCATCTGGAAACTTCATGGTCTCTGATACCCAATAACAACTCATAGATGCAGGAGAATGCCCAGGGCAAAGCAGAGTTATGGAAAGCAGGCGTTTAGACGAGACGCATCTGGACACAAAGGCATGGGGATAGAACCATCAGAGGCATTCTGGGAATGGAGATTAGCACAGTACAGGCACTGCTTAGAGTTGAAAACAGTAGTCCACAGCTAGGCTGTATACCAGACTCACGTGGGAAGCTTTTAAAACATACCACTTTGCAAACGTCACCTCAGCCTCTAAATCAGGCTCTCTTGGGTTGAAACCTGGACATCAGGACTTGTTTAAATCTCCTAGGTGAGTCCAAAGATTTTGGAGGAATTTTCACCACGTGCTACAGGATGGTTTATTCTTAGTTCACCGTTCTCTCTATACCCCAAACTGAATGAAACTTATATGGTAATCAGAAATTTAGCAATCACTTGTTAAACATTTAGCCACTGAGATAAGCACTGTCATTCTAGTCCTTTGACTTCCATTTGAACCTGTGCTTATCTCTAAATGCAGGCTGAGGTCCGTTTCTGTTGCTACTGAAGTTTTAAGACACTTTGGCTAAGACAGGAAAGGCAAAGGGTTGTATTTTCCAATTCTAAAAATTCAATATGTTTCTATTTTTATTTTTTGGAACATTAGGAGATACATGAAGCACTGTAGCTTGCAATGATGGGAAACACAGGGTCCGTACTTCCCGTGAAATTAGTTAGATCCATCAGACCCTGAGCGACATGATAAGACAGGAAACACACAAAGATACTAGAGATGTGAGCCAGTGTCATGGAATCATCTTCAAGGGACAAAGTTGCATTTTCAAATGATAAAGTTGTGTTTCAGCCTGAGTTCTAAAAGCGTCCCTTCTTCTAGCAGGGAGGAGTGGCTCAGGGAATGCAAAGTGTTAATAATTCATCAAACCGTGCTCTCTTTTCCGATTTGCATTGCAGGAAATATTTTTTTTTGCTCAGGCAAAAGAGAAATGAGCCCGTGGCTCCAGCGGTCGCTATAGTAACCACATGGAAGTGGTGAAGCCTAGGAATACTGGGCTGTGAAAAGAAACCAACTGAATGTAAAAACAAAACAAAACAAAACAATTTACAAGTAGAGGAAGAAGAAGAAGCAGTGGCAACATTTAAGTAACACCAGTGATCATGTTTTCAAAACACTCTTAACGTTTCACCAATTATATCATCAAAGGAGCATGGTACTCAACACTAATAGGTCCGGGTGGAAAATCTGAGAGGGGAGAGCTGTGGATGGCGGGCGTCACCTCTTCCTGGAAGCCTCCTCGGATACTCACTCCCCTCCCTGCCTTTCTCCGGGTCTTGTTGCTATGCCCCAGATGATGCTTCCTCGGTGTATTTCTTTTATGACTCTCCAATGACGTCACACGGGTTGGCTTAGGCTGCTCACCAGATTCTCACCTCCTTCGGTAAGAATGAAATCTTCACACTCCGCCCTACCCCCAACCCCACATCATAAATTCGTTTCTTAAAAAGACCTGTTTGGGCTCATAGGTTCTTTTTTAATCTGATTAAGACAGCAAATGGCTTTGTATGCTAATACTGCGTGCGTATGCCACCCCACAATGGCCATTGTGGGAGATTGCTCAGCTAAAACAGAACCGCTGCTGCTCTTTGATGCCAAATCAAAATCAGGCGGGCTGGCTGATCCCCCACCCCCACCTCACCCCACCGAAACGGTCAGCTAAAAAAAGCTTATTTTATAAGCTTGTGTCTTTTGATTCACATGCGTTTGGACTGTGCCAGCAAAGGGCAACTCAGACTCTGGCAGCAGATTCATAGGAGTTCAAGGATATCCTAAGGCTACTGCTTGGTCAGATATGGAACGGGCAGGAAGAGGGAAAGCCAGAAGAGGTGTGGTTAAGGAAGTTGGATATGGGAGAGTGGACACTTCCTTAATTAGGCCTGTTCTCTTTTACTTTTTCTTTTAAAAACATGAGTCTGTTTGTTTGTTTGTTTTGTTGTTGTTGTTTTTGCCCTTCCTATTTTTTAGGAAAGCAAATTGTATTTTAGAACATCAAGAACCTGGGAACTGGAGACATAGCTGAGCAGGTAAAAGTGACTGTTGATTTTTTCAGAGGACCCTGAGATTATTTTCCAGCAACCATGGAGGGTGACTTACAACACCTATAACTAGGTCTCCAGGAACACCTATAACTAGGTCTCCAGGAGAATCTGGAGACTTTGACCTCCACAGCTACTTACGTTCATGTGAATATGCTCACGTGTGCACACACATATATTTATAATTCAAAATAATAAAAATCAAGTTGTTCATGGGCTGAAGAGATGGCTCAGCAGTGAAGGGCAATTGTTGCTTTTGCAGAGGATCTGGGGCTAGCCTCCACATGGCTACTCACAACCATCTGTATCCCCAGTTCCAGGGGATCTGGTACCCTCTTCTGATCTCCAAGGGTACCTAACAGGCATGTGGTATGCAGACAAAACACTTATGTGCATAAAATTTTTAAAAAGTCTTTTAAAATCTTAAAACATCAAGGATCTGGAAGAAAGATTTTTCTTGGCTTTCGGTGACAGATGAACTCACCCTTTGGTCAAAGAAGAGTTGTGAATATGTTTCAATTGGAAGAGAAAGTTATGCTTAAACTCCAGAAGGGCAAGGAACAGCTGTTCCTCCTGTGTGTGAATCCAGGTAACTGTTTGTTGTATATACTATAACTATGCTATAGCCGGAGCGAGGAAAAGCAACCCAGATTCTAAACGGTCTTTCATCATCCCAACTAACATGGAGAGCAAAACGACAGGGCCACAGCTTAGCCTTCAATCCCAGTCTCTGGTTTTGCTGTTGGGTTTCTCATTCATGTCTTACCCTTTCCTTGGGTATTTGGGGACTTGAATCTCTGTGGGTCTGTTGTGTTCTTTGTTTCTTATTTCTTGGATCCATGCCTATTCTTCTCAGGTACACAATCTAAGAGTAATCTCTCTGTCAGACTTTGAATCTTTTACCCAGCTAAAGAAATGAACTGATATGCACACCTCCCAAGGTAGCGAGGGCTCTGTCTTTGCTGACTGGGAAGTGATGACTTCTACGTCAGTGGGCAGAAGAGAGAAAAGGTCCCACGTGAAGAAGAGTGGATCTTTGCATTGTTCTCTTCTGTCCACCTTCCTCTTCCTCTGTCCCCTCTACCCTTCTTCCTGTCCTCCCTCCCCCCTTTTCCTCCTTCCTAGTGCCATTTCTTCCTCAGTTTCTTTGACAACAGGAAGGATCATCTACAGGAATTAGAAAATAAACAGCTGTGCCTTATGATTTTACAGACCATAAGAGGGGGTATATATTTATTTTCTTAGTCTTTTATTAAAATTGAGAAATGGGATTCATTTTATTTCAATATAATAAAGAAATAAAATAGTATTTTGTTTCAATATAGTAAAATAGTAAAAATTCCAGATTTAATTCTTTTCCTTAAGACATTCTCCCCCTTTTGTCCTATATACACTCTCTGAACCTTAAACTAACCCCATTTCTCCATTTGTACTCAGTGTGGGAGCCACTAGGCAGGACGCTTTTCCGCATACAGAATCATTCAACCTGCTGTTAACTCACTCATACATAGGTAGAACCTGCTGATATTCTTCCTGGTGGTTAGGAGGGGAAGGTTTCTATAATTAATTATGCAGTGCATTTTGGAAGGCAGCCATGCTTACCTCCATACCACCAGGGCGCTCTGTTTAAAAATGTTTTATTATTTTATGTGTATGACTATTTTGCCTGCATGCATGTCCATGGACCATGTGTGGTCAGTGCCCTCAGAATGCAGAAAAAGACAATGGAACCCTGTACCTGGAGTGCAAATACTTGTGGGTTCTGGGAATCCAGCTCAGTTCCTCTGGAAAAGACGACAGTGTTCTTAGTTACTAACCCAATTTTCTATTTGTAGCACTAACGCATTCTTATTGGTTGTTTTGGAGGTCTGTGTTGTCTACCTAATGTTACAAGGAGAACCTATAATGTGGCTTTGAAACCCAATTTATTAGAACCTGATTTTTCAAGCAATCCAATGTCAATTCTGACTGTCTTTTCTTTAGTCTATTCTTGGGTTATTAACATTAGTAAGTGTCTTAGTTAGGGTTTTGCTGCTGTGAACAGACACCATGACCAAGGCAAGTCTTATAAAAACAACATTTAATTGGGGCTGGCTTATAGGTTCAGAGGTTCAGTCCATTATCATGAAGGTAGATGCATGGCAGTTTCCAGGCAGGCATGGCACAGGCAGAGCTGAGAGTTCTACATCTTCATCCAAAGGCTGCTAATGGAAGACTGACTTCCAGCGAACTAGGGTGAGGATCTTATGCCCACACCCACAGTGACACACCAATTCCAACAAGGCCACACCTCCAAATGGTGCCACTTCCTGGTACAAGAATATACAAACCATCACGTTAAGCTATCATATATTTTGGGAAAAATTATTAAATCAATGAATGATACTAGAAAGATTTGATATCGCATGCAAAAGAATGGACTGGAGCCTTATATAGTATCTGATAAAGCTGAAATATACTAAAAACCTAAATATCAGAACTAATATAGTTATGAAACAATTAGAAAAAAGCACCTGGGGAAGTGTGGTAACAGTGGTTTTTAGGTCTCACTCTGAACCTCTGAACCTATAAGCCAGCCCCTAAATTAGATTTTAACCCCATCAGTATCTCAGTCAATAAGGGAAAAAATATATAAAATAAACTTCATTGGCATTAGAGGTTTTTTGTCCATCAGAGGACACTGCCAAGAGGTTAAAAAGGGAGCTACAGACTGGGAGATAACATTTGTAAATCAAATACCTGACAAAGGATTAGTATCCACAGTAAATAAAGCTCTTCTATAATTAAACAACACAACAAAGTACCTGATTCAGAATAGGGACAGGAGTTGAATGCATTTTTTTTTTGTCCGATAATGTACATGAAAGATGGTCAATATCACTAATATTAGGAAAATTCAAATTAATACCACCTTGAGATAATACTTTATATTCATGAGAATATCTATTTAAAAAGAGCAAAAGGTACCAAGTATTGGTGAGATAGTGAGAAATTGAAACAGGTGTTACCAAGACTGTAACATGAATTTTTTTTTTCGCTTCACATTACATTGTTACCAAGTCTATAAGCTACAACTATGATGGAAAAGACTATGCGTTCTTCAATCAACGCATGACTTAGCAACAATACTTCTTCTGCTTCTGGATGTATACAAAAGGTATCATTTGCTTCTTTAGGTTTTGGAGACAGGTACCACACTCATTACATAGCTGAAGATAACCTTGGATTACTCCTGATTTGGCAGTTGCATGCTGCCACACCTGGTTTTTTGAAGTGCTGGCGATTGGGCTCAGGGTCTCCTTCATGCTAGGCGAGCATGTTACCACATGAGCTATATCCCAGCCCCTAAGACTGGAGTCAAAAGGAGATGTTTAATGAGATAATTATACATTCAATTCCAGGGGAATATTATTCAAATATGAAAGAAATCCAGGTGTCCATCATGAAGGAATGGAGAAATAAGGTATATAGGCATCATATTGTTTCACTCAAAGTACAATCACGAGACTGAGTGTTGTGACATGGGTCTATAGTCATAGTGCGTAGGAGGTAAAGGCAGAGGGGGTTTGGGGGGTCAGATCAGAAATTCAAGGTAAGCACTGGCTACATGAAACTGTCACAAAAACAAAGCAAAGCAGTTACCTGCTGACATATGCTATAGCAGAGGTGAACTTGGACACGTTATGCTAAGTGAAATAAGCCACACACAAGAGAACAAATGCTCTGTTGTCCCATTCATAAGTGATGCCTAACATAGGCAAATTCCTAGAAACAGAAAATAGAAGAGGAGGAACCAGAAATGACAACTGGAGTCATTGCTCAACAGGTACAGGGCTTCCGTTTGAGTTGGAAAAAAAAAAAGTTCAGGGGATGTTGCACATTGGTGTAAATTCTTTAATGGCACTGAACTGAACACTTATAAATACTTAAAATAAATTAAAAAAATTTTTTTTACCTTATATCTAAAATCCTTTTTATTTTTAGACAAAGGCTGCCCTCAAACGTGTGTTCCCTCTTTCTGTAATCCTTTGCAGATATGTGTCACCATGCATAGCCAAAAGAGTAATCAGAATGTCATCTGTATTGGGCTACAATAATATTTAAACAAACAAAGAAACAAACAAACAAACATTTGTTATGAATGATTGTTTGCCCCAAATTCATGAGAGGAGACCTAATCCTGCCTGCGAAGGTACTGAGAGGTGGCGATGCTGGGACACAGTGAGGTCACGAGAGCAGAGGCTTTGTGAGATGGGCTAGAAGCATCACACGTGGGGCTGAGGAAGGAAGCTTACTGCCTTCTTCTGTCATCCGAGGAAGCACAGCTCGCTTTCACCAGCCATTGGATCTGCTGGTATCTCCATCTTGTCACAAGACTCTACACAGGCAAGAAACACATTCTGTGGCTGTAAGCGGTTAGCCAAAAGAGACTAAGACAGTCTTTAAAGCAACAACAACAAATGTCACTGAACCTGTTGTTTAGAGCTAAGCTACTCAGGTGTTCTGCCATGCACTGTTTTCCCAATTTTTTTCAGATTTGAATCTTCTTGTTTGTCTAATGTTACAGATGCTACATTTATAAGGATTTTGACCAGTGGCCTTGTATGATGACAATAGCAATCATTACTGTAGGCCACCTTTCCATGAGGTGCGAAGTTCTTAACTGAGCTTGAGCTCAGTAAATTTGCACATCGATTCTATGAAGGATGTATTATTATTCCTGAGCATATTTAGGGCTTAGGCATATTCAATAACTTTTCCATTGTGAAACAGCCACACTATTGCTTTCTCTTAGAGCATGTTGCTGTTCTTAGCATGATTGTATGTACATGGTATAAGATTAGGGTTGAGGGAAAAGGAGCGGGAGAAGTAGAGAGATATTAACTATTCTGTAATTGTATGTGTATGAAAAAATTTAATTAAAAAACAAATTTATCATTCATCATTATCAAGTAGGCTTCATCTCAGGGATAGAAGGTTGGTTCAATATATGAAAAAAAAAAGAAAAGAAAATCCATCAATGTAATCCACTACATAAACCAAAAAAAAAAAGGAAAAAAAAAACAAAACAATCCATGGTCATTTCATTAGATGCTGAAAAGGCATTTGACAAAATTCATCATTCCTTCATGTTAAAAGTCTTGGAAACTTCAGGAATTCAAGACCCACACCAAAACATAGTAAAAGCAATGTACAGTGAACCAGTAGCCAATATCAAACCAGAGGGAGAGAAAGTTGAAGCAATCCCACTAAAATCAGGGACTAGATAAAACTGCCCCCACCCTCTACCTATTTAATATAGTACTTGAAGTTCTAGCTAGAGCAATTAGACAACAAAAGGAGGTCAAAGGGACACAAACTAGAAAGGAAGAAGTCAAAATATCACTATTTGCAGATGATATGATAGTGTACTAAAGTGACCCTAAAACCTCCTCCAGAGAACACCTACAGCTGATAAACAACTTCAGCAAAGTGGTCAGATATAAAATTAACTCAAATCAGTAGCCTTCCTATTCTCAAAGAATAAACAGGCTGAGAAAGAAATTAGGGAAATGACTCCCTTCACAATAGTCACAAACAATATAAAGTATCTTTGTGTGACACTAACCAAACACATGAAAGATCTGTATGGTAAGAACTTCAAGTCTCTGAAGAAAGAAATCGAAGAAGACCTCAGAAGATGAAAAGATCTCCCATGCTCATAGATTGACAGGATTAATATAGTAAATATGGACATCTTGCCAAAAGCAATCTACAGATTCAATGCAATCTCCATCAAAATTTCAACTCAATTCTTCATAGAGTTAGAAAGAGCAATTCTCAAATTCATTTGGAATAACAAAAAAACCCAGGATAGAGAAAACTATTCTCAAAAATAAAAGAACTTCTGGGGGAATCAGTATCCCTGACCTCAAGCTGTACTACAGAGCAATTGTGATAAAAACTGCATGGCATTGGTACAGTGACAAACAGGTAGATCAATGAAATAGAATTAAAGACCCAGAAATGAATCCACACACCTATGATTTACTGGCTAGTTTTGTGTCAACTTGACACAGGCTGGAGTTATCACAGAGAAAGGATCTTCGGTTGGGGAAGTGCCTCCATGAGATCCAGCTGTGGGGTATTTTCTCAATTAGTGATCAAGGGGGGAGGTCCCCTCGTGCGTGGTACCATCTCTGGGCTGGTAGTCTTGGTTCTATAAGAGAGCAGGCTGATCAAGCCAGAGGAAGCAGGCCAGTAAGAAACATCTCTCCATGGCCCCTGCATCAGCTCCTGTTTTCTGACCTGCTTGAGTTCCAGTCCTGACTTCCTTGGTGATGAACAGCAGTATAGAAGTGTAAGCTGAAGAAACCCTTTCTTCTCCAACTTGCTTCTTGGTCATTATGTTGTGCAGGAATAGAAACCCTGACTAAGACATCTGGTCACCTGATCTTTAACAAGGACCTAAAACAATCCAGTGGAAAAAAGACAGCCTTTTCAACAAATGGTGCTGGTTCAACTGGTGGTTAACCTATAGAAGAATGCAAATTGATCCATTTTTATCTCTCTGTACAAAGCTCAAGTCCAAGTGGATCAAGAACCCCCACATAAAACCAAATACACTGAATCAAATAGAAGAGAAAGTGGGGGAAAACTCAAAGTGAGACAACTCTGGAGATAGAAACCCTAGGAAAGAAATCTGGAATCATAGATGCAAGCATCAGCAACAGAATACAAGAGATGGAAGAGAGAATCTCAGGTGCAGAAGATTCCATAGAGAACATGGGCACAACAATCAAAGAAAATGCAAAATGCCAAAAGATCCTAACTCAAAACATCCAGGAAATCTAGGACACAATGAGAAGACCAAACCTATGAATAATAGGAATAGACGAGAATGAAGATTTTCAACTTAAAGGGCCAGCAAATATCTTCAACAAATTTATAGAAGAACACTTCCTATACTTAAAGAAAGAGATGCTCATGAACATACAAGAAGCCTACAGAACTCCAAATAGACTGGACCAGAAAAGAGATTTCTCCTGTTACATAATAATCAAAACACCAAATGCACTAAACAAAGAAAGTATTTTAAAAGCAGTAAGGGAAAAAGGACAAGTAACATATAAAGGCAGACCTAGCAGAATTACACCAGACTTCACACCAGAGACTATGAAAGCTAGAAGATCCTGGGCAGATGTCATACAGAACCTAAGAGAATACAAATGCCAGCCCAGGCTACTATACTCAACAAAACTCTCAATCACCATAGACAGAGGAAACAAAATATTCCATGACAAAACCAAATTTACACAATCTCTTTCCACAAATCCAGCCCTACAAAGGAAAATAGATGGAAAACACCAATACAAGGAGTGAAACTACACCCTAGAAGAAGCAAGAAAGTAATCTTTCAACAAATCCACACAAACATAATTCCATCTCTAACAAGAAAATTAGCAGGATGTAACAATCACTTTTCCTTTATATCTCTTAATATGAAAATTAATATTACCAACATATTCTAATCAAGTGAAATTCAAAAATAAGAGGAATTAGAAATTTGTCAGCTGTCATTCTGTGGTCTCTCTAATTTGGTAATGGGAATAATAGGTCCAATATTGTACAACCCATATACACTTTCTGCTTGTTTGTATGTGACAGTGTCTTGTTGTGTGCCACATAATGGTCTTGAAATCATGCTTCTCCTATCTCAGCCTCTCTATTAGTAGGATTGTTTACTTGATGTTTTTACACTATACTATGGTTTTCAGAACAGCTTACATATTTCAAAATTATTTATACAGTTAAAAGAAATGTAGACAATTAATTTAGAAGGTGGCTTGTAAGAGAACAGCAAAGAGTGAGTCTAAAGGCTTTGCTTGATATTTATAATTATTGTATCAATTTTGAAGAAGAGGACTTTAAAAGTTACTCTTATTCTGAGATGAATGCTTTTCAAAATCATCAGTCAATGAACCAGAATCTTACCCTCACCTAACGTCTGTGCCACCCTCCAAGCAGAACCATTGTTCATTAAAAGAGTTGATGAATGACTTCATGAATAGACCATCTTAATACACACACCATTTCTTAAATAAATGTAACCTGTTCCCTGCGAGCTGAGAATGATGTCAATTACTCAAGTCAAATAGCTTTGACTATAGCAGGAAATCTGTATCCAAATAATCGTGCCTACAATTCATTCCTTGGTGCAGCAGAACTGTCAACTCTTAGCTTATCTACTATGGAGGTAAAATCCTTTGGTGATGTGAGGGACAATGTGGTACAGCCTTATTACAATGAACTTCAATGTCCAAAAATTGTTCTTATTTTGGGTTTGTACCACAGTAAGAGCCAAGATTTTAAGCTCTACTAAAAGCAAAACAAACAAACAAAAAGATTTTATCTATTTATGTTCATTAAAAAAAAAACTGGACTGGCAAGATGGCTCAGTGGTTAAGAGCGCTGACTGCTCTTCCAAAGGTCCTGAGTTCAAATCCCAGCAACCACATGGTGGCGCACAACCATCTGTAACGAAACCTGATGCTCTCTTCTGGAGTGTCTGAAGACAGCTACAGTGTACTTACATATAATAAATAAATAAATCTTAAAAAAAAAAGCCAGGCGTGGTGGTGCACGCCTTTAATCCCAGCACTCGGGAGGCAGAGGCAGGCAGATTTCTGAGTTCGAGGCCAGCCTGGTCTACAGAGTGAGTTCCAGGACAGCCTAGGCTACACAGAGAAACCCTGTCTCGAAAAAACCAAAACCAAAACCAAACAAAAAAAATAAAGAAATAAAAAAACTAATAGTGATATATTATTTTAAAATATAACACAGTTAATAGTTTTGGAGTTATTTAAAATTTATATTGAGAAAAATATGAATTTTCAATATTGCTGTAGATAAGCATCTACATAAGACTGTTCAATTGATTGTTGTTTTATATAAAACAACTTTTATAATATTCGTTTTTATTGTTACAGTATTTTATAAATTTTAAAGAATATGATAAAAAACGATTGGTATTGCAGGTTTTCGGTGGGGGGGATCCTCCGGGAAGAGTTGGGGTACGAAAGGGAAAAAGGAATATGGTGTAAGTCTATTTACTCAAAATATGTTTTTAAATGTTAACAAATTCAGGTAAATTGAAATTATGTATCTTTTCTCATCATAATACAATAAAATTAAATCAAAATAAATTAAATAAAGAATTGACAAATGGGACCTTATAAAATTGCAAAGCTTCTGGAAGGCTAAGGACACTGTCAATAGGACAAAACAGCAACCAACAGATAGGGAAAAGATCTTTACCAATCTTACATCTGATAGAGGGCTAATATTCATTATATACAAAGAAGTTAGACTCCAGAGAACCCTATTTTTAAAATAACCCTATTTAAAAAATGGGGTGCATAGCTAAACAAAGAATTAATGGGGTGCATAGCTAAACAAAGAATTTTCAACTAAGGAATACCGAATGGCTGAGAAACACCTAAAGAAATGTTCAACATCCTTAGTCTTCAGGGAAATGCAAATTAAAACAACCCTGAGATTCCACCTCACACCAGTCAGAATGGCTAAGATGAAAAAGGTGACAGCAGATGCTGGCGAGGATGTGGAGAAAGAGGAACACTCCTCCATTGCTGGTGGGACTGCAAGCTGGTACAACCACTCTGGAAATCAGTCTGGTCGTTCCTCAGAAAATTGGACATTGTACTACTGGAAGATCCAGCTATACCACTCCTGGGCATATACCCAGAAGATGCTCCAACTTGTAATAAGGATACATGTTCCACTATGTTCATAGCAGCCTTATTTATAATAGCCAGGAGCTGAAAACAACCTATATGTCCCTCAACAGAGGAAAGGATACAAAAAATTTAGTACATTTACACAATGGAATACTACTCAGCTATTATAAACAACAACTTCATGAAATTCGAGGGCAAATAGATGCAACTTGAGAATATCATCCTGAGTGAGATGACTCAGTCACAAAGGAACAAACACGGTATGTGCTCTCTGATAAGTGGATATTAGCCCAAAAGTTCGCAATACCAAAGATTCAATTCCAAGACCATATGAAGCCTAAGAAGAAGTAAGACGAAAATGTGGATGCTTCGGTCCTTCTTAGAAGGGGTAACAAAATACAGGAGGGAATATGGAGACAACGTGTGGAGCAGAGACTGAAGGAAAGGCCATCCAGAGACTGCCCCTCTTGGGGATCCATCCTATATACAGCCACCAAACCTGGACACTATTGTGGATGCCGGGAAGCGCTTGCTGATGGAAACTTGATATGGTTGTCTCTGAAAAGACTTTGCCAGAGCCTGGCAAATGTAGAGATGGAAGTTTGCAGCCAACCATTGGACTGAGTGTAGGGGTCCCCAATGGAGGAGTTGGAGAAGGGACTGAAGGAGTGGAGGGGGTTTGCGGCCTTATGGAGGGAGCAACAGTGTCAACTTTTCAGAACTGCCCCCCCCCCCGCCATGAGCCCCCGGGGACTGGACCACCAATAAAGAATACACCCACAGCGCTGACCACATATGTGGCATAGGATAGCTGTGTTGGTCATCAGTGGGAGGAGAGGCCTTGGGCCAGAGATTGTTTGATGCCCCAGTGTAGGGCAGGAGGACAGGAGTGGGTGTGTGGGTGGGGGAGCATCCTCATAGAGGCAGGGGAAGGGGGAATGGGATAGGGGGTTCCCGAAGGGGAGACATGGAAAGGGGAAAACATTTGAGATGTAAAGAAAATATCTACTTCCTTTCCAATTTGTATCCCCTTGATCTCCTTTTGTTGTCTAATTGCTCTGGCTAGGACTTCAAGTACTATATTGAATAGGTGGGGGGCGGGCAGCCTTGTCTAGTCCCTGATTTTGGTGGGATTGCTTCCAGTTTCTCTCCATTTAGTTTGATGTTGGCTACTGGTTTGCAGCATATTGCTTTAATTATGTTTAGGTATGGGCCTTGAATTCCTGATCTTTCCAATACTTTTATCATGAATGGGTGTTGGATTTTGTCAAATGCTTTCTCAGCATCTATTGAGATGATCATGTGGTTTTCGTCTTTGAGTTTGTTTATATAGCGGATTATGTTGGTGGATTTCTGTATATTAAACCATCCCTGTATCCCTGGAATGAAGCCTACTTGATCATGATGGATGATAGTTTTGATGTGTTCTTGGATTCGGTTAGCGAGAATTTTATTGAGTATTTTTGCATCGATATTCATAAGGGAAATTGGTCTGAAGTTCTCTTTCTGTGTTACCCAAGGAGCTAAAAGGGTCAGCAACCCTATAGGAGGATCAACAATATGAACTAACCAGTAGCCCCCAGAACTGTGTCTCTAGTTGCATATGTAGCAGAGGATGGCTTAGGTGGCCATCAATGGGAGGAGAGGCCCTTGGTCATGTGAAGATCATATGCCCCAGTACAGGGCCAGGAAGTGGGAGTGGGTGGCTTGGGGAGAAGGGCGGGGGGAGGGCATAGGGGACTTTCAGGATAGCATTTGAAATGCAAATGAAGAAAGTATCTAATAAAAACAAAACAAACAAACAAGAAAATATCTTTTAAAAAAACCAACAAATTTAAACATATGTTTGATACACCATTTTAGGTTCTTTCTCATATATAACTATTTAGGACACACTCAGGAGCTGCCGTTGTTGAGTCTCCTGTAGTTAAATGGCTGTGGGGGACAGACAATGGTGTGAAGTTGGGTGACGATATTTTCCAAAACCCAGATAGATTTATACTGAGAGTCAACAGGTTTAATTGTCAGTGATAAGAAATGAATAAGCAGCCCAGGTGTGAAAATGGAAACTTGTAACAACCCGTAAGGCTCTGGCCCTTCCTCAGCCCACCAAGACCCAGGAAACACAGTTACTCATCTAATTACCCGAATCCTTTTGATAATGGCCTCTTTCAATAGTGGTTCAGTGTGAGGGTTTTTAATGTGCAGTTTGAACATCAGAGGGTGATTATACTCACATGTGTCTTTCCCAGAATGATGCTGTACCCTTCCGAGGGCAGGTGGGATGAAGCACCACACTGCACTCATTGCATGGACAAAGGTACACCTGGTTTTCCCAAACAAACAAGTACATAGACTGCCTCTTGCTCAGTAGGTCATTATCACCTCTCCTATCTAGCTGTCCTCTCTCCATTAGAGTTAGAGACTTCCTTCTTTGTACTGGTCACTGTTGGGTTGGATGTGATGTCTCAAGAGTGCACCCTGCTGGAAAAATACTTTGCCTGTGACTGGAGTGTAATGACCTAGACCATCTCCATAGTTACCATCCATCCCTTTCTGGACTATGACAAATGAGTAAGCCGACTCTAGGATCAAGTTTCTGTTCTTTTGTTTGACATTTGAGGGCTTGTTAGGAGGTTCTAGCAGGTGAGCGCAGCTACTCTTAACCCTTGGTTGAGGACCAGTCCTCCTCTATATGGGGAAGGTTGGCCTCCTTGTTTTTTTTAACCAAGCTTCAGAGGGACACACATAGAACCATGAGGGAGGAGAGGGACACCCCCCTACAGCCCAGCCAGCCCAAGAGCTGAATCAACTCTGGCGATTAGTGGAGCCACCATGTGGTTGCTGGGATTTAAAGTCAGGACCTTTAGAAGAGCAGTCAGTGCTTTTACCCAGAGAGCTATCTCACCAGCCCATGAAAATAGCTCTTAATAGTTACTCTAGTTTTGCCTGCCTGTCCATAGGCTCCCCTATTAAAACCTCTCAATAGTGGATCAAGAATAGAGTTCAGAATTTATGCGTATTTAGCAAATCCCAATTCTTTCTGATTAATGCAGTGTTTGGGTACAAAATATGGGATTCCTTTTGAGCTCACTGGACAAATTTAAGTCCCAAGGAGTCATTACTTGGAGTACTGTCCCCCACATCAAACTTAACGTTCTGTATTACAACCCATCTCATAGCCAGCAACATTCTTGTTTTCTGTTAAAAGTTTTGAGAAGTAATTTAAAAATTCACCTGTGAAATTATTTGCCTGTGAATAGTTTCTGTAATCACATGCATAAAATAATGTAATAATAATAATAATAATAATAATAATCACATGTATAAAATAATCACATGAATTTCTGAGAATTATTTGTGAACTGAAAGATATCTAAATTTATAGATGTATGAAGTACTCAATCGTAAGAATAGCATTGAAATTGGCATGCTATGTGATATTTATATATAATTATACAATAACTGATTTTGAGTTTGCATTTTTCTTTTAGTATTTTGACCTCCCCAATTTTTTAATTCTCTTTTATTTCCCTCTGTTTCCTCTTTCTTTCTATTCTCGCTTTGCCCCGTTACTTTTTCTTTCGTTTAGAACTTTTCAAAAAAACCAAATGTTCTCAGGGTTGGAGAGATTGCTCAGCGTATAAAAGCACTTTCCATGTACAAGGACTTGAGAGTGAGCCCCTAGAGCCCACTAACAGCTAGATACCTGCTGGGAGTCTCTACAACCCCAGAGCTCTTATGGAGAAATGGGGTCAGAGACAGAATAGTCCCCTGAAACTCAAGGAATAGCTAGTCTGCTGTGTGCAATAGAACACAAATCAAAGCAACAGCAAATGACCCCGTCTTAGGTGGAATGCAAAGACAAGCAGCAAGGTTGTCTCCTGCCCTCTGTGTGTGTGTGTGTGTGTGTGTGTGTGTGTGTGTGTGTGTGTGTGGTGCACATGTATGCTCAATTTCTCTCTCTCTCTTCCACACCCCTCCTCCCTCCATTACTCTCCTCTCCTCTCCTCTCCTCTCCTCTCCTCTCCTCCCCTCCCCTCCCCTCCTGTCTCTGTCTCTCTGTCTGTCTCTCTCATACACACACACACACACACACACACACACACACACACACGTCTTAGACCTTACTATCATCTAATGGGAAGATTGGAGTCATTTTTAATCAGCTCCTTTGGTGAGCAATCTTACCTTACACAGCTTAGACATCAACTCAAAACAACTGTAGGAAGTTGCTGGAGTTTGCACAAAACAGAGGTCATTTCATAAGATTTAACTTAACCTACATTTTTGCTTCACATACTGCAGCCCTTCCTCCCAGACACTTAAGAGTTAAATTGGACATCAAAGCCTCACACGATCCGAGCCCTGGGCATGTGGTAGGTGTTCGGCATCTGCCAAATGAGCACATGCACNTTGGAAAGTCCTGTTTTGTTTTTTTTTTTTTTCTTTTTTCCTTTTTTTTCTACCTTCCATGTGAACCAGGGTTTGCTTTGTTTCCTGTAGAAGACAAACAGTTGTCAAATCTTAATGTTGAATAGGGCTTCAACCTGGGGCCCCTAAACTCGTGCATATGTCCCTCCGCCACTATCTGTTGTGATGAAGTCCAATGTCCATGTGATGTTTAAACATAAGGGTGAAGCACATCTTAAAACTAGAAGCAGATACTGTTCACGTGGTGTTGGGAGGGTCAAGGTAATGTATGCTGCAATCACCAAGGGAAACTGAAGGGTAATGCTTAAGCAGAGAATTAATTCCTAGGGAAATTAGAAAGCTTTCACTAGAGATGGTAATTGACTTGGGTTCAGGATTGAACATCTGTATCCTGTCTATAAATTACAATAACCAGCTGGGTATGGTGGTGTCCGCCTTTAATCCCAGCACTTGGGAGGCAGAGGTAGGCAGATTTCTGAGTTCGAGGCCAGCCTGGTCTACAGAGTGAGTTCCAGGACAGCCAGGGCTACACAGAGAAACCCTGTCTCGAAAAACAAAAACAAAACAAAAACAAAAAAAAAAGATAAATTACAATAATCAGGAGACTGAAAGAAGAAAGGAAAGAAAGGAAGGAAGCAATGCAAGCAAAAGAGAAAGGGAGTAAGAGAGTAATACATTAACCACAATTTGATATCTGTCTTTTCTGTTTGTCTCTCTATCTGTTTAAATAATATAGAGAGAACATGAGGACTAATTTGTCAACATTTACTACTCAAAAAATAGTAATATATTTAGACTTTATGTGATATAGCATGAGAGTTCTTTAAAAAGTGATTTAATTCTGAAGGTCCTGAGTTCAAATCTCAGCAACCATATGGTGGCTTACAACTATCCATAATGAGATCTGATGCCCTCTTTTGGTATGTCTGAAGATAGCTATAGTGTACTTATATAAAATAATAAACAAATCTTTTATTTAAAAAAAGGGCTGGCGAGATGACTCAGCTGGTAAGAGCACTGACTGCTCTCCCGAAGGTCCTGAGTTCAAATCCCAGCAACCACATGGTGGCTCATAACCACCCATAATGAGATCTGACTCCCTCTTCTGGTGTGTCTGAAGACAGCAACAGTGTACTTATTTATAATAATAAATAAATCTTTGGACTAGAGTGAGCAGGGACTGAAAGAGCAAGGCTGACCAGAGTGAGCAGGGTTGACCAGAGTGAATCAGGTTGATCAGAGCAAGCAGAGGTCCTAAATTCAATTCTCCAAAACCACATGAAGGCTCACATCCATCTGTACAGCCACAATGTATTCATATACATAAAATAAATAGATCTTTTTAAAAAGTAATTTAAGAGCTCATTTTCATATTAACTAACCATGAGATGGATATTCTTGTCCTTAGTAATATCAAAATAAGTTCATCTCACCTGAAGGCTATTTTTCTTGATGGATTTCACAGGCCAATCCCCTAAATGTCATTGGGCAGGAGCACAGGCACTGTCCATCCAGAAGAATTACAGTACCTCCGTTTTGACATGGGTAGCACTTTCTAGTACTGAATTCATCTATATAGTCTTCAATAGCCGTTTCCAAATTTTGCTTCTTTATGTATGCATCTTTTATTTTCAAAGGAATGAGATTATATATAGGGGACAGCTGTAAGAAAGAAAATATTCAATCTTATGTCTTTTTCTGCAGAACTTGTAAAGCACCCTCCACTCAATCACTGACGACACTAATTCATTGGTCAGGAGAAACTTATTGCTCAATATGATGTTAACTTTTGAGGGTACGCTAGTGATGAAAAGTAGTTTTGATGCATGCTATCATGGAGGTTACATTTAAAAGTTAAAAAAAAAAAAAAAAAACAATGAGGGTGGCATATGTTATCAACCATATCATCAAGCAAGCAAGAAGCCTAAAGTGGAAGATGCTATTTGCAATACTTTTAAGGGAGAATGGGCTCACATCCACACCATGTCAAGAACTACTAAGGCACACCAAGTGTCTACTAATGTGGTTTTGGTTACATAGTACCCTAACTCCTATTTCCAAGTTCTGTTCTATTTATATAGAAAAAAGAAACCTTTTCCCAAATCTGTCACATTGGCACAAACAGGGTAAGCATGTGATAGTTGTTTTGGATTTTGAGAAAAGATATTTATCTTGTTTTGCCTTCAAAAGAAAAGTCAAGGTCAGATAATCTAAGATACAGGAATAGAGGGCCATGGAGGAAATGGTTTGGATAAAACTGTCTAAACAGTGTTCAAAGAGATAAAGATGAAGGACACGCTGCAGAAGCTTAAATCCTGGAGTCAAAACTACCACAGGCAGACAGAAGAGAGTTGCAATGTAGCCCCTCAAGCCTTTCTTCATACCCCATCTTTTTATGACCAAGTTTTCCTTCTATTAAGTAAAAAAAAGGTTTTGAGTTTTTCTCCCATAGTCGCTAGCTCCCTTGTCACTGTAGATATATATAAGTGGATATAGTTTATCATGAAACTTGCTAAAATACCAAGTTTAATGTTAATCACATTAATATCTCTTCCAGACATCCAAAATAATTAACAATGTGTACCAAATGTGGTTTTATAATAGAACGAGAATTACCTTTTACCCCATACAAGAGAGTTAGACACAACTTTTACTCTGCCATTATGGTTATAGCCCTCAGAGTGCTAACATCTGGCTCATAAAGGCACTGGTTGTCAGCAACACCCAGTGTGTGTCTGATATGAATTGTATAACAGAACAAAGTGGTAGGTCTGTTCAACACTCATTCGTACCTGCTGGCATTTGAGAGAGACTGAATGGAGACTATTCAAAGGTGAGAATGGTGGAGGGGAATGGGAAAGTGAAAAACAAAAGCTGAGGACAACCAAGCTGAGGGGCAGAAGATCTGGATACCAGGGCATACAATTCAAGCCAGAACACATCCATTTGCACTAATTTGGCTACATCTTCTAGTTCACTGAATAACACACAATGGAATTTATCAATCCCAGGGATATGAGAAATCCAGGAGAATCAAAATGAGATTAAGGACTAATATTTCCCATGAGTTCCCATAAAAGAGAACATTGTATTACATAACATCCTTTTAGAAAACGAAGCAGGCTTACATAATCGTGTTTCTTATAATGGCAAAACAAAACCTTACAGGAACCCAGTGTATTAAATTGCAGTTGTACTCATCTAGCTGCTATTGCTTTGGCAGAAGTTGTAAGCTTTGTATCTCTCTAGTAATCTGTAATAGATGTAGTTTCTCTCTGCTGACATTTTAAAGATTTGATTGTAACTGGGGATATAAGGGGGAAAAAGACACCCCTCAAAGTTCAGCTAGTCTGTGCAGACGAGATGTAGAATATTGGTGTCAGGATATAAGCAAGCTGAAAGTGCAATTAACATCTTTTTCTGAAAGTCAAGGACTATGTGACAAAAGTAAATACAGAGACTATAGGCCGGCCTATATTCTCTGTATGGAGAGAGGCCAAGAGCTAGATATCGGGATAGCGAAAGCTCTATTTAGTATAGTATCACTATGGTCACTTTAGTATAGGAAACAACATATATCACTATCATCATACTCATCAATTGTTTTACTTATTATAATGTGACTTCCTGGTTGTTCTTCCAAGATAAACATGAGAACCCAAGTATGTAGATCACTGATTGATTTAATTTGTATATAATCCTAAAGAGGATTATATACAGTGTAATGGTTTAGGGTTGTAGGGAGAGAGTCTGTAGTGTTTTGTGTGATTACAAAAGATAATTATTTTAGTATTAAGAGCATCCCTAGTGCTTGACATGTTGTCTACAGACAAAAGAATCCTCCTCCTCACCTAAAGGGGTACTGCCAATCACAGACTGTAAGTAACCAGTCATCACCCAAAGTTCCACTTCCACAAGATTTGTAAGAGCAAAACTCCTTAGAATCTATTTCAAGGTTAAACTTGGTGTGTGTGTGTGTGTGTGTGTGTGTGTGTGTGTGTGTGTGTGTGTGTGTGTTTTGTCACCTGGGTGTTGAGCATAGGTCTTTGTCTATGCTAGGCAAGTACTCTCTGAAGATCCATTTTTAATTTTTTGAGACAAGATCCCATTAGATTACCTAGGAATGATCTTAAACTTGTCATTCTTCTATATCATCCTAATGAATAGATGGGATTACAGGTAGATGTTACCATACTGTGCTTGAAGGTCAAATTTAATTGTGTTTCATTTCTCTTTGGAGATTTAAAAATACCCAGGGAATTCAGCCAAAACTATAACAATTTCTACTTTTCAAAATGTTCTCTGTAAGAAGATATAGTTACAAAGTGGTGCTTAGGACAATACAGCTGCCATTTCTCTAGGTAGGACATTGATGTGAATTAAGTAGGCTTTCAATTTATGGAGGCGGAAACTTAGACAACTAGAGTGGACAGAATCTTTACTAATCTGAAGATCTGAATTGTAAAGAGGATATAGCTGGGTCTAGCCAGAAGCATTGTGTTGACTGAGGTGATGAGTGTCTTTGAATATTCTAGTAAATATAGTGGGGACATTTCAGTAGAGCCTTTATTCCTGCAGATGTGAATTGACAGCTCTAAAACATGCTGCACTGTTTACCAGAGACCAGCCTTGGATCCCTTTGTAAAGGACAGACTGAACTTGGTTTACAGAGCTGAGAGGACAAGCCAGCTTGACGTCATCTGCTGGGTCTTCAATTCTTTCCTTTCTTAAAATCTTCTGGCTAAAATTTTATTTACTGAATCAATAATAGTGGATTTGAATACAATTTATACGTAACAAATGGGCTTCTTTTGATTTTATTTTCTTATACAGCCTATTTTTTTTCATTTTCCTTTTGTCTAATTAGGGGGGAATACCTTTTTTGTTGATGATGTTCTAACTTAACTCATGAGGTCATGCTTACATCACAAGTCTATCATCTATCTCTATCTATCTATCTATCTATCTATCTATCTATCTATCTATCCTCCATCCACCTTCTTTCCCTTCCTTCCTTCCTTCCTTCCTTCCTTCCTTCCTTCCTTCCTTCCTTCCTTCCTTCCTTCCTTCCTTCCTTCTCTTCCCACCTTTATTTTCAATTTTAAGACAGAGTTTCTCTGAGGTGACTAGGAATATCTTGACATTGAAGTCCTCCTACTTTAGCCTCCCAAACTTGTGTGAAGTTATGTGTGCACCTCTACTGAAGGCTTCAGGTCTATAACCAAAATGCGAAATTGATTGCAAATTTCAGTTTCTAAGTTCTTCCTTCTTGTAAGTGAAATAGTTTGAGTGCCTCTAATTAACTTTTTAAACAATAAAATAGAGCAAGGAAGTAAAATTCTTCAAAAACTACCACTATCAAAAAGTGTCAGCATTTGTAAACCATAATAAAACTGACATTGTTAACAAAGATAAATTGGACTGGAAAGAAGAAATCATAAGGCACATGGAAAGTTGAAAGCTACAAACGTGAGTAAAAAACTGCTTTCTAACAATACCGGTGTGGGGGAAACAATTTTCTGTAAGTGGAAAGATGCAGCCAAACAGCAAAGTAGTTACATCTTTACAATGGTAACATGTCATCCCCTCCCTTACAATGGTAACATGTCAACCCCTCCCTTACAATGGTAACATGTCATCCCCTCCCTTACAATGGTAACATGTCATCCCCTCCCTTACAATGGTAACATGTCATCCCCTCCCTTACAATGGTAACATGTCATCCCCTCCCTTACAATGGTAACGTGTCATCCCCCTCCCTTCAACAGGACGAAGGTTGCAGATTCAGGATTTCCTAGATTGAATATTATTACGATTATAGAGAAAAGGAGCTAGCTCTGGAGATTCACATCTGTATTGCTAGCACTGGGGAGGTTAAGGTAGGATTTCTGAGAGTTCAAGGCAAGCCAGGCTATAGAGTTAGACCCAGCTTGATAAAACAGAATCAAAACCAAAAAAAAAAAAAAAAAATCAGAAAAGGAGCATGTTTGTAAGTTCAGCCACTCAAAAGGCTGAGGCAGGAGGATCACTGAAGTTGGACAATAAGAAAGAGAGCGGGAGGGAATTGGTTCTCTGACCACAAAAATGATTCATCTTTGGTTTTATGTTTGTCAGAGCATTATGAACATTTCATGACTCTTAGATGAGTCATGATGCCTGGGTGGGAGATGATACATGATACCCAGGGAAGACAAGAGAGTCAAAGGTTGACCGAAGAGAACTATCCATTCTTCGTGACTGTCTTGTGCCAACCCGTGCTATAGATTCTGAACAATTATAATAAATCCTCAAGAATCCTTGGAAAGCTGTAGAATTTAGTGTTGTAGAAGTCAGAAATGGCTCCCACCCAGGGAGTGACAGATAGCAGCAGGGATTTTTTTCAGGTTGTCTGACTCAAGCCCATACCTTTCTTTTTTCCTGTTCTTTCCACAGAAGCCACATAAGGGCATCTGAATACGGACACCTCTGTCTTACAAAGGCAACAGTTGTCTGAACTTACTGGGATGTGTAGTAAGAAAAGAACAGGATCTTCTGTGTTAAGTGGGAATAAAATATTCATGGGAAGAAATATGGAGACAAAGTGTGGAGCAGAGACTGAAGGAAAGGCCATCCAGAGATGTCCCCACCTGGAGATCCATCCCATATACAGCCACCAAACCCAGACACTATTGTGGAGGCCAACAAGTGCTTGCTGACAGGTGCCTGATATAGCTGTCTCCTGAGAGGCTCTGCCAGAGCCTGACAAATAGAGGCGGATGCTCGAAGCCAACCATTGAACTGAGCACTGGGTCCCCAGTGGAGGAGTTAGAGAAAGGACTGAAGGAGCTGAAAGGATTTGCAACCCCCAGGAAAAACAACAATATCAACCAACCAGACCCCTCAAAGCTCCTAGGGACTAAATCACCAACCAAAGAGTACACATGGAGGAACCCATGGCTCCAGGTGCATATGTAGCAGAGGATGGCCTTGTCTGTCATCAGTGTGAGGAGAGGCCTTTGGTCCTGTGAAGGCTTGATGCCTCAGTGTAGGGGAATGCCAGGGCAGGGAAGTGGGAGTGGGTGGGTGGGTGGGTGGGTGGGTGGGGAGCACCCTCATAGAAGCAAGGAGAGGGGGGATGGAATAGGGGGTTTCCAGTGGGAAACCTGGAAAGGTGATAACATGTAAATAAAGAAAATATCCAATAAAAAAAAAGTAACAAGTAACTTACTTTTTGACTAATGAGAGCCGGAGCGTCAGCCAGGGACTTCGCCCAGTTGGCAAAGTCAGTCTTATCAAACGTCTTGTCTCCTCTGAGAATCTTCTCGTTCAGAAGAATTGCTTGCTCCCTAGTTCCTCCTTTTATGAATGCAATAACATCATCTATGATGTTATCCCGAGTGATGTTTACTAGAAGAACAAGAAGAACTTGAAGAAAGAAGCATTTGCAACTATGTGGTCCATTATTTGGATAGCATTTGATAAATGTGTATTAATGTCTTTTTAGGATAGCTTATTGTAAATATTTAATTGTAAACACTACTTACATAAATCTCCCCTCCATAATCTAGGAGGGCATTTTCTCCCCTCAGTAGTCAATTGTAGATTTCTAGCATCTATCTTTTGAAAGATAACAGTGGTGCAATTGATCTAGACAGATTGGTAACTTATGTTTCATCATATAAATATAAGTATATATAAGGAAATTAACATGACTTTGTGTGCATTCTATATATTTTTGAAATTTTTTTCATAATTTTATTGTGTGTAGTATACTTTAAATTATCTTGGTATCATGGGAACAATAGTGTGTAAAAAGTATATAAAAGTAAACGTGTTCCTACTCCCAAGTCCTATGCCCTTTTATTTGTTTCTCTCTAAACTAAAACACTTTAAACACTTCTAAATCTTTTAAAGTCATGAAGTTTTAGAACTGAAGAAGAACAACAAGATATTTTTGTTTATCTTTCATCATTGGTATGAAAATTGAGAAATCTGAAGTGATGTGGTGAAATGACTAATTTAAGGTCATGCAAATAACCTAATGGAGTAAGATGGTGATTCCCTTTGTTAGTGCCAATTATATTCACAAGTAGATATGCTTTAAACAATGGCTGGCTTTCTTCTCTATGGTTCTTTCACCAACAGTTATCTCTTTAGAGATGAAGCAGAAGCATTTTTTTAAATTTAAAATAAAAAGTTTAATAAAAAATTTTTAAATCAAAATTACTTTAAGTATTTCTAACTAGGGGAAGGTGTGATGTCTCCAGCACACCTTCATGCTTATAAATTTGCTAAACATTAACAAGAGAAGGTTATACTTGAACGAAGACATCTAGAGTTCCAAAACAGGTGTTGCACCGGTTAGGTGCTGAGGAAAAGTGAGCTAATGAAGCCAAGTTGAGAGTAACGCTGAGAAGATGATTTAGCTCTTGTTCTCGGTACTTGACATAAGATTCTACATTAGCCTATTTCAAACCTTGTGAAAAAGTAAGGAGAAAAAGAAACTGGTCCTTAACACACTTTTCCACCCCCAGTTTTCTGTCATTGCCACAAAAGATATACAAATCAATGTATAAAGAGCAGCCCCTTGAGCTGTATGCCTCCCTTGTATAGCAACGACATTGACAGATATGTGTCTGTGGGCTACTTGTGCTCATAGTGACTGAGGGAACACAAAATCATTCTCCATGAATGATTCTGACATTTCTAACTGAAGATGGTAAGGAGTGCTGATTATGTCATGAGAGCCAATACTCTTCGCTTTTGGCTCTGCCTGTCTCCCTCTTCTCCCTCTAACCAAGCGGCCCATATTTACCAATTTTCCCACCATCTCTCTTTATGCAACCATTCACATTAGCATTTGCTTCGATTGCTGCATCATTTAAGTTGTCTTGTAGAGGAATACGTACATCCAGACCAAATCCAAGACACATTTTTACGTCATTCAGGTTAACACCTGTGTTACAGATTTATATAAAGGTTATTTGATATTGTTGATTAACATCACAAATAAATTCTAACTTTACTATTTTATAATAAGTATATGTACATTCCTAGACACCATTATTGACTCAAAGGTAATATGTCTCCCCTGCCTTGTCTTTTTATGAGAATCTAGTGGCATGCTTTTAGTTGGCTTGCCAACTTAGTAGTAAAGGACATATTATATTTACCACCTGCTTGAAAAAGATATAGGTCATTCAACATGTTTGTAGTAGAATCCTGTATGATATCCAAAAGATAAAACAGCATTTAACATGCATTGAGTGGTTATTATATGCCTGATGGCATTCTAAACATCTTGTATGAGTTAACTAACTTAATTCTCATATTAACCTTATGAACTATTAGTCACTTTCATTTGACTCTACAGAATCACAGGACAGTACCCATTTGTTTGGGACAGATAATTTGAATATGTGGCAACTTCTGTTTGGCTGATACTATGAAAGCTCACAAATAACAATCTTGGAAGTTAACTCAGTGTGACCTATGCCTATCTAAGCAGTCATATCCTTAGATTCCTTGAAGTCTGTAATTTATTATAATATGTGATATATTTCAAAAGATCCTCTAAGGGTAAATAGACCTTCCTCAATACCCATACCTTTAAGGGTAATGAGTCCTTCAGCTTTCATTCATATTTCTCCTTTGGATGCTCCCCCATACATATACATACCTATGATATTATGTGTTATGAAACCCGCAATGTTTTATTTAGGGGAACTATGTTTAATCTAGAGTTTAATTCACCCAATATGTATTTCTTGTGCACTTATAGGGACAAATGAAGAATTACCTGGTGTCATTTTCAGTGAGAAGGGAAAAGGGAGGCTTTAAGGAATTGAAAAAAAAATTCAAAAAGGAAGAAGACAATGCCAGGGAGAAAGAATTCTAGATATTTTTTTACACCCACCCTTAAGAAGTATGAGGCCTCAAATTCTGAAAATGAGGTGACCCCTGGGAGCTTATTTTCCACCTCAGTAGTAGACCTTTCCATAGGCAAATGATGTAAGATGAGCTGCATAAATGCAGTTTCCTGTTCAAAAGCACTGGAGTATCCCAGTGACCCTTTTAGAAGGCCAGAGGTATGTAGATTTAAGTAGGTAGCTTCGAATTTCTCAGAAGTAAGAATCTCATTTGCAGAACTTTGATTTGAAGACACATCTGGACTGGTGGGTACTCTGCTCTGGTCACCCAGGCTGAGCTTTATGCTCCAATTGTTCACTTCCTATTATGCTCCTCATTCTGTTAATCCATTTTGACTCATGGAACTCACAGAGACATCACTATACTGTGGATACAGCCATGGGCAGCAAAGTGAGCCAATTACCTTCGTGTTGCATGTCCCTGGAGAGACCTCTATACACTTACCTCTATACACTTAAGACCAGACTGAGGTAGCAAGAGCAGTTGGCTCTGAACCTACTATCGGTCTACGTGAGAAGTGTTTATTGATACAGGGAGAGTATTGAGCTTAGGTTCTTCATTATTTCCTACTCGTGGCCTTGATACACACAGGAGCCACCAAAGTATATTTTAGCAACACATCTCTGTCCAACATGGAGACCCAATTGTGAGGATGGAGAGGAGATATGCTGGCATCTATGAAATAGTGTAACTAGTTATAATCACTCACGGCAAAAATGGTCATTATTTTTTTTTTTTTTTTTTGGAGATTGGTCTCTCTACATAGCCCTGCTTATTCTGAAACTCACTTTGTAGACCAGTCTGACCTAATACTCATAGAGATCCTCCTGCCTTTCTACCTCCTGAGTCCTGGGACTAAAGACATGCACCACTACATCTGGCTATGGCTCTGATTTATTAATACAATCATTTTGAATTTACTTTATTATTTTTATTTTTATGAAACAAAGTCTTTCTGTGATAATCAGCTGGTCTCAAACTTCTGGTCTTCAGCAAGCCTTTTACCTTAGCTCTTTAAGTAGCTCAAATTACAGGCATATATTACTGTACCTGACCTATTTTATACCTTCTTCTCCTTCTTCTCCTTCTCCTCCTTCTCCTCTTTCTCCTCCTCCTCCTTCTTCTTCAATATATTTTTTATGTATACAATGTTCTGCCTGCATGTATTTCTCCATGCCAGAAGAGGGCACTAGATCTCATTATACCTGGTCATGAGCCACCACCTAGTTGCTGGGCATTGGACTTAGAACCTCTGGAAGAACAGCCAGTGATCTTAAACTCTGAGCCATCTCTCCAGCACATCTACTTTATTCTTGAAAGAATTAGATGAATCTTTAGGCCCAAGATATCTCCCAACTCTAGAAGTCACATGGGTGAAGCACAATGTTACCTTTGCCCCATGGTTTTGAGTGTAACAAAGTCTTATTCACTGTAGCCTCAACTGAACTATCTCCGTAATATTAGAATGACCACCATATGAAGTAAAACTAATTTTCAACTTTGCTTTAACACATTTTATTTGTTCTATAATATTGACTCTTCTTTCTTCTCAAAGGCAACATTTAGAGCAATTTGTTCCCACCAACATTAAAGAATACTTTGGAAGACAATTATCATACATAAATTGAGCTAGTCTGAGGCTTAAGAGATAAGTTATATGAATTGTTTCTTATACCTCCTTCTGCATCTTAAATAAAATTTCCTTAGAAATTATATTCCCATTAATAGCCATTCCATTATAATATGATTTGGTGCGTTTCTCAGTAATTCTATTGAGTAGCTTGGAAGCAATCGAGCTTATTCAAAGTAGAAATGAATGAACTATTTGATAGACTGCTAGATGCTGAAGGGCAGAAAATTCTTTCAAAGGAACAGATTATTAGGTTATTTCGTTTTAAGAGTTTACTTAAAGGGGGTAATGAAAGCAACGATACTCAGTCAGAACTACATTTGTAGCTAGAATTCTATTTCCCAGCATACCTTTCTCTTTCATGGAAGCTTTATCCAAGACATAGATCATTTCATATTGTCCTCCCAGGGACCCAGAGGTACTGTAGTGAGTCCCATAGGTTTCCAAAAATCCAAAATATTCTCCCTTTTCATAGGAAGTTGGTAGAGCTTTTACATCATCCAGGAAAGTTGTCCTCAGCACAACATCCCGATTCCTCATTACAAATCTCCCCAGTTGAACCACTCCTCTCAAGTGCACAAACATCTTTTTCTTTGTTGAGAAACAGTCGAAGAAGAGAGATATGACTTTTATCACTATCATGCAAACAAATCATGCTATCTTGATGAGCAGTGACTACTACAGAAGACCTCATCAGAATGAGCAAATGAACCATGGTGATGATGTTCTTCAGAAAATGAAGATCTCAGACATGGTTTAGTCAGACACTTTGACCTTCCTGCCTGGTCATTTCTCATAAACTTAAACATCCGTTGGCCCCCATGATCAGCAGTGCCACTTTTCAATGCATACCCAAGGATCTGTTTTGGAATTTCACAGCAATTCTCAAAAGAGCTTCAGAGGCTAAGGAGCCCAAAGATCCATCAACAGAGGAATTCTGTATCCATACAATGGGAGTTTTGAATCATCAGTCAAAAGAAACAAACTACTTGACATACGTAACAAATAATCTCAAGTACACTGTGAATAAAAATCAATTATACACAAAGGAATGCATACTGCATGATCCCCCTCATAGTAACAGAGAAAATTAAGCTGTCACAGAAGAAATCTGGTCAGTGCTTGCTTCTCACCTGATAGGAAATTAATCTTGTTTGAAGATCTATGTTCTGTGTTTGAAGGTATGAGCTTTCTTTTTCTTTTTTTTTTCTTTTTGGTAAGGCTTCTAAGCCCTCATGGATAAATATACCTAACAAGATACTTACAGGAATTCACTTCATACAGTAGAGGCCGTAATGACATCCCGTTTTCTGAGCTACATACTATTTCTCAGTGGAGTCTCAAAGATGAGCAAAATGGACCAGGAGCCCCCCCCCCCTTTAATTACTGTCAAAACGAGAGAACTGCATCCTGGGATTTGGAATAAAATAGATGTGACATTCTTTGGCTCAACTGATTTCAAAAGTAAGTCTTAGATCATTTCCACCCAAATCGGTTGTTCTTTCTTTTATCTTAAAACAATCAAACACTTTTCTTTTTGGGTCCTATGCGCCTCACCAGCTGCTACCCATTTCCTAACCCTCATTAGACACACCATTGCCTGAAAAGCTTCTTTATATGTTCTATTCTCAGCTCCCTCCCCCCCCCTATTTTCTCTTTCATCTATTTTTTTAATAGGGGAAGGAGTATGTTAAAAATGATTCAGAGCCTTAAATATGCTATGCAGACACTCTACCACTGATCTATCTCCACTTGCTTAAATCTAATTTAGTCATTAAGCAACCCTGACAAAGACAAATCTATTCTGGTCAAGGTTTCCAAGGACCTTAATAATCCTAAGGCAAGTGATTATCATCCTCATTTTTGACCCATTAGCATATTTGACACCATTAATTGTCTGGTTCTGGAGAGTTGGACTTAACAAGCTGAAAAAGATGAGCAGGTCATCCTTGGTATCTTGTTGTCATGTAGTTCTGACTTAGTCTGTCTAGGTGGAATCAGAGGTCTAGCTTTTCACTGATATAGGTGATGCTGATCCATCGACCACACTGAACAGCAGGAGTCAAGGGCACTACACACCTTGCTTCCAGGTTTTCTTCTTTTACAGTTTTTTTTAGAGTGAAGTTTTCCAAGCATGTCTTCTATTTATAAAACTATTTGAGTATTTATTATTACTCATTCCAACCATGTGGTTTGTCCCACAAAGCCCCATGAGTTTAAGCATCATCGGTCTCTCAAAGCCTCTTAAAATTATAACTTAAACTTGGATATTTTCCCAAACTCTAGACTTCCAACAACTACTTCCTTCCTGGCATCTTCAATTGAACATCTAACAGACTGCTTTTTCTAAATCTAACTAAACTTAACCACAATCGATCTTCCTTTCAGCCTACTTTGTCTGAAAAGTTCCCCATTAGCCACTCTATCCTTCAAATGACTTAGGCTCCAAACACTGCAATCAGATTTGATGGGAACTTTTTTTTTTTTTTCCTAAACTTCAACTGTGTCCCATCTGGATTCCTGCATTAACTTTTAAAAACACCATTCTATGCTTACTCTTTCCATGCCCAACCAATCTTTTCCTAACAGAATACCCAAGGTGGCCATTTTAGGTAGAGTCATGAATGTCAATAGTTGAGCCAAAACCCCCGTTACAGAGAAAAAAAATCACCCTTTACAGTGAGTGAGCTTTGAGGCTCTATGGGATACAATTAAAGTGCCCTTTCAAAACGTTTTCTGGTTCAGTGTGACAGAATCATTTCATCAGACTCTTTCTACCTTTGAACCCAGACTTTAATAAACCTTCTTCCAGAAACACTATCTTTAATTCATCTGTTTGGTGACATCTCCCTTAAGTCTTTGCTCTGATTTCATCTAGATGAAGTCCCCTCATGAGCCTTCTTTTCTGCACTGCTGCTTGCTACCCGACCCCGCTTTCCTTTAAGCGTCTCCACCTTTATCTTCTCCATAGCACCAATCAATTTCTAAAGACTGGGTAGCCGACTCTCTTTGCTGTTCTATTTATTGTTTATGGCTGGCGCCCTCCGTCAAGCTTTCAGATGCACAAAGGTAAGATTCTGTTGGCTTGATTTAAAAAAAAGTATTCTAAAGAAAAATGCCTGGCCACCCAGTGAGTCTACAATTAAGAAAGAAAGGGGTGAACTAAAAGATCTCCAACTCTAAGGGGAATGAATGTGCAGATTTGGGCAGACTGATTGTACAATTAAGCACCATATAAGTAGTGAGAGTGAATTGTTACTTGTACTGATGCAGATGATGTGTCTAAGCAGGTGATAACGACGTCAGAAAAGGGAGAGGAAGCCTTTGGCCAGGGCTACACTAATGCTGATAACATTTATTCTAAAGGTGGTGAAAACGAACTTTGAAATCTTCCATAAATATAAAAAAACAGAATTATTTTCTAAAGCCTCAGTCTAGACAAGCGATTCCAAAGTAAGCAGATCAATTTATTTGGACAGGATGTGTAAGTGCGAGTCCCAAAAGACCACCAAGGGGCTGATTCTAGTGCAATCACACAAGGGTCTTTACCCAAGCTGGAGCTTGGGCTCTCCGCCGACCCTGACACAGCAAGACCTGGAGGTTTCAAGCAAACGTTTATAGAGGTCAGCAATCAAGAAAGGGGGTTTTTAGCCTGACGCACATTTGATTGGGTGTCCATTATGGAATTTCGTTGCCCTTTAAAATAATTGGCTGCTGCTGGGAGCCAAATCAGAAGCTTAACTTCTGCTTTCCTCCTGATTGGTAGTTGTTAGGAAGTGAAGAGCCAGGACAGTAACCTGGAGGCACAAGTTTGTTTGTGAGTAAACCTGGAAACTGGTGCTACCCCCCCCCCCCTTGCTTGGCTTGATGGTTAACTCAGTTCAACCTTAGGTCAGGTTCTCTAAGACAGTCTGACCTCATGATCTGGTCTCTCAGTGAGCACAGTTGCTTCAAAGACAGGCTTTACAGTAAAACACTCTAGGGCCATGGGACAAAGAAGCAAAGTCCTCCAGGTTAATTCTTCATTGTATTAATAACCATGGTGATTGTTAAATAGGATGCCCTGACACTTAGGCCTTCACCAAACAGTATGCTCTGAACCTTTAGAACACGTTCTAGTCGCTAATACTCAGTGTTGATAATGGCACTGACTACTGCCTAGCATCTGAGAGTTCCCTGCCCTTAGCAGTTTGCTTCCTATTCTAAATATCTCAGTGAAGGTTTCCTGTGTTTTGGTTGTATTCCTTGTTGCCTTAAAGAGAGAGTTGGTTAGTTTGAAACATGTCCCATCACATGCTAGATGAATGTATCTAGTTCTTACCGTCTGTGTAAAATAAGATGATAGTCGTCGAAAATTACTTCCAATGAAAAACGAAAATTTAAATTTAGCTGAAATGTTTGTAGGTTTTAAAGAGTGTTCTGAGTGTTCAGCTGGGAAGGCTTCCGTGCCTCCCTTTTCAGGTGCTTCGGTGGCTGAAAATTTTAGGGCCAAATTTGAATTAAAACCCAAGGACACCTCTCGGTTGATGGCTTTGAATACTTCCATGTGTTCTTCATAGTTCTCAGTTCTGAAATTTTTATCAGCCTTGGTCTAAAAAATAAATGTATATATATATAAAAAAGAGCTGTTAAACAGAGAAACCCAGAGCAGGCAGCAACTGGAAAAGCAGCAGGGAAAGGGTTTTAGGTGTAGGTGCTGGAATCAGATTTCTGCGGTTCAAGTACAGAGCCTGTGTTCTGATTTCATTTCTGTGCTGTGATAAAATACTCCAACAAGAGGCCCTTTAGTTTCTGTGCTGTGATAAAATACTCCAACAAAAGGCCCTTTAGGGGAGAAAGGATTTCTTCAGTTCAGGATCCCATCACTGTGGGGAAGTCAAGGCAGGAATCTGAAGCAGATAGTCACATTTCATCTGTAGTTAAGAGCAGAGAGAATGAATAAATGTATATACTTTTGCTCCAGTTTCTTCCTCTTCTGTAACATAACTTAGGACCTAAACCCAGGGAACAGTGCTACCTACTTTTAGGTTATGTCTCCTCACATCAATTAACACATTCAAGACAACCCCATATAGTTAATTCTAGACTGTGTTAAGGGAACATTTATAACTAACCATCACCCCCACCCCATTCCCCTTTAACTCCGCACTCGGACACGTCACCTTTAAGGTATAACCTCTTATTTCTTGTCTGCAAAATTCTTGTTTATACAATAACATAAAATAGAGTCCAACTTTAAAAATCCTCAGCCTCCATAAATTCAGACACCTTAAGAGTTCAAAGTCTCTTACCTTTAAATGCCTGCAAAATTTTAATCAAGCCATATTCTTCTAACATATAATGACACAGAATAAATGAACTGAGACATAAAACAGTCACATTCAAATCTCTCCTCCAAAAATTCAACAGGAAAAAGCAGCAATTTTCATACCTCCACATCCAACATCTGGGATTTGTGATTGAATCTGGGTTCCAACATAGCCTTACTCCTCTGGTCCTGCAACCTATATATCCCAACTTCTCCCTAGGCTTAGGTCAGATAATTCCACATCTGCTGCTTTCCATGGTGGATGCCCCATGACACCCGATTTCAAATATTCTGGGGTTTCTATTGCAATTGAACCTTTATAGCTTCATTCAGTGGGCTATAAATAGAGCATTAGGGCCTCTCTGCAGGGATTCCAACTCTGCCCCACAGTGCCTAGCCTTAGCTGCTCACCACGACTCCCCAAATCTTGCATGCTTCATGCTTCAAATGCAGTACCATGTGAATAGTGTTTACAACAGTGCCTAGTTTGGAGCCAGTCCCCTAAGCTCTATCCTGGCTCCTCTTGGACCACAGCTCTATCCATGTCTGAGTCCTGACCCTGTGAAAATAACTCATCTGATGTCCAGTGCGGCACTCCAATTTCCACAGTGGCAGCACCAACCTGAATACCACAGTGCCTTGATGGTTGTTGCTCTGTCAAACGAATCAGTCCATTATTTCCAGTTTCACTCAGAGTTTCAAGTTACAGGACAAATGGCTTCTTAACTCAGTTCCCAACAGTCTTTGTTCTCTGAAACATCATGGCAGGCCTCTACTCCCCATATTTTTCATAACATTATGGCCTTCTAAGCTCTCACCAGAACTGCACATTAATCCCTACCTCCAGCTTTTCTAACCCAAAGTGCCAGACTTTTCCAAACTCCAGCCATAAAATAGATCAGGTAGCAGAAGAAGAACATATGTTCCTCACAACAATGGTTCCCACCTCCTCAGAACCAATGTTATTTTTATTAGAATAATAGTATATAATAAATACATTATAAATATATACATATATTAATTAGCATTAATATACGTATAATTACAAATATTTATCATTAATATTAATATAATTAAAATTATTGTAAATAAGTTTATATATTATAAATAAATACAGAATGGTAAAAATAGAATAAAATCTAGCTTTATTTCTATTACTGTGATAAAATACCCAGACAAAAGCAAGTTTGAGGTTATGGTCCATCATTGGTGAGGAGGCTAAGGGAGGCATATGAAGCAACTAGTCACATCCACAGTCTAGGGCTGGGAGCGAATGGATATTAATGTATGCATGCTTACTGCTCAGTTTATTTTCAATACTCCTTTACAGCTCAGGATCCAAACCCAGGAAGTGGTGCCCCTCACTTTTAGACTGGGTCTTCTATATCAATTAACATAATTATGACAATCTCCCACAGACATATCCATAGGCCAGTTTGATTAGATGATCCTTCATCGTGACTCTTTCTCTGATGATTCTAGACTGTGTGAAGTTAATTATTAAAACTGACCTTCATCACAGTCTGTGATCTGTAGGACACCAGTAAACAAACTGTTCATGGTCTGATTTCTAGAGTGAAAAAAGAGACATTTATCATACCTGTCCTGAATGTTGTTATGAAATTCAAGGCAATAACTCATATCAAACAAGGTACAGCACGATTTAAATAATTATTAAATTAATAATTAAAGATCGAAGAAAAGATTTGTACAGACATTGTGCTGTGATTTGCCTACAAATGAAAGAATAAAGCAAATACTGATGAGTTTGTGGGCCTATTAATCACCTTTTAAGGTATTTTATACATATTAGTAAACTTCAATTAAAAGATTTTCATTGCCTAAAATTGTTCTTTTAAGTTTCTACCCTTTTATTTATCATGGAAAAAACAACACTTTATGTTCCTTTAGAATTACTAACTAACCTGGAGAGTGTACATCAGAGAGGAAGATGAAATGGGAATCTGTGAGGACAGTAGGTTTGCTTCTTTGAAAAGCTTTACTATTTGTCTTTTCTCATTTCTTTTTAAACCACACACATTTTCTTTTTGGCCTCAAGGCAAACATAAACTAAACAATCTAATGAAGGCCAGGAGGTCATGTATACATACAGTTCTCCATGGTCTATATTACTCTCAACATTCTGTCTCCCAAGTTCCAACAGAATAGCCCACTGAACTAACTCTCAACACTCAACAACTTTTCTAGCCCAAAGTTCCAAAGTCCTTCCACAATCCTTCCAAGACAACATAGACAGGTCTGTCCCAGCGATACCATACTCCTGGTACCAATTTCCATCCTAGTTAGGCTTTCTATTGCTGTGATGAAACACCACGGCAAAGGAAACTTGAGGGAGGAAGGCCTTGTCTGGCTTATGCTAACAAATCACTGCTCATCACAGAAAGAAGCCAGGACAGGACTAAAAACAGGGAAGAAACCTGGAGGCAGGGGCTGAGGCAGAGGCCATGGGAGAGTGCTGCTTCCTGGTTTTCTAGTCATGGCTTGATCAGCCTGCTTTCTTATAGGACCTAAGACTAACATCTCAAGGATAGCACCACTCACAATGGGCTGGGCCCTTCCCATTAATCTTATTGAGGCTTTTTTTTTTTCAAGATTCTCTCTCTCTTTTTTTTTTTTTTTGTTTCAGACTGTGCTGGCTTGTGTCAAGTTTGCATAGAACTGTCCCAGCACACTGGGATATATAATGTGACCTGATTTTAAGATTTATTTATTTATTTATTTTATGTATATGATTACACTGTACCTGTACTGATGGTTTTGAACTATCAGGTGGTTGCTGGGAATGAAGGTTGCTCACTCAGGTTGACCCCACTCACTCCGGCCTACAGATTTATTTATTATTATATCTAAGTGCACTGTAGCTGCCTTCAGACACACTAGAAGAGGGCATCAGATCTCATTACTGATGGTTGTGAGCCACCATGTAGTTGCTGGGATTTGAACTCAAGACCTTTGGAAGAGCAGTCAGTGCTCTTAACCACTGAGCCATCTCTCCAGCCCCCCCCCATGACCAGATTTTTAAAAAGTCTAAAAACAACCTGAACACACATAATAATTAAAACCCAAGAAACTCCTCGTCAAAGATCCCTAAACCGACCTAATTAAAAATTTAAACTTTTAAATGAGGACATTTTTTTGACCACTTGGCTGCAGTCATGTATTAATATGTTGTGATTTGTATATCTTTCTCAAATTAAATTGAACTTTAAATTGTCATATGAGGTCTTAAAATTATAGAAACTTAATTCCTGATGTTTAGAGGGTAGAGTCTTTATGAAGTCAATAGAGGGAGCTCTATGATTTGGACCTTCTACCTTAGAGCTTCAGATTCATGAGTCAAATAAACATCTTTCTTTATAACTCACCTAGTCTGATGTATTGTTTTTACAAGAATAAGAATGGAATACTATCAGGCATGGTGGCACATGCCTTTAACCTGTGTATTATGAGGGTGGCAGAGGTAGGTGGATCTCTGAGTTTGAGGCCAGCCCAATATACAGAGTGAATCCTAGAACTATACAGAGAAATCCTGTATTGAAGAGCAGTGGAGCCTTGCAGAAGCAGCAAGAGGCAGCCAGAATACCTCAAGAAGGTCTTTGTTGTTTTTTCACTATGACGTCACCGCAAGTGATGATCAGCAACAACAATAACAACAACAACCAAACCAAACCAAAAAAAAAAAAACCCACTTAATTGTTACAAGGTGTACCAATACAAGAACCTCATCAGAGAAGACTCACAAAGTGTTGAAAGGTTAATTAATGCAAGCGTATCCTCTTACTATCTGTGGGGTTAAATTTAAATTCTTTCTAAACATTACATGTCCGCTCCAGCATAACATCATGTGCTCTTTCACAAGACAGCTTCCAGAAAAGCACCTTGTGTCTGTTGTCAGCCAAAAAGTCTTCTCATGTGTCTGCTTTAGCAAAACATCCTCACATAAGACAGTTTCCAGAAAAATATCACATCACATACTTGAGTTTCCAAAGAAACCGGAAATTTCCACTTTAAAACACCAAAAGCAAAAAGGAAATCTAATAACGCAGAGTGGGAGAGATGATTTTATCTGTGGCCCACTTCCCTGTTAGGTTCTCAACTTGGTGTGTCTATCTCTCATCGAGAAAGGGAGGTGGACACTTGTCTCTTTGGTCAATAAATAGCATGACTTGTGGCTTGTACTGTGTAGCCACTCTGAATGGGGAACATAAAGTTATTATAACCAATTGGAAAGAGAAAAAATGTATGTAGTTATATTTAAAACAAGCTTTTCTGGTTAAATGTTCAACACAAAGATAACCCACCATTGTGTTATCCAACAGATTTCAGGATAAAAATCACTGCACTCATCCTGAGCCTTTCTTTTCCTAACTGCTGCCATCAAATCATTTTTCTCTTTTCAAAAGCTCATTTCTTTATCTTAAAAATTCTCATTATTTTATCTGGACACAGTCCAAAAGGGAAATTATGGCAATAAGGATAGGAATATGGTTATTTTTAGGTTGAGGAAATATTGAAAAAAGATTTTATTTTTATTTTAAATTATGCATATATGTATCTGTGTGTGGTTTGTGTGCATTAATGTAATGCCAAATGAGAATGCCGGATTCCCTGGAGCTAGAATTAAAGGTAGTGAGCCACTTGACAGAGATGCTGGGGCTTGAACTCAAGACCTCTGTAAGAGCAAAAGTCATCCTAGAAAGAGTCTGGGGATCCAACTCAGATCAGCGGGCATGTGTGAGCTATATCATTGGCCTTGCTTTCCCCCAAACATTCTTTTATTCTTTCCCCATAACACACACATTGCAGAATTCATACACGCAAAAGAAAGACTTTTTGGTCTTATCATTTCTTGCTCTTTTTCTAATAGTAGCTTAAATATCACCTCTTTCATGAAGCTGCTTAACCTCTTAGCCTTGTAAGTTTTTAGTATATATGGTCTTGTTGGTCCTCTTTTCAAACAAAATAAAACAGACACCTCTTCTGTTATAATTACTCAATAAGTTGACCATCAGATGGAGAGCTACAGGAAGCCAGGATCATGCCTGTTTTATGCTTTCACTGCTGCCGCTTCCTCGCTTAGTAAACTGTGAACAGAAGGTACTCAAAGAAGATGTATTGAATTCAGAATGCAGAGTAATGTAGCTAAAGCTAAGTTGACATTTACTGTTTATCCTGTGCCAGGTGTGGTTAAAAGTGTTTTATGTACATGGATGGAGGAGAGACTTCAGGAAGATGGCTGAATAATACATCCCAGGACTGGTCCCTTTGCAGAAAAACTAATTCAAACAAATTTCTGCATGTACAAAGACATTCATGAGAGCTAAGAAAACCAAGCGAGATTACCCAACCGAAGTAAAATATAACAATTAGAAAATACACATGGAAGAGGTCAGTGCCACCATTTACTCAATTTCAGGGAACACACTAGGGAGAGGCCCTCTGTGGTAAGGTAAAAGTGACTGAGGGCCAGAATTTGCCTTGGACTTCAGCAATACACAGAAAAAGCAGATGCCTGTGGCTCCAGACTCTTTGTCAGTGACTGTGGGTTGAGCCCCCAATGTGCTTTACTGACAGACAAATCCATGACTCCTAAACTGGCTCCTCACAGCTCCAAATGCCAGGTCATACCTAACCACTCTAGGACACAGATCTTTCCTTGTAAACCTAGCCTCTAAGACTGTCCAGACCTAGGCTGGTTCCTCTGGTCATAGCCTCTAGAGTGAATTTGAGTATCCCCATGCCAGGCTTTCCTTATATAAAAGGTATGAATTATTTAATCTCAGGTCCAGGCAAGTTACTTTGGATATACAGCCCAACATAATGTTGCATTTGCATTTGCAGCCTTGAACCCCAACACCAATTGGTTCTAATTAATATAGGTCCCTACTTTGTGTAGGTCAGACCAGATGGGGCCAGGCTCCTAATGAAACCCTTCAGACTTAGGCTCTGGGCACATCCCATTGAGGTAGGTTTAATGCCAGCTTGATTTATATACCCTCAAATTTCATGTCCATCACTGTGAAATGCTGGTTCCTACAGCTTTAGCTTTGGGCTATCATCTATGGGTAAAACCACCATTCACTTTCCCTCACCATTTTTGCATGCACAGCTTTTAGATCCAGGCTGACCCCCAAAGCCCTAAGTACTAGGTCAGTACTAGCACATGGTCTCTGGTCTTGAACCTTGTGCACAAGGGCTCTGATCCCTCCCAGAGCTAGTCTGGTCCACATGGATTCAGGATGCAGATATACTATTACAACCTAGCCTTCAGGTTTGTCTCAAACAAAACAAAACAAAAAACAAACAAACAAAAATCCTCAATTACAATACAGTCTACAGAGATAAATATCTGTGATGCAGACTTACAGTCTGACACATAAATAAGAACCAAAAGTGTTTCATTTTTATGAGATTGAGGTTAAACTGTTAATAATGTGAAAAAAAGAAAAAGCTTGTTGTAACTATCAGGATGATTTAAGAAAGCCTCGTGGCAAGTCATGGTGAATGTGAAGCAAGAATCTAGAGTGAAAATATAAAACATGAAATAGTCAAAAACATCACTGTGGAACAAACAAGCAAGCAAACAAATGAAAATCCATCTAACCCAGAAGAAAGGAAGAGAAGAGGAAGAAGGAATGCTAACTACAGAAAGAAACCAAGGCCAGGGCAGAGGTCAGTCCTACCTACCAATAATTACCTCGAAAGTAAATGGGATCCATTGTCCAATTGAAAGATACAGATTAGCTGAATAGATAAAAACCCACAGGTCCTGACCACATGCTGCTTGCAAGACACCCACCTCACTTCTAAGGATGCCCATTTGATTGAAAGAAAGGATGTACCGCATACAAATGGAAACAAAAGCAGAACAGAGGTAGCCAAACTTGTATCAGATAATAAAGCTTAAGTAAAGAACTGTATAAAGAGATAAAGAAAGCCATTGTACAGTGACAAAATCATTAATTCTTCAGCAAGACCCTCCAATTGCACATATGTCTGTGAACCTAAAAATAAAAAAGCAAGTGTTGGCTTGTTTCAAAATCTCCACTTCTCTTTTCTTTTTTAAAAATATATTTTTCTGTGAAATCTTAGGCCCTTTTGAGAATTCAATGACTGTATAAGTGAAGACTACTTTCTGGGACTCTCTTTGCTTTTAGATGGATCCTATTTACTCCTCATATGATAGCTATGTACATATCACAAAAAGCCCTCAACTCAAAAATTATCAAAATTCGGTTGTTCTTCTCTTAGAATGCATTTCTACTTTAATAGAGTTCTCATACATTGAACCCTCAGATCTCTTCTGATCTTGCATTATTCCCTGAAAAAGGATCTTCTGACTTTCTGTCTCCATACATTTATTAGGCATTGTTCCAGTATTTTACAATCATTAGCATGTTTAGTCCCTGCAAACATCTATGATCACCTTGTTCTGTAGAAAACCATGAGGTTTAAGATGAGTTGTCTACTATGTTTAAGTGAAGGCATTTATCAAATTCTAGCCAGGAAATCTAAGTTTAGAGTTTGGCATTGATCCCTACTCTCTCTTTAGCTCATTACAATGATCTTAGGATCACTTACACGTGCTGTGTTTCATCTCCTTTGTCCACAGTTGTGCCCATTGCAGACCCAGATATCCCTGTTGCTATCTCCTTGGAGTCCATATTTCCATTCTCATAGGCTGTGGTCATCTTCCTTTGTAGTGCATCTTCAAAAAACTCAAACATCTAAAATGACACTCTGTGGTTTCATCATCTTTGGCATTAATTAAGCCCAACCTACTCAAAATGGCCTGAATTCCTTCATGATTTGACCCTGCTTCTAATTCCAAATTGGAACTCATGAAGGTTAATTTATAAATCATGATTCTTATTACAACTCTTATAGGAAAAGTCTACATATTTATTCCTTGGAAAATATCAATATAAAACAAGGAAACAAACATGTATACATCACCTTTCTAGGCTATCAAACTTTCTAAATGGACTCAAGCTGCCAGTAGAAAGACTAATTAAAATGTTCATGAACCCTCCTGTTTGCATGTCACTGTCACCTAGAAGGACTATTTGTCATTTTGTGAATGTCCATTTGATTGAAGTTTCTTGCCTTCCTTAAATATGTCAGCTTTAAAAAACATTAATGCACATGTATGCATTTAGTTTTTCTTTCAAGGAGCAAGTATTTAATATACTATGTGATGGGAGTTATTCAGAATTCTGTAGCAAATTGAGAATTAGTGTATCAATCAGCAAGGAGTATTTATGATAGACAAAGAAACCAAACTCCCAAACAGAGAGGCAAGCAAAAGCATTACTGCAGTTATTTCCCAGACAGACATCTGAAAGACAAGGGATTTTAATAAAATAGGAGGACCAGTAGTCAGAACTCGAAGAATGACCTTCTACTCCTGCCAAAGAAGGTAGCTGTAACTTTGATGGCTATAGTGAGACACTTTACCAACTAAGTGGCAGAATGAAATGACTGAGTTTGGTGTAGATCTGCCCTGAGCTATAAGTCAATCTGATGACTTTCCATCTCATTATCTCAGAGAGATGCCTTTAATCACATAGATGACTTATGGTTCATCATTCTATTATCCATTCTTACAAAGAAACTTTTTCATGGCAACTTTACCAGCTTGCTATACACATTTTAATTCGAGTTTCTTTCCAACCCTCTCAAATTGAGAAAACTAGAGGCTGGAAAGCTAGTAAGACTATCAGTAGTACTTTAGATGAGAACTCTAAGTTGGTAGTATTTTAGATGACAAAAGTCCTAGACAAAGCCAGTTGGTGATGGAGAATATAAAGCTGGCATTATAGCATTACAACTCAGTGATTGATCAACGACTGTGAACTTTGAAGCGGACCTTTAAAGGAAGTCCTGGAAATGCAGTCAGGATTTAAGCTCGGTGATAAGGAAAGATAGTTCTTCCATCCGGCAATTGAGAGCCACACAGGGGTGTCACTGTTAGGTATGTTGACTGTGTGATAACTGCAGACAATGGGAGTCACAGTTGTCTAGGTCAGAGGAAGAGATGAGCAAGAAACTGCATTTGTAGCCATCGTAATGAAGCGAACACTGAGCTTACAGGAAGGAAAGGCACCAACCACTCAGGGAGACTGTGAAACAAGAGCTCACCGAAGCAAACAGAAAATCTGGCAACACCAAGAAGTAAAGAGTGTCCTGAACACAGCTCCAAAAAAAATTGAGCTGGATTAGCTCAGGGCTGGGAGGTGACAGCAGTAAGGTGGCAGATACCTTTACCCAGAATTTCCAGTGCTTCTGGGATGAAAGGGGATGGTTAGAACCTGAGTGCACTTCATCAACTCTTGTTTATAACCTAAGTCTTACGTGTCTACAGAGATCCAGGTTTAAGCAGTTCAATAAAACCACAAAGCCTGATTTGGGTTTACCAAGTATTCATTTCAATTACAAAGAGTGAGCCAAGGAAAAGCAGGTTGAAAAGGATCTGTTCTGTAAATATAATATTTCACCATCTTCATGTTTTACAGACCTTGGTTGTTTTCGCACTCCTTCTGAGTTAGGAAAGTGGTGACTATTCATCATCAACCTCTTATGTAACCACTGATGAAGTTTCTAGCCTTGACTAAGTCTTTCACTAATTGTGCTCTAAAAATAACCCATTGCTATGTGCCAATAACCCTTGGAGAGATTTACAGATTTAGATACCTTTATAGCCACGAGGTATGCACCGTTATTTCTGTTTTCAACGTGAGGAAACTAAGTCATATAGTAAGTGCTTTACCAAAGATCTCCTAGCTTCAGGCTGAGGTAGGGATCCTACCCATGAGGGATGGGTTTTAAGCTATAGAAAATTTGAGACAAGAAACATCAAGTGAGGGAGATGAATAAGAGTAAGGTATCATGACAGACCAGCATAATGCTGGTCTTTCAAATAACAAAAGACAATAAGTTACTTTAAAAAATAGCTCATGTAAGTTGGCAAGATGGGTCAATGGGTAATTGTGCTTGCTACCAATGCCCAAGACTCAGATCCCAACCTTGGGACCCACATGGTAGAAAGATACAGCGGACCCTTGCAAGGTGTCCTCTGAACTCCATGAGAGTTTCACGGTGTATGTGTGCACCACCACTCACAATAGTAATGAAACTTCATTTATCAGGCATAAATCTATGAGTACTCGCTGTACCCAGCAGTGAGTAGCTGGCAATAAGAAAGTATATTTAATGTGGGTTCTGGACTGACATACAAAATGTGGCAAATGATTTATTTTACCCAGTATTTGAAACTAAAGAAAAAGTCCTTTGTAAGTCAAAATAGAGATCTCTACTCATAGAAGTCATGTGTAATATGACAAGCTTGGCTATTTGTTTTCTAAGGCCATAACAGATTGGTCTAAGGTAGCCACCAGCACTCACAGGACCAAGGTGACATAGGTGCTTAACAAGGTCTCAACTCAACCAGCTCTCTTCTCTGCTTGGTACCAAATAAGAACTCAAGTCTACATTCCTGACGACTTGTTTTTATAAACTCGATGGAAAAACTCTTGTGGAGGCACTAATCCCACCCGAACTAATAAAAATGATTTATACATTTCATTTATTCCACATTGTGCGAAGATAGATTAGTCTTGTGACAGAAAGCTTAATGTGTTTGATTATTGGATACTGTTCCAAATATCCCAGGGCTGGAAGTAATATACAGGGCAGAAACTGTGTCTTTCTCCTAGAGACTAAAACATACTGAAATGCTGAACCTATGTCTTTTTAGATGTAGAAAAGGAGAAAACAGTGTGTTTACTCTCTTAATATACGTTGGTAACTAATCCTGAGTGGCCACCCAGCCCTTACCATTATACAGATTTTTACCTTTATACAGGAGCTACAAAGCTGGTCAGAGAAGCTACATTAATTATCATGCAATCACTGTGATCAAAATATCTGACCCAAACATAAGAGGGGAGAGGCTCACTTTTTGGCTCACTGTTTCTGACGCTGGAATGAGTACATTGGGAACACAGTGTGTCTGTAATGGTGAGAAGTATTCAACAAAGGACATGCAAACAGCTCTGATTATCACAGTGTGAGCATTGTCTGGCAGCTTGTTCACATTGAGGAGGCAGAAGCAGAGGCATTTAAACTGGAGCTAGGGTTGAGATAGACTTCATGCCATAAGACTGCACGTTTCTCAAAATGGTACCACCATCTGGGCATCCAGTATCCAAACATATTAGACCATGGAGACTCTCTTACATATATCTTACTTTTCACTCCCAGAGCCTAATGGTAGTAAAGATATGGAGAAGATTTGAGCATCGAAAACCAAATAAGACAACATGCCAGTCAACATTCACCTATCAGCAATGGCTAAAGGGGCCATGTCTTTTATATCCCACTTAGAAAAGTACTTAAAAAATGTGACTGTCAGACCTAGAGGCTCATGCTTTTAATCACGACACCTCAGAGGCAGAGGCAGGTAGATCTCTAAGAGTTTGAGGTCAGCCAGGTCTACATGGTGAGTTCTAGTCCAGACACGTCTATAGAGTAAGACACTGGCTCAAACATAAAATCATTTCTGTTGACTGTGTATGTGTCTGGGTACTGGTGCATGTGTGGAAGTCGGAAAACAATTTGGGTGAATCTGTTTCCTTATTCTACCATCTGGGTCTCAAGGATAAAACTTAGATCTCCAGGTTTGGTAACAAGTGTTTTCCAGATGAGCCATCAAATTGGGTCAGAAAAGTAATTTTTTTTTTTAGATAAAAGGTTGGCTTTCACTCAGAAAAGTTTGAGCTTAAATATGGCAATCATGACAGTATGGAGAAAAGACCATAATCTCCAAATTTCCCCTAGATCTGTGGGAAATTGATGACTTCATTCCAAATTTACAGATGGAGAGAGAGAGAGAGAGAGAGAGAGAGAGAGAGAGAGAGAGAGAGAGAGAGAGATAGTGTGGTCACTTGCAAACAAAAATGCCAATCTAGTCCAGATATGAATACTTAACATCTACAGGCAAACAGGGCAGCTTCATGCTGGGGTGGGTAGAGATTTATTTACAATGGTGTTGTTTCCCAAACAATACCAGTTACACTTCTTAAAAAGTCTGTATGTTTTGTTGGTTGGTGGAAGTGACATCAGCAGAGAGAACTTTCTAGAAACTGAAGAAAGAAAACAAAATGGATCTTCTTCAAGGAACAGTTGGTATGGGAAGAATTTGATCTTTTGGGCCACATGTAAACTTTTATTTTATTCTAATCTTATTTTTAGTCATTTCAGCAGCCCGGGTGGATCTTTTTATAGAATTTAGATATTTTTTCCAAAGCTTTCTTACCAGGTGTATGTTGTTAGGGCTGATGAGAAACTACTGCGTGTTTCTGAAAAGCTCGAAGATACATCTCTCCTTTAAGTAAGCGCCACGTTCACTTTAAATTCTTTTTGTTGTTGTTGTTGTTGTTGTTATTGTTTGTTTTTTTGTTTTTCGAGACAGGGTTTCTCTGTATAGCCCTGGCTGTCCTGGAACTCATTTTGTAGACCAGGCTGGCCTCGAACTCAGAAATCCGCCTGCCTCTGCCTCTCGAGTGCTGGGATTAAAGACGTGCACCACCACGCCTGGCTCACTTTAAATTCTTATTGCAGTGAATCTTTCACTGAATCTACTATTAAGTGGTGCAATGGTGGCGCACGCCTTTAATCCCAGCACTTGGGAAGCAGAGGCAGTCGGATTTCTGAGTTTGAGGCCAGTCTGGTCTACAGAGTGAGTTCCAGGACAGCCAGGACTATACAGAGAAACCCTGTCTCGCCCCCCCCCGCCCCCCCCAAAGAATCTACTATTAAACTTATCAAAGCATCTTTTGTCCAAAACAAAACAACATGTTTTCCCCTGAGGTGACTTACTTCATACATCAGAGAAGCTACATTCCAAGGTTTGCGATAGTATGTCTTTTCATCCCGTATCCGGTCACAGAGTCCGTTGTAGAACTCATTGTCAAAAGGTGTTCTCAGGGGATCCATCCCCAAGATGTTGACCCTGAGAAGAAGCAGAAGGGGGTCATAGGGGTAAATACCATTGTTAATGCAAGGCAGCCTTCTGGGGCGGGAGAGTGAGACAGCTTCGGTTCATGTCGCTGTCATCCAACACGTGTGGGGTTTAATCAGGAACAGAAGCGAGGTGTAGGGGGGTAAGGGGCGTTTGCTTTGGCGCAGCGTCTTGGAACAAAGCTTGCCTTAGGAGGGTCTTATAAACTCTTTGGCATCCAGGGCACTGTTAGAGCACAGGAAAGTAAGGCAGTGAGTAGCACACAGGGGACCCTCTGGCTCCCGGAGTCTTAGCTCTCAGGCTGTACCTCTTCTGTCCCGGAGTGAACCAAAAGCTAATGCTGTAACACCAACTATTTAAATTATTTGAGAGAAGAATATCCCAGGGGGGCAGTATAATTATATGTGTGTAATTTTTCATCTATGAATCAACATCCGGGCTCTTTCTTTCCCTATTCTCTTTATACTTAAGTCTTCCTCCAGCTGTTTCACTGCTGTCAAGAATCTCATCCCCCCCCCCCCCCAGGATTATGTTATTCCTGTTGAACTTTCCAAGATGAACATTCAAAAAAAATTTTTTTTTAGCTCCGGAGGAAGGTATTCTCAAAAGTTCTATGCATCCCCCCCCCAAGTAGGAATATTTTTATCTAGCTTTAATTCACAGACAGAAATATCCTATAGCTGTTAAACAAAAGTTACATTAGATTTCTAGGCTTAAAAGTAGTTTCTGCACTTAGCTCTTTGTGAAGTTCACCTTTGCCAGCCTGAGGAGCGCAGTCATTGCTACGTAGGCGGTACGGAACAATAGGTGGCTCTAAGCCCGGGGTGCCAAAATGGAAATTTGTTCCACGCATCTATTATTTCCGAAGCACAACTTTGTCCATTGTTCTAGATCACATACCTAACTCCAATTAACAGGACTATAAACCTGGATGTTGGTTTCAAGAGCATTTTTATCAGAGTGCAGTTGGCTTACTATAAGCCTTTCGCTGATGCAAAACAAAACAAAACAAAACAAAATATAAAATAAAATCAGAATATCACCAATGGCTGCATTAAAAAATTCAAAATTTTAAGTCAGTATGAAGCTACCAAGAAAGCAAGAACCTGACTCTGGAACGGAAGGACAGTTAAGGAACTTATTTGTGAAGGTTGAGCAACTGACAAAATTAACTCACTTTCTGACCTGCCCCAAAGACCTTTCCGGCAAATGCTGAAGTTCTGAAGTTCTAATATAGAGCTGAAAATTTCAAACAAGTTACACCTATATGATAGCTGCTTCATTTTCTTTAACACTGTATCGTTTGTTTGTGTTCTACTTCCCCCCCCCCCCATCCTGGCATCTATAAACCTCCGGAGGCATCATGGGAGGCTTTATGCACAAACAGATCAGACGCTTTGGCCACCGCCTTGCCGTGGAAAGTAATCTCTGGACAAGACGAAGCCTCCTCGTGAGATTCCCCTTGAGACTGGCTTCTTTTGATGTTAGGCTGCTCCTCCTCCTTAGCTAGGCTACTCCTGCAGCCTGTGACCCCAGCGTTTTACCAAACCGCAGCGGAAAATAGTGCCCAGCCTGCCCTTGCAGCTTGAAAAGCAGAGCTGCCTGTCAAGCCCCGTCTTGTGAGGGATTGCTTCTTGTCTTCATCCACTGAAGGGTTGGGTGCGATTCTTCCACCTTGAAATCATGCGGCAGTGGAAAGAATGGATAATCTCTTTGTTTCTTAAATGGAGCTTCAACTACGTTATGTGATTATGGGCTTTGTGTTGCTATCTACTTGCATTTAAGACACTCCTTTAGTGAACAATGAAACACCCTTCCATTCTTAAGATTAACTTTTGGATGACTTATTATTATATTTATGTGTTTTTTTAATAATCAGGGGGTGATATGAATACAGTTAGTACACAACTGGCTTCCACAAAATTGCTTGGAAGTTAGGGATTCGGGCAGATAATTACATATATAAAATTAGTTTGGGAAGAGTATAATGTGTCCAACAGGTAGTCTAATTGAATGGTGTGTAAGGCCTGTGTCATACAAGGAAGAGATCACCATGGGGAGATAATAAAAGGCATTTAGGAAGAAGAGTTTGGTGTGGGTTTTGATGGATGTCCATACTGGAATCCATGCTGGAAGCCCGGGAGGAACAGTGTGGGCAAGGTACCAAGTGTGGCACACTTTTAGGGGTACTGATCCTACCTTCTAAAGGAACTTGATTAGCTGTGCCTCCTTGAACAGTTTTTAGTGAGGCATCCATTATTTGTTTTTTTTTTATCCTAAACAAATAGTTTCAAAGGATATAATTTCCCATCAGGCTATGGGTAGTTACTGAAAATATGACTACTGTTCTACAATGAAAATTAAATCTATTATATACAGATGGTGTAGTGATGGTGCATATCATTCTCTCATAGAATTTTAACTTACTATAAAACACAATATGATTTATAGCGAGCAGTCCTGTTGATTGCCTTGTCATGCTTTGCTGTACCAAAAGATACTAACTGAATGTTCATAGCATTAAGTATCCCTTGAGCATAGAGGGTGAGTATTAAAACTCATTAGAAGTAAAATCTAGCATGTAACTATGCCTGATTTTAAAGTCATTGCCAAATCAAGTAAGATTGTATTAGAAAGCTATCCCAGTGAGAGGAATTGAGCTTCTTTTCAAATTAATATATACACTTCTATATCTGTGGATGAATGTTACTCAATGCTCATAAGATACAGGGCTTAGCACTGTTGTTACTTTTACTTCCCGTTTTATGGATGCTAATGATGACAAATTTATTTATGTAAGAAGATAATAGAGGCATTTTGTTATAGTAATGCCACTCAGTTCTTTGGCTTTACATATCAAAAAGATTGCACACATCATAGGTTTTTATAGAAATGATTATAGTTCATTAACTAGTTATTGATTAGAATTAATAAGTGATGGAGGTTGTCTTATTCCTAAGGTATCAGAGTCTAATTAGCCCTACGATCTGGGACTGGATTTTGGGTTTTCCACCATGCAGCATTAGAGAGGTAGATGGGAGGTGATTTGGCTTTTGGAAGGCAGATGACGGGTGTGGAAAAGCTGTCAGGGGCCTGGAGGCATGGATCTCAGTTGGGAGGTTGTTTGCCCTACATTTAGTCCCCAGCACTACCTATACCCTGGTACCTGGTACAGTGGTATAAACTGGTGATCCTAAGTCACATAGCAAGTAGTTCCTGTCTTTAATTTTTTTTAAAGATGTGATAAAGAACAAAGTAGCTGCAGACTATATATATATATATGTAAAATCATGTACGTATGGGGATTGAGTCTTATTGTTAGTTCAGCTACATAATTAATAGTTGAGGAAAGTATTACCTTCAAGCTTGCCTGACACTCCCCTGGAAGGTTTTTGTGTACCCTTTGCTATCCATAGTCTAATTTGAAGGATATTGTTTCACAGAATAGCACAATGACCAGTTGGCCGGATCCATCTGGAAAGCTACAGAAGCCAATAAAGCAACTACTAAGGAAGAAATGTTTCAAAAACCTTTGACTTGATTCCACTCCTACAGAGACAGCCAGTCTAGCCTAAAGTGAGCCAATATTTTTTTTTCTGCCAAGAAACATGAAAAGTGCTCATGAATAGAAAAGTCATCACCTGGGAAATCTTAAGGAAAACGTGTTCTTTGGCAGTGTTTAGTGATGGTTGCTTCCCCAGCTGCCCCAGAACCACAGACAGCTCCAATTCACCAGGTGAACCGACAAGAAATCTCTCTTCACAGAAGTGGAGCTGTGTTTAGATCACACACACAAAAAGTAATTCTTTACATATTGTACATCAGTTACAGCTGGTTTTAATTTTGTGCTTTTTCTATGAGTGCAAGATGGGTTGGAGGACTTCCCTGAACATTTGTGGCAGATCTCAGATGCCCATAAGACAGAAGTCTGAAACATTTGTAATACAATGGCATTCTGCCAGAAAAGCAACTTAAATAAAAGAGTCCTCCAAATAGATAAAGATTAATTAATTACATCAAGTCCCCAGGACTTGCCCATATAGAGAGTCTGAGTGTATGAAACAGTACATTGGATCCATTGAGGTTTCCCAGACTGAACTGTGGAGAAGCAGTTTCTAAACATGTTGCTCTAACAGGCTTTATTTCTGTGGTTGTTTCAATGCCCTACAGGTTCAAGTATTTGAGCACTTGAACCTCAGTTGATGGTGCTGTTTGGGAAGGTTTAGAGGGTGCGGCCTTGTTGGAGGAAGTACATTACTGGGGTCAGATTATATGGTCTATTCCTATTTCTAGGTCTTTGTCTCTGTGTTTCTTTCTTGAGGTAGATGGTACAATCTCTCAGCTTCCTGCTTCTCCCACCATGGCTGCCTGAAGCCACGTTTTCTTGCCATGACAGACTCTTATGTCTCAGGAACTGTAAGCCCAAATGAATTCTTCCTTTCCTAAATTGCCTTGGTCTTAGTATTTTGTCACAGCAGCAGATATCAGCTAATACAATTCCCAATACCCTTATTCTACATGTAGTCTAAAGCCATGTGAGAATAATGAAAGTTTATTGTAAATATCTGAATTTCATAGAGTTGAAGTTTATAATCCTATAAAAATATTACCTTAAATTTTCTAGATATTAATGCTTGATTAACTAATTCTAAGTATTTTACTGTTTATCTCTATCTATAATCTATCTACCTACACACACATACACTTGTAGGAAAGAGAGACAGAGACAGAGTCAGAGATAGGATCTTACTGTGCAGTCAAAGCTACCTTTGAACCCATGATTCTCAATGCCTCAGTCTCTCAAGTATTGAATTTATAGGCATAGTAACAAGTAGCTACTTAGCTACTTAAGGAGTGTCACTTTTTATCACATTTATTTATTTAGTATGTGTGTACATGTGGGTGAGATGCAGGTGTCATGGAGCAAATGTGGAGTTCAGAGGATAACCTGTAAACATTGAGACCCAAGGATGAAACAGGATACCAGCCTCAGTGGGGAGGGCCTTTACCCACGGAACCATCTCACCAGTCCATGCACTATCACTTTTGCAAGCTTAGTTTTTTTGCAGCCTAAAGTCTTAGGTCTTTGAAGCAGAGTGGGGAAGTACAGGGGTTGATGTGGTGAGAAGAAGAGTAAAGTGTTGTGCTTGGGAAAAGACATTTTATGTGACACAGAGAAACTTGGCTTTAGTTCCCTGAAATACTTGCCAAATGGCTTAAATCATTCCATTCAATTCTTATGTACAAAATGAGTATAAAATGATCTCCTGACAAGGTCACAGGGTCATTATAGCGGTCCATAGAGCTAGAGTGTACAAAAGGATTATGAAAAATTCAAGGTATTATGCAAATGACAGTAGTAACTTTTTTTTTATAAAGACTAAATTTGCTATGGGTTTTTGCTCGTAATCGAAGGGGATTTAATAAAAACTGTTGATGGACTGAATCTGAAAGGGTCTACCTCATTTTCCATGTCTGCAGCTAATCTTTTCCGTAGCTGGGCCCCCTCCTCAGTCTTGATGGCTCTGCCTCATGCTGTTCCCCTGCACCACCCCTGACTGTAGTAAAGTATGAGATCCTAAGAGTCTTTTGCCAGTTCTCTGGGATGCTTCCTTAGGAAACTTGCCTGCAAATGCCAAGTTTCACATTTTTTTCTTTTCCCTAAACAAAGGAAACCAATAGATTATGAATGATTTTTTTTTCAGTTAAGCAGGCCAACATTTTTGTATTCTTTCCCCTTAGACAACTATAAATTTGCACTGAGTGAGAATAAATAACATATGTGATTCCCTGCTTCAAGTTCTTTCATTGAGATTAGAGATAAAACTTCTTCTCCTCCGAGAAAAGATGAAGAAGGGGTTTAAGATAATTTAAGTCCCGTGGAGATCTGGTTAGAAGGGTTTTGGACAACTCTTTAGTGTTAACTGCCATTTACTAAGATTCCTGGCCTAAGAATGTCCATTTGATTCACAAACACAGCTTTTAAGCTAAGGGCCAAAGGCACTGTGGGTAATATTTGAAAGCTATTTGGGTAAGATTTTATGAAGTGAAGAAATGGTGTGTGAAACAGTTATCTTGTGCCTGGTGCGTGGTATCCTGGAATTTTGTTCTTACATTCATTAAATGGCTGTTTCCTCTGACCTCAGAGAGAAGACATCTTTACTTTCAGCCAAATCCAATATGGAGGAGGCAGTCCTCAATGCAGAGGTTTTTGACTTCAGCACCACTGTCAATGTGAGGCTGCAAGTAGTAGGATGCTTACCATCAACATTTCTAGCCTCTAGGAGCTAATGGGATGCTTGACATCAACATCACTAGCCTCTAAGAGTTAATGGGATGCTTGACATCAACATCACTAGCCTCTAGGAGCTAGTTCCAGGAGCTCCCTTCAACATTGTCCATAGCAACTACTGACAATTCAGATGCTCTCTAGACATTTCTAAATGTTTCCTGTGGGAGAATCACTGTACCCATGAATCCATTGATTCCATTTCTTCTAGCCCAACTCTATAATACTTGTACCTCCCTAGAACTTATATTTAGGTATAAGTTCAAGAAACATTCCAGTGGAAGGTAACCATGCTGGGAAATCTGATGCTTCAATGGACTTGACACACCTGCTATGGGTCATTTAATTCTAAACATTGACATGACATGTATGTTGCTGGGGTATTCCTGATGTTTGTACATGAGATTTACCATCTCCTATTCACTGACAGCAAAACTCATTCATCAGACCTCTATTGAGGCCAGGTGGTATCCTTACCCATTAACTAAATATTCTGGGGGGCCTCAAATGTCACCCCTAGACCAAAGAATACAGACCACAGTTTGTATCACCTGTGCAGTTTGTATAAGCCTTTCTATGGTGGCTTTGTTACGGTGAGAGAGTTGGAGGCCATGTCTATCCTTTTCCCCTGTGAAGATTCAAGTGAGACACAAACCCATAGCCTGCTGTTAGTCCCAGCTCTGATTCTTCCGCTACTCGTTCACGGCATGGGGTGCGTGGGTCATCGTCACAGTCATTCTCATCAGAATAATCTCCACAGTCGTTGTCACCATTACACAGAAGTCTCCTCTTTATGCACCTGCCTGCAGTCAAAATCAAGGAACATGCTTGTGTGATGCTCAATTTCCTCTTACTCTCAAGTCACAGCAGGTACTTTAGCTTTGGAAGTGAGTGCTAGAAAGACTTGACTTTGTTCCATAGATGACATAGCTAGCCCTCACTGTATAGATGACATAGCTAGCCCTCACTGTATAGATGACATAGCTAGGCCTCACTGTATAGATGACATAGCTAGCCCTCACTGTATAGATGGCATAACTAGTCCTTGTTGAATAGATAACATAACTAGCCCTCATTGTATATATGACAGAGCTAGCTCTCATTGTATAGATGACATAGCTAGCTCTCATTGTATAGATGACATAACTAGCCCTTGTTGTATAGATGACATAGCTAGCCCTCATTGTAGAGATGACATAACTAGCGCTTGTTGAATAGATGACATAGCTAGCCCTTGTTGTATAGATGACATAGCTGGCCCTTGTTGAATAGATGACATAACTAACCCTCATATGGATGACATAGCTAGCCCTTGTATAGATGACATAGCTAGCTAGCCCTTGTATAGATGATATAGCTAGCTCTCATTGTATAGATGATATAGCTAGCCCTCGTTGAGGAGCCATTGCACTTGGATATATGTCTACCTATGAAAATATGATATGCTAATGGGTTTTAGCTCACAAGTGTACACAGAGGTCCATAGAGAGCACCTGCAGCCTCAGCTTACCTGTCTCACACCGAAAGTCATCCCCACAGTTTTCTTGTACCTCTTCACACTTCTGGGTGGGTTCACAGCTCTGTCTGTCTCCCAAAACATCAACACAGCTTTTCCCATTAAACTGTCCGAAGGCTAAAATGCTTCTTGAGCGAAACTATACACAAATAAACAACAACAACAAAAAGCAGCTGAAAATACTCTATTTCATAATGCAAAGGTGGAACCACTGAGGCAGTGGTTCTCAATCTTTCCAGAGCTATGATCCTTTAACATAGTTCTGCATGTTGTGGTATCTGCCAACCAATAATTATTTTTATTGCTCCTTCATAACTAATTTTGCTGCTATTATGAACTATAATGTAAATATCTGTGTTTTCTGATGGTCTCAGGTGACCCCTATGAAAGGGTCATAAGATCCCAAAAGGATCGCGACCCACAGGTTGAGAACCACTGGAATAAAGTAACGCCCTCACCACTGCAGCCCGTACACCCAAATGATTTTAAGACTTTAAGAGAGATGGAAGAAACTGCCATGAATATCACATAACAAGAGTACTTCGCCTTCTAGGTTGTGGAGTGAAGTATCAAACACTTATCTAGTCTGCTGTTCAACATTCAGGTCACCTGGTCAGACCAGCCATATTCTATTCGTTGATTACTTCTCTCTGGATTGGAATTTGTTTCTGGGGGTCCCTGCCTCATGCCATTTCCCTGAAGATACCAGTTTTCAATTGAGGAGCTGGGGTGGACGGATTCAAATACTTACCCTTTGTTTGAGGCAAGGATCACACTCTGACCAATTGCTCCATGGGCTCATTCTGCAGTCTATCGGGAAGGGAAAGCGTTCTTGTTCTTCTCTATAATGATTGAAAGGCATCAGTTTAAAATTACCATCATCTCTTTCCAAGAAGCCTTCTAAAACCAATTTCATGCATTTATTTCTTTTCCTTTCTTAAACCATACCTCCTATTCATCTATCTATCTATCTATCTATCTATCTATCTATCTATCTATCCACATACACACACACATACACACACACATACACACACACATATCCTAAATAATCATAGTATGTATGATACATATACATATATACATATATATGAATATGTGCATATACATGTTTATGAATATATCTGTGTGTATGCATATGCACATGTATGTGCATGCAGTTGAGGCAATAGGTTTTCAGATATTTTTCTTGGTCATTCTTTACTTATTCTTTGAGATAGGTTCTCTCACTAGATCTGGAGCTCCTGGATTTAGCTCAACTGGGGCACCAGCCAGCTCTGGGGATCTACTTGTTTCTATCTCCTCCCACACCCCAGTTGAGGTACAAATGACCTTACCATATTGGCTCTAAGTAGTGGTCTGGGGATCTGAGCTCAGGTCTTTATGCATGTATTAACTTTCCCAACTGATGTATCTCTGCTGCACATTCCATACTCTTTACTGTGTCTTCTATGACCCTTGAACACATAGTGTTTTTGTATTTTCAATTTGTCCTTTCCTTAAGTCTAGCTTATCAACAACAACAGTAATAATGGTGGTGAGTGGTGGCGAGGACAGCCAGCAAGGTTTTCTGACAGGTATTTGACATGCACTCATCTTTCCACAAGTATGTGACCGACTCATTGGAACTGGAAATGCTCTTTCACTTTCTTTGTGCCTCTCACTCACCCCTGAGAGGCTGAGAAAGCCTAGAATTGCCAGGTTCTCTTGCAAATTTAAGTCAGCCAGTCCAGCCATTCCTGCAGCAAACACCTCTTAAATCAGCAACCCACCCCTGCCTGAAGCCTCCCTTCCACACCTCTGTTCTAAAATAGACGCTTTCTTGCTTCACAGTCCACTTCAAGACTACTCATGACTATTTGCGTTTTAGCATCACGTGTTTTAGTGCTTCCAGCTTCCCTTCCATGCCCCAAGCACAGTGCTTAGCCTTATTTCTCAGGAATTCTAGCTCTGAACTGTGGCTATCCCCTTGGTTTACTGCTGGTGTCTTCCTTGTCATCTGAACTGTGGCTATCCCCTTCGTTTACTGTTGGTGTCTTTCTTGTCACAGTCTCACCTTGTTCACTTCACCCATTAAATGATAAGAAGGAGAGAAAGCAAAAACAAACAAACAAACAAACAAACAAAAAACAAAACCAGAAGCTATCTAACAGGAATCCTACAGATATTCAGATATTTTACCTCTCCTTTCCTAGTTTGGGCTTCTATCAAAATTCTTGCACCAGGGAGAGGTCAAGGGACCTCCGTAAGAATGTTCTAGAGCTCAGCTCTAATTTGCAGCTGATTATCTGGGTGTTGCTTCCATTTTAAACTCTTCCTCATAATCATTTACCTCCAATTTTAATATAACATATTATATTTAATAAGCCAATAAACGAACAGCTGAGCCACCCTCTCCACACTCCTCAGTTTTTGCTGGCTACCTCATCTCTCTCCTGCCCTGCATGCTAACACACTATTTTAAAGATCACAACAAATACCTTTATGTCTCTTCTTCCCAGTTAGTCCCACATCCTTCAGCCTCCTTGAGCCATTTTAAAATCCTTCATGCTTTTTTTCCCCTGCAAATTTCTTGAAAAAGTAGCCTGTGCTCTGACCTACCTCCTTACCCGTCAACCATTTTACAACTCCTGTTTCCACTGTCACGTGGCTCACTCTCCTGCTCTCTGTCCTTATCTTACTGGCTTCCTCTCACCATCTATGAAAATTGAACACTGTTGCCTTTTAAGACAACTGTTCAGTGTTTTCTTTTATCCTATTTTTAATTCCTTGGCAGTTTCATGGTTATGCATGATGATCTGAGGTCTCCTCAGCCCTTCCATTCTCTCATCCCCCTTCTCCTGCAGAAACTCTCCTTCATAGGCAGTCCTTCTTCTGCTTTCTTCCTTTGTGTGTAACTCAGTTGGTTTAACTAAAGTTACTTTCATTTAATTTCATGATTAATTTAATTATTTGCATTAATTTCTAATTCATTTTATTAATTAATTTAATGCTTAGATTTAATAATTTAATAATTGTGGGTGGGATAAAGTTATTTTCTGGAATGTACACGACTTATCACTGACTACACTTCTGAAAAAAAAAAAAAAGCTCTTCCTCAGAAGCCATTAACAGCCAACAGTCCTCTAGAGAAGGGTGCCCCCCATCCATAACAATGTACCCAGTTTTGTTCAGGGTTTGTGCAGATAACCACAGCTGCTGTGAGTTTATGTCATGAAATGTCCAAAAGACATATTTTTGCTGGACATCTCCCCATCCTATGGCTTTTACATTCTTTCCTCCTCCTCCTTCTCCTCCTTCTTCTTCAATATTCCACAATCTATGAACAATCTATGAAGGACATTATGTAAATGTCTCTTTTAGGATCAAGTATTCCACTATTCTTTCATATACTGGGCAAAACTGGACCCCTTTTCTCAGATCTTTTCTCTGCTGTTTTAGATTGCTCCACTCTCGTCTGTAGGACCCTCCTCATCCTCCTCTTTAGTCTTTCAAGTGCTGTTTATTCATTGAGGAGGATGTCATTAGATTCTCCTCTCTCTGCCTTTTCCCTCTCCTTTTCCACCCTCCCATGTCCTCCCCTCCCCTCCCAGATCCATAGTTTCCACATGTGTGCTAATGATACCCAGACAGAGATAAACGTGCTGTCCAGACATCTCTCCTGAAGTTTAAACTTTGGAATCCAATTCTCAATTCTACATCTGGACTTGAACATCTTCATGGCCCATTGACCTCAGTGTTTTCCCAAACGAATTCATTATTTTCCTTTTCTTTCAGGGCTGCTCTTTCATTTATGAGTTATCCTAGCCAGAGTCTGGGTGTTACTTGTCTAATTCTCTATTCCCCCTCCTCATCTCTACATCTAATAGAGCATTGAAACCTGTTGTTGGCAGTCTTGTAAATGGTTTTCCAATCCATCCTTACTTCCTAATATCTTCCAGATGTTCTTCTGGTCTACACTAACATAACATCTCTTCTAGCTGACTCTGATAATTTCTTTCTGACTTAGTTTGCATACAGAATCCAGAGGGATCTTTTAGAATTTAATGTTATCCTGCTCCTACTGAAAATTCTCTAATAGTTAGAAAGAGTACATATGTGACAAGGCTTAAGTCTTCTAATATGGTGTGGAGAATGACTCCCAGAGATGTTTAAAATCCTTGGACGCTGTGAATATGTTATTTACCCAGAAGAGGAGACTTTTGCAGACACAATTCTTCGCTTTTTAGTGGACTCATTCTAGTGCCATGGGAATCTCAGAAGGAGAGTTGTTCAGTGATGAATAAAGAAAAAAGAGACAGGAAAAAACCCAAAGCCTAAAAAGAGAATCCATCCATTACTTCTGGCTCTGAAATTGGAAATGTAGAGCAATTATTAACCCTAAAGTCATTTTGAAAAGGTCATACTGAAACCTACTACAGAAGACTCCTTTGATATATGTATAAAAGTTTAAGTGGAATTACCCTACAATAGAAAGATACTATCTCAACTGGACATCATACACCACCAAATAAAGCAGTCAGTACCAGAAACTGGTTGTATATTTTGTGTTATTGGCCAATGGGATCTCATAGACAGCCCCTCCCAAAAAATTGCAGGCTGTGGCTGAAGCACTTGGTCACTCTTCACAACTTGATAGTAAGATTCTACTATCAAAAACATTATATACTTATGCCATTCAATGTGGAGAATTCTAGTTGGCTTCATCTTTAGTGACTAGGATTCATATCCCTGGAAGGTATTTTGTACATCATACCATTCTCATCAAGTAATGAACATTGTGAGCTACAATAATAACTTGCCTGATCAGAAATGTCCAGTGGTGTGAAAGTGGCACAGATGTTATGTGGGTAACCAACCACTTTTTAAAACTGGCCAATCCACACTATCCAGGATTAACCTCATTTTCTGGAATTACAGGTTAAAAATATGTAACCCATATGTAAAAACTCATAGCAGAATCTCAATAAGCTAACGTGTTTGTGTATGTTTTGAAGTTGCCTAGCTGAGAAATTTTCTGCTAGAAGTTCTCCATTAAAGTTTCATTGGGGACTAGAGAAATGGCTTAGTTGTTAAGAACACCAACTGCTTTTCCAAAGGTCCTGAGTTCAAATTCCAGAAACCACATGGCAGCTCACAACCATCCATAATGAGATCTGATCCCCTCTTCTGGGGTGTCTGTAGACAGTTACAGTGTTCTTAAACATT
>LR749574.1:291230-634355 GCA_902729485.2 Mus minutoides
GCTTACAACCATCTGTGTTTCCAGTTTTAGGGGATTGGATGCCCTCTTCTGTTCTGGAAGATCACCAGGCATACGGGTGGTAGTACACAGACACATATACAGGCAAAACAATTTTTCCTAAAATCAAAACAACCCCCCCCCCCAAAGTTGTGGTGGGGAGCTAATTCAACAGTAGAACACTTTACTAGCAAGTACAAGCTTCTGAATTCAACTTCCAAGCATGGCAATAAGAAAGAAAGAGAGAAAGAAAGGACTGAATAAATAAATAAATAAATCTATATAGTTCAATCATATTAATTAGATCAGTTTATCCAGGTATGAATTCTAGATAACCATGTTTTGAAAGGCTAATCAGGTGATTCTCATGTTCAAGTAATGTTTGAAAATATGTATTGGCAATATCTGGTGGAAATCTATGCTGAGAGTGTGGAATAATTATAGATGTGGAAGTTCTCATTCTGTCCACATTACCCAGACTTGAGGTCATCATTGGCTTGAATATGTCACTGAACTTGCCTATCGGTTGTTTCATAAATTACATTAGGCTTCATCTTTTTTACAACTCCATGATCCCTTTCAACATCTTGTTGCCTGAAACATTAAATCAGTTCGTATCTATCTGTTACTTACTTAGGTGAACACATTAGCATTTTGTTCCAGCATCTCACCAAGGGTGATCCCTTCTTTGGTTTTTGAAATCACCCTATAGACCAGCACTTTGAGATTTTTACCTCTCAACTGCCTGTTATGGTGCATAGTAGAGAATCATCCTTGGGAAGCCAAGCTTACTGAAATACTTCAAATGGAATTATAGTTCTTGATTGGGTAAAACTAGATCCTAGGCAGTGACTGGCACCAAGCTGAAGTTCTGCTTATCTGCCCACACACTGGTGACTAAACTCTGCTGCAGTGATCCTGGCCTTGCTTGGGTGCACTTCTCTATTGCCCTTTGCATTAATAGCCTCATGTTGACTGTGTGTGTGTGTGTGCACTTGCTCATTTCTTTCTCAACATCTTACTTAAGGACTCTTTCCATTTTAACAGTTTAACTCACAGTTTGGACTTAGTACAAAGCACCTGATCTTTACCTTTGATCATTTTTTTTCCCCTCCTGGACTGTGATTTGAATTCATCCCTTCAATAACATATCCATCCCCAAAGGAAGGTGTTTGAAGAACACATGCTTGCCTGGGCACAGTGCTTAAATCCCTCTTTAGGTCTTAGATTTTGTGTAGTAACTTGCTTGGATCACTCAAACAATAGAAATTTAATTCCACTCCCCACAACAATTCTAGAGAAGGAAAATCTGAGTGGGGCTGGTCTTTGCTGGCCTATCACTCAATTGTCTTCTGAATGGAGGATGCTCATATTCTCTTCCCGGTATCTCTTTTGATTAATTATTTCTTTTATTTTCTGAAATTATAATATAATTATAATTTCCTCTTCCTTTTTCCACTTCCCTTTCCTCTCTCCAAATACCCTATACATTCTTTCTTGTTCCTCTTTCAACTCATGGCCTCTTTAGTAATTGTTTTTGCATTCATACATACATACATACATACATACATACATACATACATACATACGTTCATACATACATTCATACATACATATTTATATACACACATATTTTCCTAAATATGTAAATTCATGTAACCTGTTTAATCTGTAGAGTGTTACTTGTATGTATGTTCTCAGGGCTGACTATTTGGTTTTGAATAAACAATTGGTGTGCTCTTCCCTGGGTTAGACTATTTCTCCCAATCTCCACATTCTCCAGTTGCCTACAAATCTTTGTGCAGGTTTAAGGCCCCATGAGCTCTGCCCCGTATCTTCGGCATGTCTGTTGGTGTCCTTCTTTAGGCAGTCATGTTGGGGAGACTTTTGTGGGAGTAGCTTCTGATGTTCTTAAGAGACACAGTGTCTTAGCAAACTCCCTGTTCCTTTTGCTTTTATGATCTTTCTGCCCCTGTTGTTCAATGTTTCCTGACCCTTAGGTTTGGGAATTGTATTGAAGTTTTATCCGTTGAGACTGGGTTCCCCTTATTTTCATGTAGTCTTCGGTCTGTGTTCCAATTTATTTTTTAAAAAGACATTAGTCATATCAGATAGAATCTCAGTTTTAACCACATTTGAAGGTAGTAATGTATTTTTAAATGCATCAAATATAGTCACATTGGTAATTAATGAGCATCAGGAATACAATTCAGCTCAAGTGGTTTTAACGAAGCAAAAGAAAAGCTGTTAACTTTTATTTCTCTGTGTCACATTTTAGACAGACACCTGTCTGTGGATTTATTTATCAAGGAGGAGTGGGATTGCCACAGTGTGCAGATGACGTCAGAGGACAACTTTTATGGGTCCGTTGTTTTCTTCTATCATGTGGGTCCTGGTGAACCAACTGAGGTCATCAGGTTTGGCATCAAGTGCCGTTACCGGCGTATCCCTGGTAGCCTTTATTATCCTCCTTTCTAAGCTCGTTTTCACATAAGCATTTTACATTGACTTTGAGTAATAAGTGTCATTTATTATGACTCACAGGCAGGAAATACAAATGGAGAAGGGCACTGCTTATTCCAAGTCAAACTATTCCTGGTTCAGCATCAACCAGTTGGAACGGCTGCACTTGGTTTAGTGCCATTCGCTCCTGTCACTTCTGTTTGCTTCCGTCCTCAACACAAATCATCCCTGAAATGAGCTTGTTCAATGATTTCTGCAGGGAATAGCCTCAAGATTTTTAGATACTTTGAGACATAGTGAGCTAGCAAGAACACTATTTTTTATATAGTGCATCAATTGGACAACATAATTCTTGCCTAGATCTACAGCAAGCTTACAAAGAGACATGATGCCAAATGGCACCAAACAAAACAAAACAAAATAAAATGAAATAAAATAAACTGAATATTGTACTGGTCCCTGGTTATTTAGTCTTCACTTTGTCAGGTGTCTGGCTACCCAAGTGCACAGTAAAAGCAGGACTCTGAGGAATTAGTGGGGGAGACGAAAGGTTATACACACAGAGTGTTATTGAATACGCGCACTGCATAAATATTAGGACAGGAGACCAGTGACCTCGAATAACTCTGCCTTTCTTCCACCCTCGGAGCCCAGCACTACCATGACAGCCCCTCTGACTCACTCAGCAGATAATCTTCTGTTGCTGAAGGACTGCCTGTGTACAGGACTCACCGCCTGCCTGTCATCCTGCTGAGCTATGGGGCAGAGCAGAGCTCTGTATGCCCAGGAACTTGCTGGGCTCTCAGATGAAATGTGCTTATCAAGTATAGCCCATCTCCCAGCGTTTCAATCTCAGCTGGGAAGGCGCTCCCCAGATCAAAGGAATGCACTCCAGCACCATGGGGGATCCAACTCTGGGGCAGAAATGCATTAAAGGAAGGTCCTGTCTTCCCTCCAGGAAGAGAAGTTTCCAGAAAAAACAAAAAACAAAAAACAACAACAGCAAAAAAAAAAAAAAAAAAAACCTCAACACTGTAGCTGCTCACGTTCAAAACAGTGGACTTGGTCCAAGCAGGAAAACATTTGCTGTATGAGGAATCTTTAGCTGTGGGGAAGTTTCAGCTATTTGGGACTGTCTGTTAAACTCAATTAGTTCACGAAGATAAAAAAGATAATAAAATGCCCAGAATTAACATTTTAAGGCACATCTCTGAGTCTACAACACTTATTTTATGCATTCTCAATGACCCAGTATAGTGAGGACCTGCTACATACACTTCAGGACTAGCTCTAGGAGCAGCAGGTATGAGACAGATATTTCATTGTGGGTGACTCATGTAATATGAAGTATCTGTTAAGATATATGAGTTTAGAGGAAATAGCATCTACCTTGGGCACACAGCTGTGAAGTGCTAGAGACTAAACTCTCCAGGTAGCCTGGCTCCTGAAGCTATACTCTGAGCTGTTGTTTCCTTTTCATACTGGTTGTGAAAATTTTCCATTCTACTATCCAAAGGAACATCCGAGATGGTGATTTCCCCAGGACCTATTCTCCTGGGAACTCACCTTGAGGTGAGAGTTAGAAATACCTACAGTTTACTATTGTCAAAGTTCCACTGAACCCTGTGGCATCCCCCGAGAGCTACTGTAACTCCAATCCTCCTGGATAAGGAATCATTTGAAAGCAAAATGAACAGTGAAATAATTATATATATATGAAAAAAATACCCGATGCTTATTGGATTTTTTTCTACATGCCTGAGGCTGAAGCTTGAAGTATGTTACACATGTGATAACATTCACATGAGAATACTACAAGAAGTCTGTCATCATATGTGTGTGGATTGAATTGTGTTCCCTTGCAAAAATGAATGATATGCTGAGGTTCTAAGACCTGGTTGGAACCCGAGAATGTGAACTTATTTGTAAATAGGATCTGGGTAGAGGTGACTGAGTTGAGATGGAATCATGGAAGTAGACCCCAATCCAGTACTCCTGGTTTCCATATAAAAGAAGAAATCTGGAGTCTGGGGGGATAACTCCGTAGGTAAAACGCTTGCTGTGCCAATGTGTGAACCCGAATTTGTCCCTAGAGTGACAGAGAGATTTTGGCTTTCTCAACATCTTGATGTCAGACCTCCAGCCTCCAGCCAGGGAGACAGATAACTTGTTTAAAAGAATTCATTTTTGGACTTTGCTATGGCAGCCACAGGAAACAACCATCAGTGTCTTATGGATCAGGGAACGAAGGGACAGAGTCTCTGAGCCATTCATGCCAGCCTGTACCGCTACTAGTCAAAGGGAGTTTAGCCTGCAATACTGGTAGACAATGGTGGCCTGATGTAAGCTATGAACTTCTGAAGAATATATATGCGTAGAAACCATTTGAAATATTGCTGCTGTTGTTTAAGCAAAGGGTATCATGTAGCTTCGGAAGTCTCCGAACCCTTCATCTTAAGGGGCACCGCACAGAGCGTTCTGAGCAGGGCCGTTCTGGCACAGGCTGAAGGGCATGTCTGTGAGAATGCAGGCTGCTCACTACAACTGGAGACTGCAAGTGCCAGGATCTGGGGGCCAGCCAGGGGTCTTTCTGACCCCCATGAGTAAGACCAGATCCTGGAAGTGTGAACGTCAAAGCCACCGCGGTCTTCTCACAGCCTTTCAGTTTTGAGCCTCGGTCCAGAAATTTGAGCTGTCAGGTTAATTACAAGAATGCCAAAGCTGCCTTCTGTAACTGTCTTTGCACACATTCCGTCTGAGTTAAGATGAAACTTAAACTCAGAGGAGTTCAAGTGAAAGTGAAACTATTTTCTAAACAGAGAGATAATGATTAGGTAATGTCCGCAGAGGAGGAGGGGAGAAGGGAGGAAAGCCTTGGCTGAATAGTCATCCCAGAGCTACATGAGCAGTATCTCCATTGTGAGTCCTCTCCTGGAAAGTGAACGGCAACCCACATTGGTGGGGGGAACCCAGACCGAATCACCCCTACCTCCGCAAAGGTGAAGGCAGACAAAGGTGGCTAGCTAAGTCAAAATAGGCTTTGGTTAAACTTAGGGGAATTGAATTGAGCACAGGGCACGATTAATGCAGACGGAGCAACAGTGTCCAGGCATGTGTTGGTGTTGGGGCAATTTTCTGTTCTGTCCTCAGAGAACAAGCTATATTGGACTACACGGGTTTGAGTCTTCTGTGATGTTTACATGGAAGGAAGGGAGAGCCTCAAGCAGGCGTGATCTCTAGCAATCCTGGGTGCAGTGATGAGCAAGAGGCTTTTACTGTCCTCTTGATTTATTTGGCATGGAATCACACTCTGTTTTCTGTTGCTGACACAGAATGCCTGATGTGGGTTATGCATACAGGAAAGAATTTTACTCTGCTCACAATTCTCATGACTACAAATTGCAAACAGCATGACCCAGGCATCTAGAGAGGATTCCTGTGTTTGTGTCCTAACATGGTCACTAGAAGCAAAATGGGAAGTTCCTGTATTCAGAAGGGTCACATTTGTAAGGAGACATAGGTTGGAGGAAGAGCCTAGCCAGACCGACCTGCTAGGAGCCACTCCTGCTAGGCTTGGCCCGTTCCTCAGAGATAGTCCATTTACGACTGTGGAATCCTGAGACCTTTTACTCCTTAAGGGCTCCACCACCTCTTTCTGCTTCCCCAGGGGACTGAGTTTCCAGCACACGCAACCTTGGGGACACCCTTATACCTTATGGGTTTTGCAAACCCAAGAAGCATCGGATAAGTAGGAAATAAAGAGGCCGTGCTGGAAGCAGAGCCATCGAAGCTGTACCGGGGCAATTCTTGGGTAGAGCAAATAGATCCTAAGACCCAGGACCCAAAATGTGGACTGCAGAATGGGATGTCACAGAAGAGAAAACAAGACAAATAGTTAACCCTTGCTTAATTTGGGGGCCAAAGGGCCATGCAGCCAACGGTTAAAAAGTATTAGGTTTTGAGATAAAGGACAGAAAGATTAACTTTCCTCATTGTGAATTTCTCAGCCCATAGACACTGATCAGCACTGATTTATCAGAAACTGGAGACAACCATTTCTTTTTCCCTCTGATCCTAAATGTTTAAACGAAATATCTTAGTATTAACATTTCAGTTCCTCCTTTAGAACAAACAACCCCCAGAAGCATGAATACGCTTGTTTAGAAAGTTTAAATCCTGGGTGTTTTATAGATCACTGTTTAGCTTAACCTTTATTGTCCCTAGTTTGCTGTTAAGCCCTGGATCCTGAGACAGCAGATTCCACAGTAGAATTCCAGAGATAAACAGACAAGCCATGGACTCACCTGGAAACGGGTATCGGGCTCTGTGCATTGACACCCAAGGCAAAGATTGCAAGGGCTAAGGTGATGGCCATGCCTAAGGCCATGCTGCTCCTCCAGGGGAGCCCTGGAGTCTTGCAAAGCATTTCTTAGGAGCCAGAGGGCAGGGGGCAATTCTTGTTTGCGCGTATGTTCAGGGTTTTGTTCAGAGGTGTTGGTTTAGGCTAAGTGTCAAAGTCCAACCAATGGAGAGTCATTGGAATTCCTGAGAATTCCTGACTGCTATTTTCCTTTCCTTTATTGACAAAGTGTCATTATGCAATAAACCAAAAAAAAAAAAAAAAAAAAGCTAAGGTGGGAAAAAATTAGGAGCTGAGTTAAAAGTAAAACAACTAATAAAACAAAATCCTAGCAGTTCTTTCCTTGGGAGACTCTGGAAGGGAAGATAAAGAGAGAGGTATAATTTGTGGGAGAGACCTATGGATTATTCTTATAGAGTCCTAGGCTCAGAATAACTACAGAAAGAACACAATGAAAGACGAGACATAGGTAGGGAAATTCTAACCACCTCTCCCTCTGAAAGTCAGATATGTGGCTTGTTTCCACCCAAGCAAGGTAAAGTGTGGAAATGTAAGCTTTTTGTGTATACACACCTCTTATATGTATATTTTTTCTGAAAAATGCAAAGAAAGCGCCACAAGGCTTTAGCGACAGCCACCAAATGGATTTGGCCTGATTATGATGGAAGCACACACCAAAAAGATAGGATTGTCCTCTGCCATAAAGAACACTGCTTGCCTGACATCTCCACATTCTCCAGGGCAAGCAGAGGGAGAGGTTCTGAAAGCGCTGATGAGTGTTGACCATGCAACCTCTCTGAGAGCACTGATTACCCAGGAGAAATTTAACTGACTGGGGCTTCTCAATTCTTCCTAATGCATGGCTAGGGTTGGGACAATGGGTGCAGAGAGATATCTGATGTGTTGGAGGTTTTCGGGTAATATATTATGACTTTACAATGTCTCATGACACTCTTCTTATCTATTGTTTTGTTTGTTTGGGGCAGGGTCTGATAGGGTAGTTCAGGCTAGCCTGAGACTTGCTGCAGCCCTTTTGCCTAGACCCAATTGCTACAATTACAGGTATGAGCACATACCCAGCTGTTCCTAGCAGTTTTGTTTTGGGGAGACAGATTTGCCTCAAACCCTCCTCTGGCATAGTTGAGGATAACCTTGAACTCCTGATCATTCTGCATCCATTTACCAAGGATGGAGATTGCAGGCTTGCACCACGTTGCATGGCCCCTTGATACAGTTCTTAAGAGACAGTCATAGAAAATTAGTAATTACAACAGAGCAAATTTTGAATATTAGCATAGGCAAAGGTAAAACAGATGTCTGGTTGGTGGGATGACAGAGCTAGTTATTTTAGGACCATTTTACCTATGCCACTGATAGAAATGTCTATGATCTCCACCTTTTCTTAATTCTTCCTTTTCTCATACAGAGCTTGGGAACTAGTTGAACTAATTCCACCCACTTCTCAGCTTACTGTGGAGACCATGTGCTTGCTTGACATGTAAGTCATGCAAAATTGTCAAATAATAAGACTGATCCTTAAAGGAGTTGTGCTCATAGCTTTCAGTAAGTGAATCCACGCCAGAGGAACACTTTCCACTAGCCTTCGATAGTGACAGGTGGGTGGCATCTGGGCTCAGTCCAATTCTGCGGGCTCTGTCACAATACATGGGAGACTCTTGTATGGTCTCTGTGGACACTCTCAGGATGTCTTTGGACCCAAGGACATGAACTAAGTTAGCATGGGATGCTGTTCTTTGTTAGGGACATGATATAATTGATTAGACTGTGAATCTTTAATTTGGTCAGTTGTCATAACTAGACATTGCAAAATCACTTTTGTCCTGGGAGGATAAATTTTGAGAGATAAATTAAAACTAGGTAATTTCTTTTCTTTTTTTTTTNCTCTACTGGGCATATATCCAGAAGATATTCCATCTGGTAACAAGGACACATGTTCCACTATGTTCATAGCAGCCTTATTCATAATAGCCAGAAAATGGAAAGAACCCAGATGTCCCTCAACAGAGGAATGGATACAAAAAATTTGGTATATTTACACAATGGAGTACTACTCAGCTATTAAAAACAATAAATATATGAAATTCCTAGGCGAATGGATGGATATGGAGGCCTTCATCCTGAGTGAAGTAACCCATTCACAAAAGAACTCACATAACATGTACTCACTGATATGTGGATATTAGCCCAGAAACCTAGACTACCCAAGGTAATTTCTTTTCTTAAATCTCACATTTGTCTTGAGGAGTGGAGGGGACAAGGACATCCTGGTTGTTTGGTTGGGATGGGAGGACATTCTAAATTGCTACTTGATTTTATTGTCAGGCTACACAATGCAACAGGATGAGTAAAATATAATAATTATCTACAAGTTGACAACATACATATACTCTATCATGTATACACTATATGAAGTACACGGCTTGACAGTGTCTTTAACTCTTCTAGGCTCCTGACATCTATCATGTATCTGATGTGTTTTCAAGTGAAGCTTGTGCTCTGTGTGTATCTTGGAGAAGGAGAGGGTTAGGATGAATTAAACTGGAGGAGTGAAAATGACATCATTATTGGGATAACACATAAAAGCCACCAGAGATGAAAATGGGAACTTTATAACATGCTGTCTTATCTGTATATGCAAAAAATATTTAATTCTCAATGGCTCCATCAAGGAGCTGAAGAGATGCTGGGTATGGAGGTTCTGCCATCTGGTCAGCCTCACCCAGGCACGAGGCATGCAGTGTGTCGGCTTTCCCACCATAGTTTCGGGTACTGCTGTTAATATTTTAATCATCTTATGTGGTTTCCATGGAGCAGGCCTCTGTAAAGGTGCCGACCCCATCTGCTCCCTCTAGTACAGGACCCCAGTGGAAGGCAACAAACGGGCACACTCTTAGTTCTCAGGGATTCTGCCCTGAAGACATCTCATGGTTTTCTCTCAGTAAGATATTTCCTTTTCTTCTTCTTCTTCTTCTTCTTCTTCTTCTTCTTCTTCTTCTTCTTCTTCTTCTTCTTCTTCTTCTTCTTCTTCTTCTTCTTCTTCTTCTTCTTCTTCTTCTCCTTCTCCTTCTCCTCCTCCTCCTCCTCCTCCTCCTCCTCCTCCTCCTCCTCCTTCTCCTTCTCCTTCTCTTCCTCCTCCTCCTCCTCCTCCTTCTTCTTCTTTTTTTCCAGGAACAGATCAACTGTTTATTCCTTTAAAATACGCAGTGCCTTTCAACACTGCAGTCTAAGACATTCGGCCGTTTTTTTTTGTTGTTGTTGTTGTTGTTTTTGAGGGATACATTAAAACTAGGTAATTTCTTCTTTTCTTAAATCTCACATTGCTGAATTTGCTTTCACACCTTTGCCCACTTGAAATGGTAGAGACGCATGGGTACTCTGACCAGCATCACGGAAAGGTTTTGTTGTTGTTTTGTTTGTTTGTTTGTTTTTGTGTTTGCTTTTGTTGTTGTTGCTTTTGTTATTGTTGTTGTTGTTGTTGATGTTGTGTTTTTCCTAACATGAAAAAAATGTGGTTCAGGGTAAGGGTCATTTCCATTTGGCCCTTTTAAAGGTATAAGACAGTTCTTTTCAAAGGACTTTTTATTTTTATTGGTAATAATGGGCTCTCTCAAGTGCCTAAGGATCTCAGGTTGGGGACAACATGAATTAACAGATGAATGAACAACATGAATTAACGAATGAACGCCTAGAGATCCACAGGGCTGCATTTTGTACGTTAAAGTCAGCTTCCCTCAGCTTTGGCGGTCCAGAACTGCATTCTGCCCCTCTGTTGCCAGTTCATCTTCCATGACGATCACACAGATACACACACTTCAGTGAACTTGCCTGCTATCACTCCTATTTTCTCTGAAAATCATCCATTCCTTGAGATGAAGGCATTTCAGTTTCAGAGGGTGGCACATTGCACTCCCTTTACTAGAATCTGCTGCTTACTTTAAAGGTTCCTATTTTAAAGGTAGATTTCTCAAAGTGGCAACTGATTATGCAGGTACACTCACACAGGTGTGTGTGTTTCTCTCTGTGTGTGTAAATTACTTTCCTACTTGATAATCCTGGCTCTGAGGTCAAGATGCCTATTCTTATAGCTTCTCTGAGCATTTCCATACCCGTAGCCTCATTCCCAATGCAGGTTGAGAACTGCCATCCAGATCCCAGAGTGTTTATTCTCTTGTTAAAATAGATATGTCCTCCAGCTTCCAGCATTGTCATTTCCTACCATTTGTGTCCCAAATCAAGTTCTCAGGTCAGTGAAGGATGCAGGAGGCAGCTGTCAGGTTGACCTCTCCAGTCTCTTCCTTTCCTTCCCTATCATCTCCTATGTCTAACACTCTCATCTCCCCTGACTGTGAATGAAAATTTCCATGGTGCTCAGTAAACATAAGGGGGAGAAGGTGAACTTAAACACACTCTAAACATATCTGTGATTCTACCCCAACCCACTTGGGTTACCCTTTACCCCATTCCTCTTAAAACCACCACCACCACCACCACAAGAAGCTAAAATAATAACTGAAGTCAACCATTGTAAATATCAGTGGTTGATATCAGGAAAGAGGATTTATATACACCTATATAAACACCACTACAAGGAAAACATACTCATGAAGAGTTTCATAATTTGTCTTTTGTTTGTTTGTTTGTTTTCTCCTTTAACTATTACAAGCTTCCTGGTTACTGGGAAGCCCACCTTGTGTTCTTTGTAGAGATCAGCACTCAGGACTTTAGTATAAAGTAGATGTTTGTAATTAGACACATTCCTCCAGCAAAGCAAGGTCAAACAGGCTGGGGTACTCGTGAAATAAGATGACAGGTGACTGGCCTGGGGCCATTAGCATCACTGTAATTAGGACATGTTAAAAGATCTGCTGCTGGTGTATGGCTTTGTTCATATCCATGTGTGTCAGGTAGATTTAGGACATGAGTTCTGGTTATTTTCAGTGGAAAAGAATCAGTTAAAAAAAACAAAACATGCCATTTCCCAGAACATAGGCTTTGTTATTGAGCAATCTCATTAGATGGTGATAGCTTAAATATTTACCAGGCACTTGTGGGCAACCTTTATCTTTTAGGCAGAGACTTTATTTTGAACCAGTTCCAGCCACTGGGGTCAGAGTTCTCACTCATCAGGTAATTTCAGGGTCAACCACATTCCTGAGTTAGCTATGTCCTGTCTTTCCCACCCTGCTTTCAGCACAGGAAGACAGAGCAATGCTGCTTGGCTTGATGGGAGAGTTTGACCATTGTGGGAGAAGAAAATTCTTCTACAACATTGTTGCCACAAAATATCCATTAGAAAAAACACTCTAAGCTGATAGTGCAACTGCAGCCATTTTAAAACCTGGAGGNCAACTTCATATAAGCTCTGATGGTGTCTGAGTCAGGGTTTCTATTCCTGCACAAACATCACGACCAAGAAGCAAGTTGGGAAGGAAAGGGTTAATTCAGCTTATACTTCCACACTGCTGTTTATCACCAAAGGAAGTCAGGACTGGAACTCAAGCAGGTCAGGAAGCAGGAGCTGATGCAGAGGCCACGGAGGGATGTTCCTTACTGGCTTGCTTCCCCTGGCATGCTCAGCCTGCTCTCTTATAGAACCTAAGACTACCAGCCCAGGGATGGCACCACCCACAAGGGGCCTTTCCCCCTTGATCACTAATTTAGAAAAGTGCCCTACAGCTGGATCTCATGGAGGCATTTCTCCAACTGAAGCTCCTTTCAAACTCCAGCCTGTGTCAAGTTGGCACACAAAGCCAGCCAGTACAGATGGTTACAGGTTCCTCTCATTGTGAACTATTATTTCATAACTAGGGTAGCATTTCCCCAAAGAGAGGTATCTTAAGAAACCCCAGCACCTTTTCCCTTTCTGCTGCATTCGTGTAAGAAACCTTAGGGTTTTCTGGCTGTTAACATTCAACTGTTTGCTTAGACACATTTGATGCTTATGAAGCTCTAAGTTTCTCATGAAATATAAAACTTTCAGGACAGGTTGAGATACCATGTCTACTAAAGAGCTTTCTTTCTTTCTTTCTTTCTTTCTTTCTTTCTTTCTTTCTTTCTTTCTTTCTTTCTTTCTTTCTTTCTTTCTTTCTTTCTTTCTTTCTTTCTACTTCAGTAAGCAGACCCCTCTTTGTCCAACAGTGATTCTTATTGTATTTACATGAATGACTTCTTGTCCATGAGCAATGGGTAGCCCTCGGCATGTTCCTCCATATTGAGCCACATGGAAAGAGAACCCAACGTCCCATGATAGTCTGCACCAAAAAGCTCTTCTTCCCCAGTATCGTAATCTTTCTTTTTTCTTTTCTTTCTTTTTTTTTTATTAGATATTTTCTTTATTTACATTTCAAATGCAATCCTGAAAGTTCCCTATACCCTCCCCCCTCCCGGCCCTGCTCCCCTACCCGCCCATTCCCACTTCTTGGCCCTGGCATTCCCCTGTACTGGGACATATAAAGTTTATAAGACCAAGGGGCCTCTCTTCCCTGTGATGGCCGACTAGGCCATCTGCTACATACGCATCTAGAGACATGAACTATGGGGTACTGGTTAGTTCATATTGTTGTTCCACCTAAAGGGTTGTAGACCCCTTCAGATCCTTGGGTAATTTCTCTAGCTCCTCCACTGGGGTCCCGGTGTTTCAACCTAAAGATGACTATGAGCATCTCCTTCTGTATTTGCCAAGCACTGGCATAGCCTCACACGAGATAGTTATATCAGGGTCCTTTCAGCAAAATCTTGCTGGCATATGCAATAGTGTCTGGGTTTGGTGGCTGAATATGGGATGGATCCCTGGGTGGGGTAGTCTCTGGATGGTCCATTCTTTTGTCTTAGCTCCAATCTTTGTCTCTGTAACTCCTTTCATGGGTGTTTTGTTCTCTACTCTAAGAAGGAATGAAGTATCCATACTTTGGTCTTCGTTCTTCTTGATTTTCTTTTGTTTTGCAAGTTGTATCTTGAGTATTCTAAGTTTCTGGGGTAATATCCACTTATCAGTGAGTGCATACCAAGTGACTTCTTTTGTGATTGGGATACCTCACTAAGGATGATATCCTCCAGATACATCCATTTGTGCAAAAATTTCATAAATTCATTGTTTTTAATAGCTGAGTAGTACTCCATTGTATAAATGTACCACATTTTCTGTATCAATTCCTCTGTTGAGGGACATCTGGGTTCCTTCCACCTTCTGGCTATTATAAATAAGGCTGCTATAAACATAGTGGAGCATGTGTTCTTATTACCAGTTGGAACATCTTCTGGGTATATGCCCAGTAGTGGTATTGCTGGATCTTTTGGTAGTACTATGTCCAATTGTCTGAGGAACCTCCAGACTGACTTCCAGAGTGGTTGTACAAGCTTGCAATCCCACCAGGAATGGAGGAGTGTTCCTCTTTCTCCACATCCTTGCCAGTATCTGCTGTCATCTGAGTTTTTGATCTTAGCCATTCTAACTGGAGTGAGGTGGAATCTCAAGGCTGTTTTGATTTGCATTTCCCTGATGATTAAGGATGTTGAACATTTTTTCAGATACTTCTCTGCCATTCAGTATTCCTCACGTGAGAATTCTTTGTTTAGCTCTGTACCCCATTTTTTAATGGAGTTATTTGAATTTCTGGAGTCTAGCTTCTTGAGCTCTTTGTATATATTGGATATTAGTCCCCTATCAGATTTAGGATTGGTAAAATTCCTTTTCCAATCTGTTGGTGGCATTTTTGCCTTATTGACAGTGTCTTGCCTTACAGAAGCTTTGCAATTTTATAAGGTCTCATTTGTCAATTCTTGATCTTACAGCACAAGCCATTGCTGTTCTGTTGAGGAATTTTTCCCCTGTGCCCATATCTTCAAGGGTTTTCCCCACTTTTTCCTCTATAAATTTCAGTGTTTCTGGTTTTATGTAGAGGTCTTTGATATACTTAGACATGAGCTTTGTACAAGGAGATAAGAATGGATCATTTCACATTCTTCTTCACGAAGTTGTGCCAGCACCATTTGTTGAAATGCTGTCTTTTTTCCACTGGATAGGTTTATCTCCTTTGTCAAAGATCAAGTGACCATAGGTGTTTGGGTTCATTTCTGGGTCTTCAATTCTATTCTATTGATCTACCTGTCTGTTGCTGTACCAGTACCATGCAGTATTTTATCACAATTGCTCTGTAGTACAGCTTGAGATCAGGCATGGTGATTCCCCCAGAGGTTCTTTTATTGTTGCGAATAGTTTTTGCTATCCTAGGTTTCTTGTTATTCCAGATGAATTTGCAGATTGCCCTTTCTAACTCTGTGAACAATTGAGTTGGAATTTTGATGGGAATTGCACTGAATCTGTAGCTTGCTTTTGGCAGGATAGCCATTTTGACTATATTAATCCTGCCAATCCATGAGTATGGGAGATCTTTCCATCTTCTGAGATCTTCTTCAAGTTCTTTCTTTAGAGACTTGAAGTTCTTATCATACAGATCTTTCACTTCCTTAGTTAGATTCCCACCAAGGTATTTTATACTGTTTGTGACTATTGTGAAGGGTGTTGTTTCCCTAATTTCTTTCTCAGCCCATTTATCCTTTGTGTAGAGAAAGGCCATTGATTTGTTTTAGTTAATTTTATATCCAGCTACTGCACTGAAGCTGTTTATCAGGTTTAGGAGTTCTCTGGTGGAATTTTTAGGGTCACTTATATATACTATCATATCATCTGCAAAGAGTGATATTTTGACTTCTTCCTTTCCAATTTGAATCCCCTTGATCTCCTTTTGTTGTCGAATTGTTCTGACTAGGACTTCAAGTAATATATTGAATAGGTAGGGAGAAAGTGGGCATCCTTGTCTAGTCCCTGATTTTAATGGGATTGCTTCAAATTTCTCTCCATTTAGTTTGATGTTGGCTACTGGTTTGCTGTGGATTGCTTTTATTATGTTTAGGTATGGACCTTGAATTTCTGATCCTTCCAAAACTTTTATCATGAAGGGGTGTTGGATTCTTTGAAATGCTTTCTCAGCATCTAACGAGATGATCATGTGGTTTTCGTCTTTGAGTTTGTTTACATAGTGGATTACGTTGATGGATTTCTGTATATTAAACCATCCCTGAATCCCTGGATGAAGCCTACTTAGTCATGATGGATGATCATTTTGATGTGTTCTTGGATTCGGTTTGCGAGGATTTTATTGAGTATTTTTGCATTGATATTCATGAGAGAAATTCGTCTGAAGTTCTCTTTCTTATTTGGATATTATCAGAGTAATTGTGGTTTCATAGAATGAATTGGGTAGAGTACCTTCTGTTTCTATTTTGTGGAACAGTTTGAGGAGAGTTGGAATTAGGTCTTCTTTGAAGGTTTGATAGAACTCTGCACTACACCCATCTGGTCCTGGGTTTTGGTTTTTTTTTTTTTTTTTTTGGTTGAGAGACTATTGATGACTGCTTTTATTTCTTTAGGGGAAATGGGACTGTTTAGATTGTTAATCTTATCCTGGTTTAACTTTGGTACCTGGTATCTGTCTAGGAAGTTGTCTATTTCATCCAGGTTTTCCAGTTTTGTAGAGTATAGGCTTTTGTAGTAGGATCTGATGATGTTTTGGATTTCCTCTGGTTCTGTTGTTATGTCTCCCTTTTCATTTATGATTTTGTCAATTAGGATACTGTCCCTGTGGCCTCTAGTTAGTCTGGCTAAGGGTTTATCTATCTTGTTGATTTTCTCAAAGAACCAGCTCCTGGTTTGGTTGATTCTTTGAATAGTTTTTTTTGTTTCCACTTGGTTGATTTCAGCCCTGAGTTTGATTATTTCCTGCTGTCTTCTCTTCTTGGGTGAATTTGCTTCCTTTACTTCTAGAGCTTCTAGGTGTGCTGTCAGGCTGTTAGTGTATGCTCTCTCTAGTTTCTTTTTGGAGGCACTCAGGGCTATAAGTTTTCCTCTTAGGAATGCCTTCATTGTGTCCCATAAGTTTGGGTATGTTGTGACTTCATTTTCATTAAACTCTAAAAAGTCTTTAATTTCTTTCTTTATTTCTTCCTTGACCAAGGTATCATTGAGTAGAGTGTTGTTCACTTTCCATGTGAATGCTGGCTTTTTATTATTAATGCTGTTATCAAAGATCAGCCTTAGTGCCTGGTGATCTGATAGGATGCATGGGATAAATTCAATTTTTTTTTTATCTGTTAAGGACTATTTTGTGACCAATTTTATGTTCAGTATTGGAAAAGGTACCATGTGGTGCTGAGAAGAAGATATATCCTTTTGTTTTAGGATAAAATGTTCTGTAGATATCTATTAAATCCATTTGTTTCATAATTTTTTTTTAGTGTCCATGTGTCTCTGCTTAGTTTCTGTTTCCAGGATCTGTCCAATGGTGAGAGTGAGGTGTTGAAGTCTCCCAATATTATTGTGCAAGGTGCAATGTGTGCTTTGAGCTTTACTAAAGTTTCTTTAATGAATGTGGCTGCTCTTGCATTTGGAGCATAGATATTCAGAACTGAGAGTTCATCTTGGTAGATTTTACCTTTGATGTGTATGAAGCGCCCCTCCTTGTCTTTTTTGATAACTTTGGGTTGAAAGTCAATTTTATTCGATATTAGAATGGCTACTCCAGCTTGTTTCTTCGGACCATTTGCTTGGAAAAAATTGTTTTCCATCCTTTCACTCTGAGGTAGTGTCTGTCTTTTTCCCTGAGGTGGGTTTCCTGTAAGCAGCAAAATGTTGGGTCCTGTTTTTGTAGCCAATCTATTAGTCTATGTCTTTTTATTGGGGAATTGAGTCCATTGATGTTAAGAGAAAATAAAGAAAAGTAATTGTTGCTTCCTGTTATTTTTGTTGTTAAAGTTGGGATTCTGTTCTTGTGGCTGTCTTCCTTTAGGTTTGTTGAAGGATTACTTTCTTGCTTTTTCTAGGGTGTAGTTTCCATCCTTGTGTTGGTGTTTTCCCGTTATTATCCTTTGAAGGACTGGATTCATGGAAAGGTATTGTGTGAACTTGGTTTTGTCATGGAATACTTTGGTTTCTCCATCTATGGTAATTGAGAGTTTTGCTGAGTATAGCAGTCTGGGCTGGCATTTGTGTTCTCTTAGGGTTTGTATAACATCTGTCCACAATCTTCTGGCTTTCATAGTCTCAGGTGAGAACTCTGGTGTAATCCTAATAGGCCTTCCTTTATATGTTACTTGACCTTTTTCCCTTACTGCTTTTAATATTCTATCTTTATTTAGTGCATTTGTTGTGTTCTGATTATTTTGTATTTTGTTGCTGATGCCCACATCTATGGTTCCTGATTTCTTTCCTAGGGTTTCTATCTCCAGAGTTGTCTCACTTTGTCTTTTCTTTATTGTTTCTATGTCCCTTTTTAGGTCTTGGATAGTTTTCTTCAATTTTATCACCTGTTTATCAGTGCTTTGCTGTGATTCTTTAAGGACTTCTACCTCTTTAGCGCTGTGCTCCTGTATTTCTTTAAGTGAGTTATTAAAGTCCTTTTTAAGGTCCTCTACCAGCATCATGAAATATGATTTTGAATCCAAATCTTGCTTTTCGGGTGTGTTGGGGGGTATCCAGGACTGGCTGTGGTGGAAGTGCTGGGTTCTGATGATGGTGAGAAGTCTTGGTTTCTGTTGGTAAGATTCTTATGTTTGCCTTTTGCCATTTGGTAATCCCTGGAGTTAGTTGTTATAGTTGTCTCTGGCTGGAGCCTGTTCCTCCTGTGATTCTGTTAGCCTCTGTCAGCTGTCCTGGGAGTCCAGCTCTTGGTGGTCTCAGTACACTCTTCAGGCAAGCTCTCTTCTTGCAGGGAAGGTGCACAGAGGTTTGGCGTTCAGACTTGCCTCCTGGTTGAAGATAAAGGCCTATAACTGGGCCTGTACCAGAAGATGGGTTGGCTCCACAGTCTATGCACTCCCCTGCACAGCCTGCTCTGGGGGTCTCAGCCCTCCAGGGCGGCCATCTCTCCTCTGGTGGGGAAGGTCCCTGGATGTCTGCTGCCAGAAATGGGGGTCTGTCCCAGAAGCCATGTGACTCTGCCTGTCCCAGAAGCTATGTTGCTTCTGCAGTCTGCTGCTCGCCCTCAGCAGTCTGCGAGCTGATCTGTTCACACTGGTCTCAGAGGGATCTGGGAGACAAGGTTACCTTACCTTACCTTACCTTACCTTACCTTACCTTACCTGCTCTGGGGGTCATAGCCCTCCCTGGCGGCCACTTCTCCTCTGGCGGAGGGGGGTATTGCCCGGATTTCTGTTGCCATTAATGGGGGTCTGTCCCAGAAGCCCTGTGCCTCTGCCTGTCCTAGAAGCTGTGTTGCTTCTGCAGTCCACTGCTTGCCATCTGCCATATTCTTTAGTGTGGTTAGGTTCAATATTCAGTCTTTGGTATTTTCTAGAATCTGCTTTAGGATTTGTTCCAGGTATTTGTTGAAATAAGATCCCTGCATTTAAACCGGAACAACATGACCAAGAGTATATTTAGCTTACCACTGACCTGCCTTCCTGCCTGTCATGGCAGGTCCTTGAAATGGCTAGTACCCAGCCAGACTGACCCCTCCATTATGTATTTTGTGGGGGGTGAAACATGAGAAAATAGGAGAAGCAAATGACAAAAGGCATGAGCCAATACCATCCAGTGACCATCATATGCTGGGGTCTGGAGCAACTCCAATCTATCGTTTCTGCTAAAATCACAGGAAGGGAATACGTGCTGTAGGTGTGAGAGGGACTGACATTGAAAGAGCCTAGATCATTTACTTGTGTTTTTACATCACAGATTTCCACTTTCTCTTTATCACTGTGACAACCCCAAATATGGATGATCAGTTTCTCTTCTTCTACCTGCTGTGTTATATAACTTGCAATAGTCGATCCAAAAGCAGGAGTCAAATACTAGAATGAGCTAACAGCGACATGAGATTTTTGTCATTCCAGTTTATTGAATGAGTAAATTTATAGCTTTATTCGCATACAGAAAAGTGCACAAGAAGACAAGAACATACAAAACAGTCATGTGGCTGATCACTTTTAAAAAATTCGACTATCTAGAAAGAGTTACCTTCACTTTAGCACATCTTCAGGTATTTGGAATTTTTAAAGTATGATTTCAAGTCTGTGTTTATAATGACTGAGTAGGAAGTCAGGAAAAAAAGAAACACATATCATAGATAATTAATGACTAGCATTAAACAGAAACCCACAGGGCTTCAGCTTGGATCACTTGGGGCTAATCAACAGAGGCTCACAAGGTTAGCGCCTGGCTTAAAACCTGAGCAGTCATTCTCTTCCAATGAATGGTAAGATTGTACTAACACCCACAAGAACCTGAGCATTTTGGGTCAAGAGATAACATTGAAAAAAAATACTCAACATAAACTAAAGAAAACACAACTTGGCAGAACAAACCCTTCAGTTCTGTATAACAAAAGGCCTGGAAGTGAAAATGTACTGTGTAGATTTCCTAGGCTATGAGGAAAATATTGCAGGCAGATTTTTCAATGATAACCCCAAATATCTGTCCATGTTTGTGCCTTCAAGAAAGTTTTCCAGTTACTTGATAAGGGCCTAGTCATCCAGTGAAACATTTAATGCTTTTTGCCCCATGAAAAATCCATTCCTGGTAAAAGGGGGATACTGTTTATATAAACCCAGGAGCAAAATGAACTGAAAGAGAAAGAGAGAAAGACAGGGAGAGAGAAACAATGCTTTCCTCCAATTTAAAACAGCCAGCAAGAGATGAAAAATGGAATAGTTTAGGTCCTGGGAGAATTCACCAGAATGAGCGAAATTATACTTTATTATTTTTAGTAATGCACACAATAATCATCTTTATTGAGAAACAAAAATCACATGAAATAAAATCAGGATCTTCAAGGAAAATGTAGGACATAATGTCATCAGGGTCAAACAGCTGCAAAGTATCTGGAATGAAAACAATGTGGGGCCCCAGGGAGAAATTGTTTTATTAGCTTTGAATAATGCCTTGTGTTTTGAGTTAGACCTTTCTCTTCTTCAAGTCAAATGTAAGCACCACTTGAGGCAGGATTGGTAAATGGTGCAGTTAGCTGAGAAATGACCATCTCAAAATGGTCCTCAGGTGGATTTGAGAAGTTAGTCTTGCTTTCATTTTATTAAATAAAATTCTTTCTGAGTGGACATAGGAAGCAAGGTGTCTTACTTCCCTATTAATATGATGTTTAGGTTTAGACTGCACACCAGGAACCCCAAATGACTTTGAGAGCTATGAGTATTTGGACATTTACTCAAGGCAGTGTGATATTAAGAGTAAAGGTAGCCGCTCCTCCCAAGTGGAGGGTAGGATGTCGAATATTCTGGAAGTTTCGAGGGGGCACAACAGACAAGGATTTGATAGGGAAGCTACTTCATTTATATTGGAGCTAGAGAGTTTAGGAGCTTAATTTATGTAAAGCCATAGTTTAAGTTTAGCTTTAGCCTAGACAGAAAAATGAAAGGCATTTTACAAGTACAAGAGGCCAAAACAAATAGGGTAACAGATAATACGTCAAAGCTGGAGCAAGGACAGAGGTCAACATGTTTCTGGCTATCTGCTTCATTCTTGACCAAAGCCAGTCTTTTGCTCATCTGGATAGTCACCATTACAACTTCCTAGAGAAACATGGAAAATAATGGTTAGAGCATTTGGGTTGAATATCAATGTACTGCATATTGAAACATTATTTTCAGGTGTTAGTGATACTCTATCGCAGAACTGATCTAAAGATTGAACAAGACAGTAATATACACCAGATATGATAGTACATGTGGATGGCCTCAATATTCAGAAGGCCAAGGAAAGAGGAGAATGGGTTCAAAGCTAGTCACAAAACGATATAATAACATCAAGGCTAGTTTAAAGAATGGAGTGTGGCTTTAGACCAAATACATCTATATCTGGATCAGAGTAACTGAACTAGGAAGAACCACCCTAAATATGGGATGGGAATCCTTGGGATAGGATCCTGAGTTAAGTAAGGAGGTGAAAGCAAGCTGAGCAGTGCTCATATCTCTCTGTTTATTGGCCAATGATGAAAGTTCCCGCTGCTATGACCTTCTCTACCATAATGGGCTCGGACCATGAGCCTTTCACCTCTTGGGTATCAGGTATTTTTTTGAAGCAACATGACAAAAAATGATTCTTCACCCAATCTATGAACTTTACAGGTTGTTATTATTCATGTTGGCTGTTAATCTCTGTGTTTAATTTATCAATTAAAATTTAGGTAGTATGTATAAGGAAAAAAAAGTTGGTTGGCACTAGTCTGTGATTCATAGTTTCAAAAATCCTCAGGGAAGTTTGAAATGCATTTTCCATGGATAATGGGAAATATACCTTATGATTGATATATGTGAGGAACTTATCTATTATATATGAATCAAAATAGAGATTAGCCTTGTTTGGATGAGGAAATATTGGAATAAAATGGATTTGGATTTATTTGTCTTATTTTGCCCCTTTCTGCTATGCCTTCTATAGTGTTATATGGCTTCCTCTTTCTCTTCACTTTGATGTTATAATATTAGAACACAACTGTTGTCATTTATTGTTGAAAAGAACAGATTACATGACACCCTGGCAGAGATTCAGCTTTTCTAGAATAACTTCCACTAGAGATGGAACACCCAAGCCTCTGATTCATTTTTGAATGCTTACTGCTTCTCAAGGTAGCATTTCCAGCAGTCACTGCTGTCAGAGTGATGTAATCCACCACAGGGACCATCTTGAGATCACCATTGAAGAATTAAATGGCAGAGATGTTGTATTGTTCTTTGTTTAGCTGACTCAGCCATGCTTCTACTTGAACATAGATTCTTTTAAAGGTAGGTCTGGGAATTTAGCTGGGTTAGGGCTTCATTCATGAAGCCCTGGCTTTCATCTCCAGGACTACAGAAAATTGGGTGTGATGGTACATGTCTGTAATCCTAGCACTTAGGAGGTGGAGGCAGGAGGATCAGAATAAAGTCATTTCCCATTACAGAGAGAATTTGAAGTCAATCAGAGGTATGTGAAACCTTGTCACAAAAATGAAAAAAAAAATCTAGAAGGTTAAAAATATATGTTCTATTGAATTTATTTTCATATAGAACTGAAGTATCAACAACATAAGCTAAAATTTTATATCTCCTAGCTAGATTATGACTGCAAAAAATTTTTTAAATACTTAATATTTATTATTAAATTATCAGAGCATTGATTTGTTACTCTTATATTACACATACCCAACCTCCTCAAAATTCTAAAAATAAAATCTCATGCTTTCCCCTCTACATCACCATCTCTCACTGTACATCTACTCCAAGACAACACTAAGTAGGCTCTTCCACTTACAGAAGCTAGGCAAAAGGATTTCCGAAAGGGCTCCTGTGGGCATCAGAAGATGCAGGCTGAGAAACCACCTAGGGGATGAATCCAACAGAACAAGCACTATTATAGCCATAACAATAACACATAATGGAACCCTGGCTTCCTTTAAGCATCAGTTAGATGGTAAGCCAATCATAAAATGTTCAAAGTCAAAGCTGGGGAGAACATTGCATTTGTCTCCCTCAACTTGGAAGAATTGTTTTTGATGGACGATCAATGGGAGATTAAGAATTTTAATCTTTAAAGGTTCTTAAGAGTCTATTTTGATTCATCTTCTCCCATCAATGTTTGCATAAGACAGATTAAGTGAAGCACAAAGGAGAGGTTTTGATGGTATTATTCCTCAAGTTCAGGGGATGACAGTGCCTGTGAAACATAATCTCACCCCAGCTTGATGGGATGTTTATACTATGAAGTTTCCTAAAAACACATCACAGCCAAATAGGCATTCTCATCAAAGAGTTAATGTATAGGGAAGGTAGAATCAGAAAGCTATACGTGTACATGGCATGTGCTTCTAGGATTTGATACTTACGGAAGGGTTTGATGAGCTGAATCCTTTGGAGAAAGGGTTCTCGAGTGAATTGTCAGCAGACTTGGTACCCGAGAGGACGCCTTGTCTTGGGACTGGCTTTGGTGGTTCTGGAAGGCAAAGAACCCAAGTAGTTAGTAGACAAGCTGAGCTCACACACAGCACATGTTCTCTGGCTGGCTTAGCTTTGAAACTTAGTTCTTTACCCCAGTGAGCTAGAAATCACCACATATACCAGGAATCTATCTCTCCATCACAGAACAGAAAGTTACATATATACACTATTTGAAATGGGAGACACTCACAAGTCCCTTTCTTGTAGTCATGGCTTATGGGTTAGAAAATCATTCAGCTCTCCAAAAGTCACAATCCACCTTTCAATGGCTCTTGGAGGCCCTTTTGAGAAGTCACTAGAGGGCAGCATTGGGCCAGTCCCAGGGATTGGCTGAGGTAAAGGGCTCTAAGGTTAAGTGACCTCCACAGCCCTGAGTGCCAGAGGAAGCAGGAGGCAGAATATTGATGAACATAGAAGGTCCTCTGAGCTCCCTATGGGACCATATGTCTGTATGGGTGGGGCTGAATATTAGTTGGCAGGTAATTGAGCAAACTTACCATTAATCTTGTTCAACAGTTGATTGGCATCAAAATCATCATGGTCTACATGCTCCTGAGGAATGCCAACTTTATTGTTGAAGTAACTGGAGAAGGCGCTTGAAGTCCCAGAGGGAGGCGTCTCCCCCTTCCTTGAGGGTACAAGAGGTGGCTGCCGCAGCTGGAAGTCCTTAAACATTTCTTTCACTTCCTTGACCTCTTTATCCCCAAGGGGGTCTAAGCCAGTGAAAGCATCACTGGGAATGTCCTTTAGTGGGCCATTTCTGGGAGGTGGTTGAGGAGGTGTGGCCAGAACAGAGGACATCATAGGCTGAGGAGAGGACTGAGTAGACATGGTGGGAGGTGGAAAGATATTATTACTCTGAAAAGGATTCCCCAGAGGGCTTGTGGATGACCAAGCGTTGGGTGCCACAGACGTGGTAGAACACCAAACTGTGGGGGGTGGAGGGGAAGCTGGGGTTGCAAATGATGGAGGCTGATTCCAGACTTGCACTGCTGGGGTTGTACCAAAAACGAGTGGCTGGCCAAAACTGGGAGGCTGGCCACTTATTATGGCTCCTGGGACCACAGTTGTTGAAGGACTGTAGACAACAGGCGTCCAAGGTCCTGCTTGGGGGGGTGTTACTGGGACCGTACCTGAAGGAAGAGGGAGAAAGAAGTTATCAGGAGACAAACTTGAAGAGGATTCTTTTATTTTATTTTTTTATAATGATGAGCTGGTTGTATGAAATAACGGGCTTCACTGTGGCATTTTCAAGCATCCATATAGCATACTTTGGCTGTTTTCAACCCTATGACAAGGATTCTTAAATTTTAAAAAAGCATGACTTTTTAGGCATATTTGTAGAGCACTCCCAAAGCAAAATACTTCATGAAGTTATGAAGCTGGCTCTGAAATAATGTCTCTAAGACATTAAATCTCTCAGAAGCTTAGCTCGTTAGCAATGTCTAACCAGCCTTCAAATGCTTGGTGCGTATTCTTTCTACCATACCTTTCTACTTTCCTTCTTATGAAGAATAATATACCCCCATAAGGTCCTGATCATGAAAAAGAAAAATATTTATCAAACATGTATAGATGTACCCTGAGTAGAATTTGCCAATAGCAAGAACGGATTTGTTAAGTGGACAAATTTACATATGCAAATTACAATGGTTATTAAGTAGTTAATTAAGATAATCCACTGTGCCCAGTCATTATTTTGTCTTTGCATCTAACAGTTGGTTCCTGCTGGGCACTTAAGGAAACCAGCTGTCACAAATGGACAAGGGGCCTCAAAAAAGTCTCTCCTGTTTCAAAGTCTCCCTGCTTTTGAACACTGCCAGAGTTGGCGCAGCGATACAGAGGGAATTTTAGTTGAGGCCAATGTAGTTTTAGACTTTTACATATACGAATGGAGGAAAGGCTATTATCCTGGGAAGGCTGCTTCAAATAAAAGTGCTTCCTGCCACGTGTCACTCACTATGCTTTGCCAGAAGTTAGGGTCGAGCAGTTATAAGAAATGTGGAGGAGACAGAGCAGCAGAAAGCAGAGCTCCTTCCTGGGGAACGGTGACCCGAGTCAAGGACTATTGTCTCTAGTGTCTGCCTCCGCATCATGTGTTCTTCAGGGTGTAGATACCTCATGAAAACCCAGGCCTCCGGTGGGTGTTGTGTAACTGGGTTCGGAGCCAGCATCCAAGGTCTGCTCAGGTATATAGGCATATACCTGATATAGGGAGCTCTCTCTTAATCTTTTAGGCATTTGATTCTTTTACTGTCACAAATGCTGGCATCTAACTAGGAACACATTTGCTCCATCCACACAGAAGGGACACCTCACTTGATCCACATGCCTAGTTCTCAGTGAGGGAACAGAATCAAGAATATAATCAAATCAGGAAGTTCACAGTCCATGCCTAGAGGGACAAACTAAAGAGCGTTGGCCCTGACTCCAGCACCTTATTCTCCCATTTTGACCTCTTCACAGCAAGGCACAAAAAGCACTACTGTGCAGTGATAAGCTAATCCACATACTAACTTCATAGACACAGGAGCCAGGATTTGCTTGCATTACAGAATACAGTCAGAAAAACCAAGACATGGCTTCGCTTAGGTTTTCTAATATAAGCCTTAAAAGTGCGTTTAATTTAAACAAAGTTTCAAAAATAAATATTGTGAAAGGAAGGAAGGAAGGCTCATTTACTAATAATATCAGCCACTTAGATATAAATAAATAAAAATAAATAAATAAATAAGCTGGGCAGTGGTGACACACGCCTTTAGTTCCAGTGCTTGGGAGGCAGAGGCAGGTGGATCTCTGGGAGTTTTGAGGCCAGTCTGCTCTACAGAGTGAGTTCCAGGAGAGCCAGTGCTACACAGAGATGCCTTGTCATAAATAAATAAATAAATAAATAAATAAGAGGGATTACCCATTTATCATCCTTCATCCTGAACTATTTATTTGCCTTTCCTTGTGAAACAGCTTGTTTAGCCATAGATCGTATCAATGGGCATGCCATTCTGACAAAAGAACAATATTACATTTGCCAGTGAGTTAGCACTTGGCAGGTCTGCATTTGTGCCAGCTGTCATTCCTATCAACCCATTATGCTCCTAAGACATTTATGGCCCAGCTAGAGAAAGTACGGGCAAGGACTGAGGAATAAGAGAGTATGGGCATAAAGCATTAATTTTACTACCTTCTGAAGCTAGATCAAAACACAGGGTACAAGTCAAAGCTGAGGGCTCAGCTTCCTGTAAGCCTTTTACCCGCCCCCAAGATCTCTAGAGGAGACGGTTCCCCAGCTGGGTCCGGCGGAAGCCAGACCTACAACCTTCCATGGTTTGGCGGAGGATCACTGCCAATGGACAGGGGCTACACTGTGGGGCTCAGTTTGAGTTCCATGTCCAAACTTGGAAGAATCATCAGTATTCTGCAGTTGTATACCCCAAGGCCTCAACAGGGGCACCTCGCCAAAAAGCTTCACTTCGTCTGAATAAATTAACAGTTATAAGGTCCAGCTGTATCTTCAGGCTGACTTGTTAAATATTGGCTGTAAGAATTCTTCAAGGCATTGCTGTTAGATTACAGAACCCTGGGATGTGGTCTAGTCACAGGCCCCAAATGCAAGTTCTCTGCCTTTCTATGAAGGAAAGATACTAGCTGCTTCACTGTGGGTACGGGAAAAGAACAATGCCCAAAAGGAGGCCTCCAAAAGGTACAAAGCATTTAAAGAGAGTCTCTTGGTGCTGTAGCATCCAGGAGAAGCCGGGCATCTACTGGCTTCTCACACCCACCTGAATGTCAGTCACTCAGCAGTTGTAACATCTCCTTATCCTGACACGTTTAGACAGACTAATCATGGCAGACACAAACTCCTCTCCTTTGCAGAAAAATAGCCAAGGAGAGAACAAAAGAAATAGAGGAAGAGAAAAAAGATTGTGGTGACAGCTGATTCCGTAGAGCATAGGGAAAGCCATGATCACCATTCCAATTTTACCAAAGGGCCAGAGAGTCCTTCTTGATCCATGGTGCCCCCCCCCCACCTCCCAAGTCGGATTCTGTCTGAGGTTACACAGGTGCCAAGAAGCAAACAATAAAGGGGACCCCCAGCAGGGTGGCAAAGACAGGGCTCCTGAAAACTGAACTATGCAGCCTGAAAGGAACCAGAGGCTGTGGAGAAAGAGTAACAGGACCAGCCTTCAATCAAGGTCTCTCTCTTCATCAGAACCCTGCGGCAAAGGCTCAGTGGATCTGGCAAGCCGAAAATACATTTTAAACCCAGCAACATCCCACTGTCTAATAAAACTCCATCTATGCTCCTTCAAGATTTAGCTTTTTCTTTTTCCCTAGTATTTTTTTTCCTTCTATCTCTACTTAGATGCTCTTCTAGAAAAATTATTGATTGTGAGTTGCTAAGATACAAGTATTCAAAGCCAGATGGGTTTACTCAGGCCTGCGCGGGGAGGAGAGCCCAGAAGTCAGACAAACTTTTTCTTTATGACTTAGCCTGGCTTCAAGCTAAACCTACACCCATTCTGGGGCTCATAACGGGGGTCTGAGAGGAGACAGACCTCTGTCTATCATGGCAAATGGCATAGAAAGTATGCATAATCCTACATTTGCAACTCAGGCAGCACCCAAGGCTCTCTCACTTTATCTCCTTTTACCATTGAAGCCAGCCAGACTTCAGAATCCTTTACAAAACTGTCCTCTGAAAGCCGCACCAGCTGTTCAGGGACATACAATACTGAAAACAGACTTATTGCCCATGGCAGCTCAGAGAGCTGATTTTCAGTTACAAGGCAGAAATATCACAGGGGTGTGGGTTGCGCAGGTGTCAGAATGAGGAGTGTTGCTTGACGTCTTCCATTTTTGCCCACCCAACATAGGAAGTACCTTCCTCCCCTGCATTATCATTATGGGTGATGGTAACAGCATCACATTTAATTCCAACTCTAGGAACATACCTAGACCTACAAGGGGCCCCATTGGGGCAGGAGCACTGCCTTTGAAGAGATCCACAAAGTTCGACTGCGGGACTGCAGGTTGTCCTGTGGGGGACATCTGGCCTGGAGGTTCTGAGGCAAAGATGTCTGAAGAAAGCAAGTCGTTTGCTGAAGACTGACAAAATGGAGAAGGAGGGAGAAGAGTTATTCAGCAAGGAGGGAAACACAGCTTCTGTCTGTCTCCTACTGTTTACTCAAAGCTATCAACCACAGAAAGGAAAACCTTCTATTATTACTGGCAAGTGATTACTTCTATCGAAGTAAATAACAGACCAAAGGTGAGGTGGGGTTGGGGGTGAGAGGGATAAGGACACATGGCTTCAGTGGGTAGAGGAGTGGATACCATCTTGGACTTGCAAAATGAAATCTACTTTTCTCATTTTATCCTTTTGTGTCAGTCTGGTCTCCGTATTGGCTAAAAACATGAAGCTGAGAAAGAAAGGGCAACAGACGCTTCCTAAATAATTGCAATCGTTCTATTTGATCGGCTTGGACAGAGACAACACTACCTTCGTCATTAGGTCAATCTGCACATTCCTATGAGTGCTTTAAAAAAAAATCTATATACGCTGCACTTGGAGTCGCTTTTGAATGAAGTTGGTAATAGCGGTCTTGTAAGTTTCTAAGTCAATGGGTTACTCAATCGACATTTACGTTTAAGAGAGGAGACAGACTTGAGAGTTTTTCACCACCACCATGGACGTCAGCGATGAGGGGTGTACGGGACGTGGCGTTAGTGTGGGGACAGGACCAGGGGAATCATCACAAGAACTCTCGCCCTCCCATCCCAAAACATGACAATTAAACTTACCAGAGGAACAGAAGCATAGCAGCATTAACAATGGAAAAAAAAAAAAACAACAACTTGTGTTTAGTTTAGTATTAAGTGACAAGACATGCAAACGGAAAGCAGATGTGGCAAACACAGCTGGGAAGCTTAGGAAGAACGTTGGCTAGAGGGGCATATTCCTGAAGGACCGATGTGCCTCATCCCACCTTCTCCTTCACAGCCACACAGGAAACTAAAAAAGCAGCAAGGAAGAGCGCTTGCGTCACACCACCCTTTGGTAACGAGCATGCACTCTGCTAATGGATATGCGGAAAAGACAATTCACCTTAGCAGTCCTTCTGCCTCTTCCTGGTTTGGTACTTTGTGGAGGTGGGATAATGGCTATGGAGTCATGTGCTGAGGACTGGACAGAACTTTCCAAGTCCTGCTTTACGCCATTCGGTACCGATAGTCCTTTGGGAGGGCTTCCCACAAAAGGGTTCGGGGAAGATTTGATATGGAAGCCGTTCTGTTCTCTTTCAGATACCCCATTTTGAGTTCTCACTGCTTGCTGGGTTTGCGAACTTGGGTAGGGCCATGGGCCTCCCTGAGCTTCCGGTTTGCCAGTCCGGTTAGAGAGCTGGTCAAATTGCTGACCAAAGTAATCAGTATCACCGTTCAGGGGCCCTTTACTCTGTGGAGTAGACGAGCTACTCAGACTCGCTTTCTTCTGATCTGGAGATGTGAGAGAATCAAACGAAGAGGGTGCCGATTGGTCTGGCTGTGCAAAAGGATCATCACGGAAAGGATCAGGATTAGGGGTGGGAAAGAAGTTGAGATTGGCAGAAAAGGCATTCTCAGGCAAGAAGGATGCCTGAGGCTTTGGTCGAGGGAGAGAACAGGAGGTGACTCCATTTGTTAAGAATGGATTTTCTCTTAAAGAGTTCTGATTGGTGTCGATTTCAGAGTTTAGATCCACTAACAGGATATCTTTGCTTTCCTAGCACATTTGGGGGAAAAAAGAGAGAGAGAGAGAGACAGTGTTAGTCCATGTTATAATCCAAATGAGAAAACTACATCAACATGACAAGGACTACCAGGATTCCTATTAGAATTTGGGACTATTACTATCTCCCATCAACTCCCTACCTAAGTTCCCATGGGGTCGCCTTTCCTTTGATGAAATCGTGTTAAAAAACAAACACATTCTCTTTAGTTCATACATTCAAATGGGTTGGGTTCATTATCTGCATTGGTCCAACTGTGATATCTTTGAATTAATTAATATTTACTCTAAATGGTTTGAGTATACTGTTTGGACAGATGAGTTAACTTCAGAAACCTGGTCCAGCTTCCTATCTGAGAAACACAGTCCCCAGTCCTTTGGGTTGTACTTCCAGAAGTCTCTAACTAATCACCTCTTTAAGTGAGCAAATCCAATGGTTAATGCTCATATGTGCATCACATGTGTATGTGTACAGTGTTAGGAGATGAACTCAGGGCTTTGAATATACTAGGTAAACATTCTACCTCTGAATTATATGTCAAAACTCTAGTTATGGTTGGGATGAAGTTTAAAGTCAAGTGTCTTTCCTTCCTCTGAGGGAAAACAAGATTCTCCCTTTTTATCATGATCTGTAGGCATGACTCTTTGAACAGACAAAGACCTTACTAACGAATTGGATCTCTCATGTTTACCATCTTCATCTGGTCTTGGACATACCTGTCGTGTGTGTTCTTTTGAACATGACAGTCAAATAGGGATCACATCTAATCAATCACACACTAACCTCATGTTGTTGTAAATATTTTTAATACATGGCTTAGTTGTGGCAGTGGTCTCACTTATTTAGCATTAAAGTCAGCTAATAAACTAAGAAAAAATATGGGTTGTAGGGTGGGATCTTCAAAGCATGTGAAATGCATAACTGTACTAATTCCATTTCTTCTCTATTATATGAGAAAATATAGATGATAATTGTTCGGTTTCTTCACTTGTCTTATGAAAATTGTTAGCATCAAAGCTACCAATTTAATCAATTTGACATGTTTTTATTCTAATTCATAGCTAATTATGACTTACCCTGGGGAAGAACTTTTTGATTGACTTTGATCCATTGACTACTTAACTATGTCAGCCATAGATTTTAAACAATAAACAGTGTCCAGTTGGGAAGGAAGCTTAAGTAGACATCTAGAATTAACCTGGGTGGAGCACTATTTTGATCACTGGGACTAGCACAATTTTAAAGAAATCAGAACCTTTTAAACTAATGAGGACAAAGGGGGTTCAAACGACTCTGTCTTTTAAACAAAGAAAATGTTCCATTTCTCTTTTGTGACCAGAGAAGAGGCAACAAAATCAGGCCCAAACTATGGTCTCTCTTTTTAATCAATTTTACTTCCTTTACTGGAAAATATAAAATCAATTTTTCTCTTTTCTCCTTTCTTTCTTTCTTTCTTTCTTTCTTTCTTTCTTTCTTTCTTTCTTTCTTTCTTTCTTTCTAAAGGCTGGTTTTCATTTTACAACTAGAAGAATTCATCACAAGAAAGAGCTTAAATTGAGAAACTTTTAATCAAACAAATGAATGGGAGACTTCCTAGTGAGGGGGTCTTTAAGCAATCAAAGGGTGGGATAAGATGCATTTGGGAAGCTTGATTTCAGAATTTATTTGTTTTGAGCCACCTCTCAGTTAGCACAGTTGGGTGTTCTCAGCTGGCAGAGTTCTCCTTTCCAGATACTTCAGAAGTTGTTCTTAGGACACCAAACAGGAGTCACAATGTTAGACTTCTGAACAGTCACCCTACAAGCAAAATGTATAAGGCTCTCCTCAGGTTAGGGCTGTTGTCGATCCAAGTTTAAGTCTAACTAAAAGACTAGAGTGGATGGCCAGGAGACTCCTTGTCTGCTCCTGAGGTCAGAGCTTCATCAGGGCTTTTCTGGCCGTCTGGACAATTGGCGGTCTTGGCTCCCACTGAGTACCTTCAGACGGCTGTGAAAGTGAATCAAGTCACTTCAGCAAGGGGGTGTGAGGAGGGGAGTTAGCTTCCCAGAAATGGTTACTAATCCAGGCCTCAACCCCACTGTTGGCTTTCTGCTATTCTTTATGTGCACTAAAATCAGCTCCTTTTTTTTTTTTTTTTTTTTTTTTGTTTCTTTTTCTTTTTTGAGACAGGGTTTCTCTGTATAGCTCTGGCTGTCCTAGAACTCACTTTGTAGACCAGGCTGGCCTCAAACTCAGAAATCCGCCTGCCTCTGCCTCCTGAGTGCTGGGATTAAAGGCGTGCGCCACCACACCTGGTTTAAAATCAGCTTCTTTAGATCGGGTTTCAGACTGCTTACATGGTAGGACTCCACTTGCTTTTACCTAGATACTACATTGTGTCCTGTATACTTCAATCACCCAGCTCAAATTCAGATTTTTCTTTATGCTTTTCTTATTGATACTTCTATTTCTTTTATACCTGTGTTTACCCCATGCCATGTTATGGGGGTATCTATGTACACATGTATTTAAACTTTTTACCTTAATCTAATCCTCTCATGTCATGTTTACTCTCTGTGATGCTGGATCATTTCCTGTACTCTTCAAAGTGGTCAGGTTTTTAAAGTTCAAGATCACACACCCCTACCTTTCTGCTTTCCCTCCTTCACTCTGCCTGTCTTTGTGTCTCTGTGTCTTCTTCTCTCCCTTTCTCTTTACTTCTTAAACAGCATGAAACATAATACTTCTATCATTTTACAAAAAAAAGTTATGTTCTAAAGGATGCCAACACATTATTTGAAGTGCATAAAAGATTTGTTCATCAATTTTGGAAAAGCTACAGCCACTCAGGATAACTAAGGGAATCTAAGTAATTTAGGGTTTTTCCCCCTAGGTTTCACATTTTCCAGAGCAGTTTGTTATAAGAATTGAAAAAAAAATCTAGGGCATGTTAGTTTTACCAGTCAGAGGAACATCTATTTTGTGACCTCTGCATATGGAGTCACTGTGAAAGAACACGTTGCAAAAATCTAACCAGCACATAATTAGCCCTGTGAGCTAAAAACAACAACAACAACAACAACAACAACAACAACAACAACAGCAACAGCAACTTACCAGATATTACCTACTTTGATTAAATGTATTATTTTGACTTATTTCTTAAACTAAAACTTGAGTTTCTACAAATTAAAAACATTTTTAGTTTGCAATGAATGGAATATAAAAATAAGGCTTCTCCCAGATGTTTTTCACTGCCAGAATGCTTCAGAAGTGCACAAAAGCCAATTAAGCAATCAGCGCCTTCTTGCTTCTTCCTCTGAAATTCCACTCATGTCTGGAGAACCTTCCTCTCTCTTGGAGGGCCCATTTCAGAGTGACATTTAGGAAGTAGACTCCCACAGATATTGATTTCCTTCAAGGAGGAAGCTACTAATAAAGAATTGGCAAGACTGCTGATGGATCTAAAAGAGTCCAGAACTACAATCAGCTAGCCTAACGCCGTCAAAGGTCTTACCCTGAAAACAGTGAAGAAGCATTATAAAAAGTGAAAGATCCCACGGACAAGTGAGTAAGGAAGGACTCAACTATTTGAAAGACTATCCGGTCGTTCTAACTCCTCTATTGTAGGCTCTGCAAGGACTTTGAGATGGTACCACACAGTGCAATTCCACACAGGTATACAGAGAAGAATGCACACAGTCCATGCTTCGGCTGACTTGTGGGCTTATGCAGTTAGGTTCTGCCTGCTGGACTTCTCTGCAGCACTCTGGGAGGGTGAATCTTTCCCAGTCTCACTCACTCACTCACTCACTCACTCACTCACTCACTCTCTCTCTCTCTCTCTCTCTCTCACTCACTCTCTCACTCACTCACTCACTCACTCACTCACTCACTCACTCACTCATTCTCTCACTCACTCTCACTCTCTCACTCACTCTCACTCACTCTCACTCACTCTCACTCACTCTCACACTCTCACTCACTCACTCACTCTATCACTCACTCACTCATTCACTCCAGTTCCTGAGATCTTTTGCACATCACAGAGACTTGATAATTTCTTGATGTGGAAGTCTTAGCCATCCATATCCCCCATTATTGTATATGTACTAATCCTCTCCCCATTATTGTATATGTACTAACTCTCTGCTCATCTAGTTATTGTCTTGTCATCCTTGAGTCTAGGAACCCCCTTCTTTAGAAACAGTATCTGAATCTGCACGCTAGGTGAACATACTGTAATTAGCATCATTTAGTTGGCTCTGACACTAGTCAGCATGCTCCCTGTTAGCCAGAATGGTTGATGATAAGACCAGTGTGTGTCTTGATTGCTGCTATGCCTTGCCAATAGCAGGTGTTCAGGAAACTAGGAAATAAATAATAGAAGTTGATGGAAGTCATTCAAAATGACATGACTACTTCTGTCTGAGGTCTGTCTTATAGAAGATCTGAAGAATAAGTCACAGATTCATGGATAAGTAGGTTTACTATATCATAATGCTCTATAATTATGGGCAATTTTCTAAAACAAAGGCATTTGTTAGTCATCAAATGAATCTTTGTTAACTATTAATGTCAAACTCATACTGCTAAATTAGAAAAAAGGAAAGCAGAAAAATGAAACTAAGGCAATTTAAGATTTATCATTTAATAAGCATACTTCCTTCAAATTGACTTATGCCACAAATTATAATTCAGCTCCACCTTCTGATCCCAAGTTATTACCAAGAAGGATTATATTTACTCTATAGTAGCACAGATTTAACTTCTATATCTGAATTAGTAATAATAGGTTCCTATGATCACTTAAGATTCAAATTATTTTTTCTAGTAATCACTTCTATTTCATGAGGAAAAATCAAGACATTCCAAGTGTTCATGAAATGCTCAAGCTCTCTGGTTAATTGTAAATTTGGAGTATAGGTGTTATTTCAATTACATTGCAAATTTAAAAATGAAACACTTACTGTTGGACTATTTAGGTCAGGAGGTGTAGACATGTCCCCAAACAAATCCATCTGGTCAACACCCTTAAAAAAGTATTTGGATTAGATTCAGATGTGTCTACTAAAGACAATTACTTTGTCTATCACTGTAATTGTTTGTGTCCTAAAGTACAGAAAATAGTTGTCACGATTGGATTGGAGTTGATTTCATACAGATTTGATATTAAGCTGCTTGTGTCAGTGTAGGCTTGTTCCCAAGCATATAGCTCTGTTTAACACCTTAAAGAAGTACTGTATTAGATTCCAGTGACCTACTGAGAATACTATGTTATAGACTAATATAAATATTACATGAAAACAGAATCCCAATTGAATTTTCCTATGGATTCAATATAGATCCAGTATTAGCAACATCTACAGGAAACCCATGTTCAAATGAGTAAGAATCAGAAAACATCACCAACATACCAGCTTCAATTTGTTAGCTTGATCATCAAGGGTCATTAGGGCTTCACTCCCATTCTGAAAATAAAAGGCAAATATTAAAGGGTTTGGTCACTGAAGTAGCTCCATAGAATTTATTTCCCTGCCTGATTACCCCCATTAAGCTGTTACGACTTTGTCTCTAATAATGTAACTATTTATCGTCTGTGAAAAGACTGGACCCTAGCCCAGAGGATTAAGTCATGGGGGAAAAGTGCTCTTGCAGATAGCAAACACAGCGTCTACACATCACACTCATCACAAGAAGTAAGAGGCAGCTTTACCTCTCCTGCTTTGTTGGCTTCTTCAACCTAAAAGGAAAGATGCAGATTCAATGAGCTTGGGAAGAGAGTTGATAAAGAAACAAACACATCCTGATTCATAGGTAAAAGGAACAAAACCTTATATACTTCACTCTGTGTTTCCCCCTCCTCCTTTCACATAGATACTGGATTTGAACACTTTCTAGAATTAAGCTAGGTTGCTGTGGTGGTTTGAATAGGAACAGCCCCCATAGACTCATGTGTATGAATGCTTGGCCTGTCGTAGTAGGAGTAGCACTATTAGTAGGTATGGCTTGGTGGAGTAGGTGTGGTCTTCTTAGAAGAAGTGTGTCACTGGAGGTGGACTTTGAGATCTCGTAAGATCAAGTTCTGGCCAGTGTGAAAGTCTCCTGCTGCTGCCTGCCAATCAAGATGTCTGCCTGCACAGTACTATGTTTCCTGCCATGAAGATAATGGACTAAACCTCTGAAACTGTAAGCCAGCCCCAATTAATTTTTTTTAAGAGCTGCAGTGCTCATGACATCTCTTCACAGCAATAGAAATTCTAATAAAGACAGTTGTTCTGTCAAGTCCTGAAACTACTCCAAATGTTGTAAGGAGTCAGAGACAGCAAATCAGATATTCCAAACACAAAATCCTACCATGTCCTACTAAGACCAACAGACAATTCTAGACTTGGAAGGAGAGAAACTGAACTCTTCAGATATGGCATATAACACTAAACATGCTCTGAGTATAGTTTTCAATCCAGTAAAACACTATCAAACAGTACTTGCCTTTTTCTTATCTTCTTCCTTTTTCTTTACATTATAGATAACTTGAAAAAGGTCTTTAAGATCGACAACTAATGGTTCAGCCTGAAACAATAGAAAGCATCAACAACATTTTGTTTTCATCTTCTTTCCTTGCTCATATTCAGTTCTCATTAATATTTTTTTACTTCCTCTTGAGATTGCTTACAACCCTACTCTGATTTATAGAGGGCTACCACCCTCAGATAACTAAAATAATAAATAAATGTTAATAAATGTTTCATTAATGTTAAGAACATAGTTACTGAAATTTTCTTCAAGTATTCAGAAAAAACAAGAGGTACCATGTCAATTTTTGGAGTTTCTTCAAGGTTTCTGGGAATAACTCAATACTGTTCTAAATTCATTAGTAGCATTAATAGAAAGTCTATTCTCACAACTCTTTTGCCACACACATGACTATCAGCAACATTTTAAATAGATTCTTAGGCAAAAGTCATTCTCTAAATGATGATTAGGAAGAGATCTAGTGTTGGCCTAATGAATTGTTTCTAGTACATCTCATTGAATAATAAACACTTCTGCTGGGCAGTGGTGGCACATGCCTGAGGCAGGCAGATTTCTGAGTTTGAGGCCTGCCTAGTCTACAGAGTGAATTCCAGGACACTCATGGCTATACAGAGAAAGCCTGTCTCAAAAACCAAAACCAAAACCAAAACAAAACAAAACACCCAAACACTTCTATTCTCAACAGAGGACCAGTTCTCAGGTGTATTATGCTTTAGAGCTTACCTGTTGCCCTGTTTTTATAGCAAAAAATTGATGTTGGCCTTCTCCTCCACACACATAACCAAATGCTCTGTTGTCTGTCACATCACGAGCAATGAAGGAAATCTTATTTACTGGATGCTCATGCTCAATTACCTTAAAAGGGAACATAAAAGAACAATAATGAGAAATAAAGAATCGACTTGTTGGCTATCACAGCTGGTGACAGAAACAAATGAGAAGGGAAATATAAAGAGTTGAAAGCTCTTGAAGAAAGACTTTTTTAGTCTTGGGTTCAAGGCTACATCTAGATTTATTTTTGCTAGAAAAGGCCCCAAAAGGAAGGATAAATAGAAAAACAAACGTAGAAAAACATCCTTTCTAAAAATATAAGTACTTGACTCTCTCTATCCAAAAGATAAAATGCCACCTCCAAGGAAGGCCTGAGGGGGGCGTCAATGGCTGTGAAGTTAAGAGGGAGCGGACAACCCCTTGAACCAACCCAAGTTGAGCTGGGTGTGCTGTGTCCTTTAGAGTCCCTGGGAATTTGAGGCAGGGCCATTAGTGTACCTTATGACTCCAAGAACAGCTCAGGTGACATAACAAGATAGTATCTCAAAAGCAGTTGACCAACTGAACAACCACCTGAGCAAATCCCCCGCAATAAAAGAATGACAACAAGAAAAACCAAAATGAAAGAAAACTTCAGTAGGCCTATCTTCCTAAGTAAAGGACAAATTTAAATGAACATCCCAACTAAGGTGGTGGATTGACCATAGGGCCCTTAGACAACAACCAAAGACCCATTGTGTATCAGTCAGTTAAAATGACTGAACCCAGTACATCCTAGAGGCATGAAACGTGTATTTAACCTGTCCTAGAAGGACCTTGTTCTAAGAAGTCAAATGTGACAGAGACTCTTTTGGTTTATTTCCTCTCTCCCCCAAACACCTTCTCTCTTGATCCTTTCCAGAACACATCAGGGTTTAACTCTTCAAAGATTCTTTTAGGTGGCAAAATGTGTCTTGAATTTTATTTTCAAATGCCTATGATCACTGAAAAGGTAGTCATGTGATATATCTGAAGCACTGAGTTTCATTTGACAACTACCCTTTAGTCTACAAGACATTTAGAGCTTTCAAATGAAGATTTTTGCAAAGCAAATTATAGTTATATGGTTTCTTATAGATGTTATGAATATATATTTATTATTTTATGTGTATATTAAAATTAACTTACTAAAGGGGTCATATTTGAAGAAGAAAGGAATAATGCTTATGAGAGAAACCTGTTATTATTCTCTGGAGGACTTGATAAAAAGTTATCAAGGGCTGAAGAATATTGATAAAGACAATGATACTTAAGGACCTAAGGACCAACAAGCTGAATGGACAGTTACCATGGTGCCCTGGGTTCTAAGTCCTGCAGACGTTTTGCATTTTAGATAATGGGTAACTCAGGGAAGAGTTGAAAAGGCATCTTGTCATAGTCTCTTGCTATGAATAGCAGAGTTACCAATGACACTTTAAGCGAATGAATCCTACCATGTTCTATAGAATAGTGGAAAAGTGCCACTGAAGATTTGAAATACTATATAGCTTTTGGGTACTGATCAGAGTAAAGTAAACAAACAATGAAGAAGCAACACTGATTCTGTGATAGAAATAGCTACCACAAGGAGGAAAGAAAGAAAGAAAGAAAGAAAGAAAGAAAGAAAGAAAGAAAGAAAGAAAGAAAGAAAGAAAGAAAGAACACCTAAAACAACAGCCAAGAAAGCTACATGTTCAGGTTGGGAAGGACAGAGGAAAGAGAGATGAAAAATCTTCTAGAGGTTTTGAACTAGCTGCCAAATTCACACATGATCAACACATTAAAATAAGCTAGGTATGAAGATTAACCTAGTGTAGTCTGAAGATCAAAACAACTTCTATGCAACAGTAGTAGCATACGTGTGTTTAGGGTCTCACTCAGGTCTTTCATGGGAAATAAGGTTCAAAAGAGGCTACCTTGACTCCTCTGTTTTTATGGACTATTTGTCTAGTCCCTAATACGTGGTAGTTTTCTTTTCCATACTTTGAGGAAGAAAAGGAAGTTTCAGAAAAGGAAGACTCGGGTGGTCACCCGTTTCGAGCAAGCACACATTCTTACCCCAGTTTTCTCATCAATAATTTTTATGCCAGACAAGGAAATGTTGACCCAGATTCTTTGCTTGTGTTGTCCCTGAGAGCGACCAGCTGCTGCCATTCCCTGGAGATATTGGGAAAATAAAAGAAATGTATTTTAAAGTGTTCTATAATACTTCTGATGATAGAACTTAGAAAGACAAACTGCTTTGCTTTCAGCTTGGATGGCATCTGTGAAAGGCTTAAGCACCTTTCATCAAGGGTAATTAGATGGTGTAGAAGATATATGTATTTCTTCTAGGGATAGGAATGTAGCTTAGAGAAAATGTGCTTGCCTAATATGTACACACTCATAAATTTAATATCTCTAACACACACACATACACACACACACACACACACACACACACACACACACACACACACACACACTGAAGCTGGCTCACCTAAACCTTGTACTGTTTAATTAGGTCCACATGGTAGCATAGGACAGAAATTTAAATCCTGAAGCACTGGGCCTGGAGAGATGGCTCAGTTGGTAAAGTATTTGTCATACAAGCAAGAGCACTCAAGTTTGATGCCTCAAGAACCCACATAAAAAGATGCTTGCTATGGTATACACCAGGAATCTCAGTGCTGGGGAGGCAGAGACTGCAAGTATCCCCAAACCTTGCTGGGAAGCCAATCTGTAGTAAGCTTTGAATTCCATGAGATACTCTGTCTCAAATAGTAAGGTAAGGGATAATTAAGGCAGGCATTCATTGTCAACCTCTGTCCCCACTCAGGTGCACACATGCACACAAACAAATTCACAAGTGGAGTCCTGTATTTTATCTAAAGACTTTCTCAGTCAATAAGCACTCTGTGACTTCTTTTACAATTTTTATTTAATTTTTATTACTTTGGAATACGTATATGTGTATGGTATACTTGTGTGTGGAGGCAGGGGATGATACTACATATCTTTCTTGATTGTTCTCTACTTTCCATACTGAGGTAGGGTCTCTCATTTGAGCACAGAGATCACTGATCCTCTAGTTTAATCTAGCTTGTCACGGGGATATTATCTCTGCCTCTAGATACTGGGATCCAGATGGACTGTCACATTTGTGTGGGTGGTGCTGGCGATCTAAATTCTGGTCTTTACTCTTGAAAGGCAAGAACCTTCTCCATGGTGCCCAACATCCTAGTCCCTAGTCTGTGTCTTCCCTGCAGAATCCTGATCACTCACAACCGCCCACCCCTTTTAAAATCATTTCATGGTGGAAAATTTAGGGGCGGGGCTTTGTCCATCCAAGTGCCAAGTTGACCCACATGACAAGGTTCTCAGACTCTTGCTATCCTTGATGGGATATCCTCGAGGGATTCTAGAACAGGACTCAAAAGAGGCAGACTAATCCTGGCTTCTCTGAGAAGAAAACACTGGAGGCTCAATATGTGCATAGAATCATTGTGACTAGAAAATCGTTTCCAATCACATAGACATGAGTCGGGGAGCACCAATAGAATCTCCTCCTTCAGACGCTTGGTTCAGACAGCCAATGATTTCTTCCCCTTACCTTGAGTTTCATCATAGAATCCTGACTCATTTTGTCTCCTCGAGCATCAGGCACATCATCAATACCGATTAGCTTGGCCTTGTATTTTACGCCATCACCTTTGAACCTGGCCAACAGGTACTCATCTGTCTTTTCAGAACCTTCAAAGTAAAAAAGAAGTGCACAATACAGCTTATATTTAAATGTCACCCTTAGGTATGATCACATGTGCTCATACCTTTTATGGGGGGTATCCCCCCCCAAAAAATTGAATAATGTAAGTCATAATTATACTACAGTTGATCATACATGGGATTTCCACTGTCTTATTCTTTTGAGCAAAATCATGTTTCATAATATCAAGTGTAACATTGAGATTAAAAGGAGAAAAAAAAAAGCAAACAAAAAACACTTCCTCAAGACACAAAACACATATGAAAAATGCATAAGAATTCGTGAACTGGGCATAGAATATTCTTCATTGAAGCTTTGTTTTGAATGAATTTTAGAAAAAAATAGCATATTCTGCTTAGTGAAAGAAAACAATTAAGCCACCAAACAATTTTCTAATATTCTGAACCACCAAGGAAACAAAAGTGATCTGGCAGTAAATTCTCATGGCTGTGACTGGAAATTATTTTTTGAAAAAACAATTTTTCAAAAATGGGGATGCCCGTAAGACAAAGTGGTAAATAAATTATGGAAAGACAATTATACAATAGTTGTGGCTGTACAATTAATCATATGTTTAAACAAAATAACTATTAGAAAGACATATGCTTGAACAAAATGCTATGACATTTTCCTAACTGAGTTGGTACAACCAGAGATGCAGAAACAAGTCTACCTGAGGCAAACAATCACTTGTGCCAAAAATAAAAAAAGTTAGAACTTGAGACTAAGCTCCTATGGTAGCCAGACAACAGGCAAGAGCTGTTTTCCCATACCTTTCTTCTTCTCCTTCTTTGATGGTGCTTTCGGGGCAGCCTGTTGGTCAGGCTGACCATTGGTTGTGCTTGTTTCTACTTCGTTAGACATGACAGGAAGGCAAGCAGAAAATCCAGCAGTAGACAGTCACTGATAACCAGACAATCCCCGACGGGCAGGTCTCAAATGGACAGAACCCACAAAGTACACCTGAGGGTAGAAGAGAAGATAGTGATGTAAAAATATAGCAAACCTAAACTCCAACCATGCATGTCCACAGGGGCCAGTTTGTTGTTGGTATACACATGCTAGCTGCACGCACTTGCCAACCCTTCCCTATTAGATGGGGACTTGGAAAGTAGGGTTGTTCCCTTTGAAGCTCCCAGAGTGGGAAAGGATTGTTTGGTAAACTTTTCTTCGAGCACTTGATTTCTGGTAGCATTTAATGATTACCTAGCTCAGCAACTTGTGTTAGAACTTTGGCATAAGAATCTATAATCAAAGATAGGAATCACAAACAGGTTAGGTTTCATAGCAAAACAGAAACATACCTCCTGCACTTGGTAAGATTGTGGCTGATGTTTGAAAGTAGATGTTAGGGGTTTCCTTATCCACAAAATTGCTTAGAGTAGGCAGCTGTGCTCTAGGGGTATAAAGGAGGACTTGCACCTGGCTTGTATCCCCAGTAGAGAAGAGCAGAGCTCTTTACTAGTTTACTTTACTGATAGATCTAAGGATCTATTATTAGGATTCTACATATGACCTCCAGTGCTGTGTAAGCACTGTGATTTTAATACTTCCATGACTGTGTGTGTGGAGGGGACAGTAGTGTTGGGAGTCAACCTAATAAGCAACGTTAAGTCAGATTCAGAAAGGTAATTTAGTGCATGTTCTCTCTCATAGGTGGATATGACACATTAGCAGAATGTGACTTCTCTGGGGAAGGAAGAGAGGAGAAAACAACAGAAAAAAATGTGAGGGAATAAAAGAGAAAATAGCAAATATTTCTCTCTTACATGGAGTCTAGCTTTAAATATATATATATAGGTCTAGGTCAAAGATATCATGCATGTATGGAACGAAAGCATAAAGAGGAAGTTTGGGAGGGGGAAGGTAGTGGGAGAAACTATGAGCAAAGTATAATGATCTATACGTTAAAAGCTGTCATAATGAAACACATTGTTTCAGGTGCTATTTGAAAAATCACTAATATAAACAAATGACTTCCATTTCTTTCCATCAATATGCTTGTTTATTTGAGAATTTATGGGTTTCTCTTGTATAATTCATGGAGTACATTAATAAATGTCTTTGTGGTGTTATTCAGCATGAGTACCTCCCAAACTCATGAGCTTCACAGGCTCTTTATCAGGCCTCCCTGTGTATTACAGGAGAGAAAAACAGCCCATTGCAAAGCAAAAAGGGGTAAACTAAGGTTCCAAAGGGTCTTCTACCACATGGTATTCTGCTTCTTCACAATCTAGAGGAGCTTGAAAGGGTCAACATTCTAAAACTATAGACCAAAGGTAAAGAAGAGACTCTATTTGGTTTAGAAGCTTACTGGAACACTCTCTTTGGCCTGGGACACTCCTTTATTGCAGAAGCCTTCTTCATCCTGTACTATGTCCCCCGTGTGTGGCAACACTATGGACCAAACCTACCACATGGGAATACCTGCTGTTTTGTAGTCATGGAAGATTAAAAAAAAAAAGTCTTGAATTTTTCTTGTTTAACTTTTAAAAATCCTCAACACCCAGGATTATAGGATCAATTCATCTTCCCAAGGCAGAGATTTCACTACTTGTCAAGTAACAGAACCAACTTCTCTCCTACACAGTATAGTTCAGAGTCATAATCCCTTGACATACCACTGATGAATCTTATCTTAGAAATCACATTCTTGTTACAAAAGGTGTTTTATTGAGTACATGTGATGGCCCATAAATGTAGGTCTAAGACATAGTTCCCTGAGTCTTAGATTGTCCTGGATTTGGGAAGGGATCGAAATCCAACGACTCACGCCCTTATTGTAAAAGGTAGGGAGAGGTTTGAGCCTCACAAAGCAGGTGGGAACAAGAAGGGCTTGTTTGCTGTGTCCGCCAACCACGGAAAGTCAAGTCACAGCTAATGCCCACCTGAAGCTAGGTGCATAAACTCTACCTCCAAATTTCCATAAGCAACCAAGTATGTCATGTCCTGATTTTGGACTTCTTGCCTTCAGAAGGACTGTGGCAATCACTTTCTCTTGCATTAAGCCATTCACCCATTTTTAATACTTTGATGAAGCATCTACGAGTGGTGCATATGCCAACTATATTTTGTGTGCTTTCATTGTTCTCTGACATGAGAACAATGGTGACATGAGAAATGATTCTTTTAGTTATATCTATGACCTTCAAATCTCAACGGTCTTTTCTTCATCTCTGAGGATTTATTACAAACTAAGCGGGGGGGGTGAAACGAAGTTCTTCTCTAAGGCGCACCCTCATTCTCCCACACGGTCCCCTTCTCTCCCCCAACCCTGCTCAGACATCATCTTATAAATAAAGAAAATAATTTAGTGCAACCTGATCATCATAGGATTATTTTCTTGTGATTCTTTTAAGAATAAGCTTGTAAAAGGAAAAGATTGCTACTTTGTGTCTTTCCCCCCATTTTCTACCACCCTCAAAGGCCTGTTTGTCTCAACTCTCCTTTCGCAGTCACTCTGCTGATGGTCTCCTGACACACCCGGTTGGTTACTTTGCTTTCCATCCATTTGAGTAGTCCTACCGTATGCGTCACATGTCTATGCCTTTCTTGAAGCTATGCATCCATTGCCATTGTTTTTTTTTCTTTTCTTTCTACTAAATGACAAATTTTCTAAATTAAAAATAAGGCTGTGGGGAGTGGCGAGAGGACTCAGTGGGTAAGAGCACTGACTGTTCTTTGGAAGGTCCTGAGTTCAAATCTTAGCAACCATATGGTGGCTCACAACCACCCGTAATGAGCTCTGATGCCTTCTTCTGGTGTGCCTGAAGACAGCTACATTGTATTTATGTATAACGATAAATAAATCTTAAAATGAATTTTTAAAAATAAAGGATGGAAAATCTCCTGTGGGAGCCCCCCCCTTTCTATTTAAGCAAAGATTTGCTATTTTTTGCATCCTATATAATGCTCTTGAATATTTTACTCCTGATCATCTTTATCCCCTCCTCTTTCACACGTGGATGCAAGCTCCAAGCTCACTGTTTCTTTGTGACTGGCCTTTGCTTTATGTCCTTACAGTTTCCCATTTGCTGAGGTGCCTCTGGCCCTACATCCTTGGGTACCTATTTGTCCCTGAAGATGGGTAGGTCTTCTCTGAAGCTCTCCCCTCTCCCTTCTAAATACCCATGCTGATCACATGGTCTCCCATAGATCAACTTCGTGCATGTCTGTCCAATCCTCAGGACCAGAATCTCCTTGAAAGGAGAAGATTCATCAGGCATGTGGGAGCCAGCCATGTGGATGGCAACCTAGGCAGTTGGAGTAGTGTAAATATATCAGTACTCTAATATATGTATTTGTATTTAATATACTTTTAATTTTCTAGGCCAAGAACATGATCCCTAAGGGTGTTCTCCAAGATAGAATGCATATTATTCTGTTTATGGGAGGCACCTGCAGCACCTGTGGGTTATCCCTTCCTATCTGTCTTGCTCAGGCTAGTGTGATGTTGACTTCAACAGTGCTCATGTGGATAGCCAAAGTAAGAGAGACCCAAACTAGGTGGGATTATAGGCTGAGAAACTGTCGCAGATATCAGCGTTTACTGCCCATCCCGGGAGCCCACTGTCACATCCTCCAACAGGATATTATTTCTGACAAGGAGTTACCTAACCTAATGTTATTTTTTTTAATATTTAGCTTATTCATTTTAGCAATTTTGACTCCAACGTTTTACTATTTTAAAGAAATCGGAGAAGTTTCACAAAGCACTCTGATAGACCTATGAGGGAGCAGTTGGTTGCTTGGCATGTGGGTTTAGTCATAACATATAAGTCATACCAGGATATAACTCAAGGCCAGTGTCCATATCAAGGGTTGGCTTCCTGGGTCAAATTAGAAAGGGCAGAAGCTGAGTAGAATTACTTGGCCATGTGTTTTTATAAACAATTCCTTTGCTTCAGACACCAATGACAACTATTTGTATAGAGGAAACACCGAAGATTAACCCTCCACACACCAGAAAAGCGCTCCGCTGATACTTTGTCTTTGTTCCCTTGTCCTTTTTACTGTAGTATTTTGAGTTAAGTCTCACTAAGTCTCTCAGGCTGGCTTCAAGCACACTGTGGGCTTTGAAACTATCACCATCTGGCTTTAGCTACACAAGTGTTGAGTGGCTTGTGCCACCATCCTTAGATAAGGCACAACTTTGAGGACATTGTCATTGTTCTAAAGGCGTTTGGCTTCCTTTGATTATATACCCTTTACAGTGTCTGGATAAATAGTTATAGTACGGGAAGAGAAAAATAGGGAGGATAAACTTTGTTATGAACTTCTGAAAGAAAATGGATTTATATAGTCTTTCATTTACTGCACGCTTCTATGGATCTTATGTTTAAAGAAGGAAGAAATTATTTAGGAACTACACATAGTGGTCATTAAAAGAAAAGGATTACAGATGCATTCCCCAAGATATGTACAAGAGTCATCTCTAAGTAGAGGGTTTTTTTTTCCCCACCCTGGTTTTCTAGAACAGGATGATTTCTTCATTAGAAGATAGAAAAGAGAAATAAGAGCACATATCTGCAGGAAAAAAAAGTTGAAGAATTGAAAGTTAGCCTATATCCTGGGCTCCTTAAGGCATCGTGTAAAACAGAAAACGGTAAGAATGAAGCTTTGCGAGTCGGTAAGATTAGCTTCCACTCGCATGTAGGCATCTAAGTTGGACTTTTGGACTCCAGACAGATCTCCCTGAAGTAACCTGAAAATGGCTTCCTTGCACTGGAGTCAGATGATTTCGGAGCTTACAACATCTTTCTTGGTTTCTGAGAAGCTTGAAGAGATGCACAACGGAAGGATGCATGAGTCATCTCTGAATGACTATGTCCTTTGCACTAATAAAAAAGTCAGCTATAGTTTGTTTTGTCCTTAAAGTGACTCATAGCATTTTGCAACCTGGAAAAGCCAGCACAGCGGACAATAGTTAGTCTAGGCTTTATAAGGGAAAAAACAAAAAACCCCAAAAAAACAAAACCCTAACTGACACCTTAAAATTGTTTGCTTTTCCTTCCCATCAGAAGGACTTGAACTGGTGTCTCAGTGGTACTCCTTAACATCTGGGAGGATCTGAAGTGACATCATGACACAATTTTACAGGTCCTCTGACCTGTACCTCAAACCTATCTCTTACTCCAATTATACAGAACAGGCAGGAATTCACTCAGTCTCAAGATGCTAGAATAACCTTGAGTTAAGGACTTGACAGTAGCCCCTTTCCACACATAGTAGAGAATCTTATTTCAAAGTTTAGGGTAATATGGTATAAACATCTAATATAGTCAGAAGTCTCCATTCAAATGTTCTATATCTGTAAATTAAAAAAAAATGCTGATCAAAAATATCCAGAAGAAAATCACCTGTACTGAATATATAAACATTTAAAAAAATTACTTTTCCCTAAATATAACAGTATAAAACTATTTGCCTAACATTTGTATTATATTAGGTATTATTAATACTCTAGAGATGATTTGAAATACATTAAAGAAACATAGCAGATGACTTGAAGCAAACCTTGTATGTAGGGTTTTGAACATCAAAGAATGTTTAGAATTGTGGGAAAGGGAGAAAGAAGATCCTCGAATCAACCCATTGTGGACATCGGGGCATGGCCATATACCAAGATCCTAAAACCTTTATCCTGAAAACCATATAAAAAGTGCCTCTATTTTAGGAATAATAAATGCACTGAACAACACAAAACATAACCACGATGAACTGGACAAAACTGAATTTGTTTTCCTCCTTCTGATGTGGTTTTCTCTTGTCATTTGCTGTTCTCAAATCCCCCCAACCTTTTACCTATATTTTCAAAAGTTCACAATCCCAAGGACTTTTCAACATATCAGTTACACTTCTCAGAGAATTTCATGGAGTAGGGCTGGTGTACAGGAGACTTAAGAAAGCAGTTCAAGCTCTTTGCTTTGAGTGCCTAGCACTTTGTCTTGGACAGGGATCGTGCTTCCCTGTGCGTGATCAGTTGGAGGACAGGACAGGACATGTGAAATATTAACCTGTAAGCCAGACCTTGGGACCAATGGCCGCAAATATCTGCTCTACTGTCTTTGAAGTAACCTTTGAGAAAACACATTGAGATGGGGCTCTAAAGTCTCACACTTGTTGAATGACTTCCTCCCTAACTGCTTCTGTCTTTATGATTCTTCTGTGACAGTCTTTTCTGCAAGGGCCAGTTGAACAGACAGTAAGATTTTTGTGGATTCGAAAGATGGCTCAGCGAAAGGTGGTTACTCAGAAAACCTGATGACCTAAATCCAATTGATGGAACCCACAGAAAAATGGAAGGGGGAAAATGACTCCATGACTTTGTGGCATCACAAAGTTGATCTTTGATGCCACACACTGTTTGACACACATGCAACCACCCCTCCCCCCACACACACAGCAACAAAAGAAGATGATTGCATCTTGTTGATTTGGGTAATTAGACTATGTTAACGTACACTCAAAAAGAATCCTGGTAAGACATTCTTGTAAATATTGACTACTGAATCATACCTGAGTGATATACACTAGGCATTTCTGTACAGGTTATGCATTGGCAGTGAGCATACACTGGGAGAGCTGATGGTACAAGACAGAGTCAGAATAGAAAGCCCTGAACTAAGAGGCTTTTTCTGATATTTAGAAGCAAGTCAAACCAAAGAGTCCCCCAGACAGTCATCGAGGAGAGAAGACATTTCAGGTGAGAGGTTAACATTTGAAGTCTCATTTCCCCAGGGATCTGTATATTTTAAACTGAGGCAGAAGGATGACTGTGAGTTTGGGATCATCCTGGGCTACATGATGAATATCAGAACAGTCAGAGGTATATACTCTGACTCTATAAAAACTAGTAAATAAAAATCAAAAAGAAAGAAAGAAAGAAAAGAAAACAAGCCAATGTTTAACAAATGCAGTTAATGGTTAAGTACACCAGAGAATGCTGCTAGTGGTCCAAATGCTGTGTGTTTAATTGCATGGTAGTCAACACAGCTTTTCCACGGCAGGTGTTTCAATGGTCAGTAACAGAAAACACAGAGAGAAGCACTTTAGTTGGGTGGAAGGGTGAGAGGGTAAGTCAAAGTGCTAGCTAGCCACATAGTGCCTCACTCTGGGTATCCTCGTGGGATACAGGGACAGGAGTCATCCTGAGTTACTCCCACCTAGCTGGTTTCTCTTTTCTTTTTTCTTTTTAATAATTAGAAACCCGGGGGCAAAGAAGACGTAAGCATTAAAAACTGGCTGGGATGCAGCTAGTACCACTAAAATTCCAGTTCCAAGAATGAGACATGATTAGACTATTCCTAGAGAGTATGTATGTCTGCTTTTAAATTTGTTTTTTAAAGCAGACTATGCAAAGCTCATTACATGGAGGCTCTACCAAGAAAGTCTTCTGGGACTAGAGGTGTAATGTAGCTTAGCCAGAGGATGCTGCTAGTGGTCCCTAGGGTCTGTACCACTAAACCAGACCAGACCAGACCAGACCAGACCAGACCAGACCAGACCAGATCAGACCAGACCAGACCAAACAAGACCAGACCAGACTAGACCAAACAAGACCAGACAAGACCAGACCAGACCAGACCAGACCAGACCAGACCAGACCAGACCAGACCAATTCATTTAGTAGGCAAAGCAAGAAAAAAGGAAGAAAACAACTTAGTTAAGTGTTTTATAGTCTTCTCTGAACCAAAGCAGAAAAAGGTTGAGGGTTTTGCACCATCTAATTCTACGCTGTCACTGGATTCTTTCCCATTCCCCACCACCCCCACCCCTACCCCTGCCCAAGTAGCAGAAATCATATTTGGTCAAATTGGCCTTTGGATCTGGCTGTTTTGGCTAGGTCTGAGATACATCTCACAGATCAAAGACTTTAAATGTACTGCTTAGTTCAGTACACTCTCTACTATGTAGTACCTTTTGTTTCTCTCTCTCTGCATGATAGAAAGTCTCCCGAGTTTTGAAACTGGTAACCTTTAATGTTTTTGACTCATTTCAACCTTTTCTGACTTTGTGCCCACCCTGAACCTTTTCCATTTTAAAAACAAATTTGTATTAGTGACATCTCCCTTTGGAGCTGAAGGAAGTAATCATCAGAATTGGTGTTTGGGGTGGGGGTGTTAACTTTTAAAGGAGCTTTGTGTACCCATATTACGACTCATTCTCTAGACTAGCCAGCCACTCCACCCAACTCACCTGGAGTGTTCTGAAACCTATTCTCAGCTTAGACCAAAGTCTCAAGTTTATGGTTAGTTTTCTGCTGTAATTTTTGTCACTTGTTCAGTACCCTGGTTGTTGCTTTGCACACTCAACCTCTTGTCTGTATTAGCAGGGAAAAGCCAGAAGAACAAGCAGTTTTGCTAACTACTTTTGGAAACCTGGATACAGATAATGCAACTGTATGAATAAAAAACCTAGCAAGAAAGGATGCTCTATATACTGAGATTCTAGGAAAGAAAGTGGGGGTGGGGTGGGGTGGGGTGGTGGGGTGGACCATCCCTCTGGCTTGTGGACATGAGGCTTAAGTTCAATGTTAGAAAGTAGATCCACAGCCAGGTGCCTGTTATCCTAGCACTTGTCCAGTTGAGGTAGATCACTTTGAGTTTAAAGTCAACCTGAGCTATATAGTAAGACCTTGTCTCAGCAAAACAAAACAAAACAAAACAAAACAAAACACCAACAAAGACAAAAACTAAAACGCCCAACATGCATGCATCTTGGCTTCGTTGTGGAAGCCAACCTTCTACCCCTCCCAAGTATGACCTCCTGTAGCTTAGGTGAAACAGGAAAACCAGAATCCAGCCTTGTCCTGTAATTCAATTCTACAAAGAGAAGGAAGTGGCATTGGGATTTTGGCTTATGGGAATCAGAGCTTCAGAAATCACCTTTGTCTTTTTTGCCATGTTTTAGCACTGATTGTTTGGGCTCTGTTCTCTCATGGTTGTCCCTACACCCAGGCTGTGGGCCATGTACCCTGCATATTTCAAGTGGTTCTGTCTAGTGAATAGTATGCTGTACCAGAGCTCTGCATTTAGGATTCTTGGACACAGATTTCCTTTGCAAGGCAGTATTTATTTTCCTGTATGCTTCCCCCGCCCCCCTTTGTACTATTTGTATATTGGATCTAAGCAGGAAGAGAGCTCAATAAGGTACCCACTGTATCTTGAAGCTCAGGGGCATAGTACTGAGACCCATCTTAAGCTTTGTCATTTCTTATTAGCTCTTGTCTTCCATTTCGACATATGCAAAGCAAACTCACTCGTGAGACAAGCCCTGAGTGGTTTCTTCCAATTCTAAGGAAAAGACTATAAGAAAGAATTCTATGATTCTGGGAGAAAGGAGAACATGGCTTTCCCGGGAGGTGGGAACTTGCTTGACACAGACTACTCTCCCTTGCATACTGTGTGAACTTTGCAGCTCAAAGGTGACTGGGAACTTGAAGAGCAAGTTTGTCCCTTGAGCCAGAGCATTTCTGGGAAGAAGCCAATGGATTAAAGTCCTTTGACTCAGGCAGGGGATAGGGAAAGAAGAGTTCCTTTGGAGAGGATGGGGAACAGTGAAGAGATGGCTCAAATGTCAGGCTTCCTTCTCTCTAACCCCTGTGAAATGAGATGTTAGTATTTTGGGCCTCTAATATAATCACTAGTGCATAAGAAGCACAATGTGAATGCTTTTTTGACCAGAGAATCCACGGGAATGTGTCAGGATGGCCCCGAGTCCTTCTCCTCCACCCTGTGAAGCTGTTGCTGGACCAGTCACAGCAAAGCTACCTCTGTCACTTGAATGATTTTTTTCAGGGAACACAATCTTAACCATGCCATTTATCACTGGTAGCTGGGACAGAATTCAAGACACTAGGCCACAGCAACTGCAGTGGAAGTGGGCCCCAACCAGATTTGAAAAGGAGATTTTTAAAAATTTTTGCCAGGCATCCTGTCTCTCTTACCTGTTAGTCCCAGCACTAGGGGGACAGGATAGCCAAGGCGACACAGAGAAACCCTGTCCCAAAAACCAAAACAACCAATCAAACAAACAACAAACAAACAAACAAACAATCCCAGAAAATTAGAATGAGTGAGTTTAATAAACCAACTTTAGAAATATTGATTTAGAACAAGTCTATTTTGTAGGAGGCTGAGACAGGGGTTTTTGAGTTTGAAGCCAGCCTGGGATACAAAGGGAAACTCCATCTCAAGGTAGAACAACAACAACAACAATAACAAACTCTAACAGGAAAAACTCCACCTTCTATTATCAGATGGAGATGCTGCATTTCTTCCCATGTCTTCCTCATCCTAAAATCTAACAGAAGTTTTCTAAAGACTGAACAACTTACATGAAGACTTTTAATGTTTGCATACTTTTTAAAAATGTAAATACTGACATGCACATTACTAGAATCTATCACAGGGCTTTGGGGCAGTAATTTGAATAGAATTTTCTCGGATCAGATACAAAACCATAGTGAACACATAAAACACACTTTATGTTTGGCATGTAAGTGTAACAAGGATATTATGTTTGTACTTTGCAAGACTTCTCTTTGAAAAAGAGACTACTACAGAAAAAATTACAACCAATCAAAATGCAAGTTTGTGGACTCAGTCCCTATAGATACCTCTACAAAACATTCCAACATATAAGGCTCAGGAAACATTGGGGAAGAGGAGGAAGAAAGATTGTAAGAGTTGAAAAAAATCAAGAATATTGCAAAGTCTTCTAGTCACATCAGAAGCTATACGTATAAAGTATTAGCGACATGACAGCCAAACTTGAGCTGAGCAAAAAAGGCTACCAATAAACATGTCAAAGATCAGGGGTTTGGGGGGCAGCCTATGAGGCCTCAATCCTACACAAAGAACTACAGGGAATCAAATAAAACGGGGAGCTGGACAAGTAGTCTTCCCCAGTAAGGAACACAAAAATTTGTTGTCTGGTGCCAAATGGTCAGCCCTGAAAACATATATACTAAGTAACATTATGTAGATTCAATGAGATATATTCAGGAATATAATCCGTACATAGATGCAATAACAATTGATGAAGAGACCATAAATATGAAGGCGAGTGGACAGGGTATATGGGAAGGAAGGAGGGCAATTCAATTTCAAAAATTCAACAAAATAAAACTGAAGAGTCAGATGAGGTGAAAAGATTCAGCCATATAACCATTGGGTTTCTTGGGAAGAAATAAGAGCATTTTCTACAATCCTCTCACACACACCAAATATTTATTGTACAATGGCTATCCTTCTTTGAGATAAATGAGATGCTTCTACCAAAGCTAGTTTTCCTAGTTCTTAGCTAGTTTTAAAATAAAATCATATTTTTTAAAAATCTTAGCACTTTGCTTTCAAGGCTAGCCAAGTTGTATTTGTCTGTTCCCATTGGAAATAACCCCAAAGAAAGGGCTGCCCATCTGTGTAGACCTAAAGACACAATCAATACTTAACTCTCCAGCTGTTCTCCTAGGGTGCGTGTACAGAATCCTAGTGAACACATTTCACTCTCTATTCAAGTACCATTAGTCACCTTAAAACTCCTCACAATGTTCTGAGTTAAAGAAAGCATGCTATTTATAAGGATGTGTATTTGAAACTTTAGGTTATAAATGCAGAGTCACACACCCCAACAGAACTATGATCCTGTAACCACACCAGGGTGCTTTAAAAGAGGAAAAATAACCTTAAGCTTTTCCTCTTCCACAAACCAGTGCAAGAAATACTCCCTGATATTTGGTTTCTTTGTGGCTGAATGATATAAACCCCAGTGAGAGTTCCTGTCCCTGGCAGAGCCCCGCCTTCACAGAATCCAGAAAGCCCATGCTTGAGTGTGGCCCCCACCTTTCTCCAACTCGGGTTTCAGACACATGCTGAGGTTTTAAGAGTTTTAGGAAGAAGGACCCAGCTGCCCGGTCACATCAGTGCAGAGCAGTCAAACTGGGGTGTGTGCAACCATTGTTTATAGTCACTAGACCTAACTCCTGTGTCTACTACATTTCTATGTGTAGACCAGACTTCAGGAAGAAGGCAGTGTTAAGATTCCATCGACTCAACCCAAGACTGGTTTAAGTGCTGTAATTCTGAAATGCTGTCTCTAGATTCTAGGTTGCCTTTCTGGTAGAATATACCTTTTGTTTTAGTGCTCAGTTTACCCTTAGGGCTGGCAGTAACCATGAGAACTTTACTGGCCCCATATTTCCTTGATACAATCTATTCAAATATGGATATGATTTTGCCAACAAGGCATCAAGCTTTGTCTCCAAGAATCCTGGTGACTGTGCTAACTTCAATGGCTAATGCTTTTTTTTTTTTTTTAATTAATCTACTGCTCACTGTCGTTTCCTGTGCTCAGAATATTAAATATCTAAATATTAAACATCTAAATATTAAATATTAATATTAAAGATTGTTCTTAATGGGTCAGCTGATTTTGTTTTGAGAAGATTTTTGTTGCTCTTAAATACAAAGACACATAAAGAGGTCATTTAAAACTATCTAGGAGCTGAGGATACTGGTGTGTCCCTTCAGTTCCTGCTTCTGTGGCGGTCAAGACAAGATTATTTGAGCCTAAAAGTTGGAGATCAGCTTGGACAATGAAGAGATTTCATCTCAACAAAAACAAAACTAACATGAGACTTTCTATTATTTGCTGAGTGTTAGGTTTACAGAGGGACCAGGGACCTGAGACCCAATCCCTTTATATTAATACTAGTGTCCTTATAGCAAACTGAAGGTTAGGGAGCTTCCCCACTACTATCTAAAAAGCCAGGAGAACTCTCCCTGAAGAAATAAGAATGTGTAGTCTCATTTAATACACCTTGACTAGTAGGCAAACTAGGAGGTCCTGAGATAAGAAATGCCTGGTAATATTAGATTCTGCTATAGGATTTGATATAGAAACTTGTTTCTTGAGTATTATACAAATATTATTCTGGTCCTGAAATTTTAGAATGTATGATCCAAAAATATCCTGAAATAGCTAACCTACCTGTCTTCAAATTGTGTTTATGGTTATTTAAAAACAACCCCCTCCCCCCCCCCCACACACACACTCAGCTACTGCAGACTCAATATAAGATGCAATACAAGGTGGCATATGAGCACAATTACTAAGTGTGGAAAGATAATTCAAAGGAAAGATAATTTCAGGACAGAGCCATACCTGTGAGGTTCTAGTCATTAAAACAATAGGCGTCATCTAAATTAGTCTTCTGTGATTCAATTTCTATGTCGCCCTAAGCAAATTGGTTGCATAATCTCAACAAGAAAGAGGGAAGTGAATGGAAGTATTTCAGAGAACTAAGACTTCCCAGGAAATAAAGGTAGAGCTCACTGGCTTTCTTTTCTGACTGCAAATTTCTAAGAATATTAAAAATTACTTTATTCTTTATGGTTTCAAAAAGTTTGCTCCAGAATTCAAAAATGGAATATATATGTGTGTGTGTGTGTGTGTGTGTGTGTGTGTGTGTGTGAGTTAGAGAGAGAGAGAGAGAGAGAGAGAGAGAGAGAGAGAGAGAGGACTCTGTTGTCTTCTAGCAGTATAATTATTCTAGAGTTGCAGTTGTGCAACAAAAATTTATCTGCTGGACATAATAGCAAGTTCATTTAATCCAGCACTTGGAAGACAGATAGCAAATCTCTGAGCTCCAGGCCACCCAGGGATACATAGTGATACTCTCTCTAAATTAAACAAAACAAACAAGTCTGTCTGTATGACTTTCTTACACACACACACACACACACACACACACACACACACACACACACACACTACCCTGGTTATATCACTAGAAACAGCTCAGCTGTTCAGTTCTTAAATATTAATTTTATTTGCTGTGGGCTTGTTTATTGCTTTTAATAAAAACCCTTGAAATGATATTAGCCAGATAGCTTTAAAGATCCTAGAAAAATGTGATTTCTTTTCCTCCCTGTTAATCTAGATAGCACACTTCAAATTGAAGTGACTAGTACAGACCAGGCTAACCTGGAACTTGTCAGAGACCTACCTACCTCTGCTTCCCAAGAAAGGTAAGTGGTGCAAAAGGTGTGCACTGCCACACACAACACGATTAGTGTCTTAGCTTTGCTAAGATAAAGACTACCCCCAAAACATTGGTTTCTTATAAACCTGGTACTGCTGGCCTATTAGATCATATATAACATCAAGGGACTGCTATTTCCCAAAGTGCTTAACACACTTGAAATATTAAATGTGTGCATTAAAACTATTTCTGTAGTTTTCTAAACTTATGCCTGTGTTGTTTTAAAATGTGCTATTCAAAGTCACTATCAATTGCAGAGTATCAAAGTCTTCCTGTCTAACAGGGGAATAAGAACAAAGCCCTACAAGATGCATAATGTTTTCTAGGTACTAACAATTAGCTAGAAATTATGTTGCATATTTTCCTCTTATATTAAGCTATTATTTATAAACCTTTCAAGCATTCAAATGTTTTAAATGATGAAAGCTTGGCTTTAGGGCAAAAGAATAGTTAAAAAGCCTGACTTAAGCTAGGCTTGTTTAAGCTATCACTGGGAAAGAGGCAGGAGGATGGCTGTGAGGCCAGCCTCGTCAATCTGGTGAGTTCCAAGACAGTCAGTCTACAGAGAGAGACCCTGTCTCAACACAAACACACACACACACAAACACACACACACACACACACACACACACACACACACACTTTGCCCTAAGTGCCTTTCTATAATAAGCAGATAGGATGAGGTACTTTTCCCTCTGTTGTTGAATGCTCACTCGTCTTTCTCACCAGGTTTGTTACCTTCTTGGGATCCCAAGAACTAACCATGGGGATATATACTAAGTATATAGTCCCAGCACAAGATGAACTGATAAGAAAGCCACCTTGCTGGGCTTCAACTGGGACCTATCAGGCCATTGATGGTCTAGATATTCCTGTTTGTTTTAAACTAAAAGGGCTTCTGGTTAGAGCACACAGGAACAACAATCTCAGTGAGTCACTTTTAATGGACATTTCCTTGGTTAGTGAAAAATGCAGTGTTTAAACAAATGCTCATTAGCTTGAAGGCTCTTCCAGAGTACTCTCCTCTGCTCTTTGCACTTCTAAGGACCTGTGTCGAGATTCTGTACCTGTTAATCAAATGGCACTTCAATATTCACCAAAAACATGGGGTGAGGTGGAATTCTGGATTAGACTGGGGTTTCTTTGTGGTCCTTTTGAAAGTCATCAATTCAAAGTAACTTGAGGTGGTTCTGCAAGCATTAGGTGAAGTCTCTCCACAGTAGCAACTGATTTCACCCATATTTTGTAGGCTCTTTTAGTATCAAAGAATGCAATTCCATGATTTGTTTCCTTAGCTGAACTCTATAGCCTTATCCAAAGTCTTGTTTTGAAAGCTATTATTAAGTCCCTAATCCAATCTTTATTAAAAAGGCTCAAAGTTGTAGACTAGGAAGTTAAGGCAGAGCCTCAAAGGTTGTGATGGAACTCTTCCAAACTCTACAGACACTTTGAGGGACATCTGAAATTTGGTGAACGTCTACAGTTGCTGTGCTAGCTGGTAACGTCTTCTGTAAGCAACATTTTTTAGTAACATTCAAATAATTAGGTCCACCAGGAAAAAAACTGATGGGAAAAGCTGACTTGAAAGAATTAAGCATGCTTGTTTCTGATGCTTTTATCTAAACCTTTGCTATGGAGCAACACTGGCAAAGAAAATGAGCCTTTAAAAAAAAATTCTTAGCAAGGAATAAAGAGTATTTATATCAGCTGAGTAAGGATACAGGACTGGCGCTCGTGATGCTGGGGAAAAGGTTGAGAGTCAGGTCAAGCTGGATTACAGTGAGTTTACGGTACTCTATTTTGTCTAGACAGTACTGGGGAGACTGAGGATAAGTGATGGTGTCGAGGTTGGGGCAGCGACAAATCTGAGTGCATGCAGGAAGGCTTCAAAGAGTCAGATAGCTTTGTAGTATGATAGCTGCGTGGACTTGCCACTTTGAGTGATTCGATGCTGCCAGTTTCTTTTATTTTAAATACTTGACTAATCTTCTGGAAACAAAACCTTTTAATCAAAATGTTAAGGTCTAATAATCTCAAATGTCAGATTCAAGGTTATCCTTTCTAGGCAGGCAGTGATGCCAGTGACCCTGAAACTTCAAATAAACTGGGTCCCAAATGTGGATTTCATAAAAGTCAAAGGCCATTATATAGCATGCCCTTCATTTTATGATCCATCTTATCTTTAAAAAGAAGTCTCCTTTAATGCCTATTTTATCAGTGAAATGACATTTTTGAAGTGTCAATTTAGGAAACAAAACAAGGACATCTTTTGTCAAAGGCAGCAACTGACTAAAATAACCACGTCACTGACTTATTTGAAGCAGTATTGCACTTGCCCATTCAGTGTTTCTTATATAACTATTGAAAATCCAGAAACATCAGCGCTGAGAAAAGGCTAGGCAGTTGCTAATCCTTATACAGTTAGGATATGACATTGGGGTGGCGTGTGCTTTGATTTTTAAAACTAAACGTCCCGGAGATGTGTTAATATATCAGAGAGCAATATTTAACATTTAGGTAGAACTTGGAGCATTACAAAAATGGGGCACATGCCTAGGGTGCTATCGAGTGTAAGAGGCTGGGCCTAATTTTAGCACCCAACAAAGGAAATTAGGTAAGTCTCTTAGGATCCAGTAACACATACAGAGAACATCTGAATGTATCTAGAAAGGGGCCCATAGCCAGCCTACAACAATACCATCTCTGTCAGCATTTAACTGATGCCTATGTAAACCTGCTGAGAACAATCTCCTGACAAATTAAAGATTCAAGTCAGGGGGTGGCGGCAAACACCTTTAATCTCAGCACTGGTTTGAGGTCACCTTGGACCTGGGACATCCAGAACTACACCCAGAGAGAAACTCTCTGTTTAAAAAAAAAAAAAAAAACTAAAAGGAAAAAAAATTCATTAATAAGGTTATTTTTAAACTATTTCATTATGACTTAATTTCGTGTCTTATGTATGTATGCTCGAACATGTGTGTGCAAATGCCTGGGGAAGCCAGGAGACACACAGGATTGATTCCTGGGAACTAGAATTACAGGTGTTTATGAGTTGCTCATATGGCTGCCAGGATCTGGACTTCAGCTGAATAAGCAAGCAGCTTAATCACTGAGCAGTGCGTTTTGAATCAAATAATTAAACTTTGAAAAATTGCTTTGATGGTGGGATTTTGAAGCTGGCTAGGCTATGACCTAGTCTTGGTTTCCAGCTATGTTCTTGGACACACTGAGGGCAAGGCAGAGAGTAATGAGTTGGCAGTCTAATGCCATCAACATTTAGAGAGGCTAGTGGAAATTACATCTTAAATCACAAGCCAGCTGCACAAGCAAATTTTCAAAACTACGTTTCTTACTGGGTGTGGTGGCTCATGGCTACAACCCGTCCACTGGTGTGGGGTGGGACCAGCTAAGCCAGGAGGAGCTCAGTTTGGGCTACATAGTAAATTCCAGGCTATCTTGGCTATAGTGCCCGCTCCTATCTAAAAAAATGCAAAGCAAAACAAAATAAATACATTTAAGTTTTTCTCATTTGGGCAGAGATTATGCTAAATCAAAGCAATTATCAGCCATGACCATGACATCGAAAGTTTAGGTGCTGAAACAAAGGAAGAATGAAAAGCTGTCTTTGGATGTAATGGCAGCCTAGAAACAGTGGAGTACAATTGTTATTAGCCAAGTGCCTACATCCATCAGGTGATGCAGACCTTAAACCCGTGACTTGGGAACATTACACCATCTGGAGAATTTTAGTAACACCTTGTCTGTATTTCTTAAAACCTGAGCAGATATAGACTATAGGAGCATGTGGCTATTGCTCATTATAAATTGTTCAAGAGTTAGGACAGGGTTCAGAAATGTTTCTCTTATTCTAATAGCTAAAGGGACATTTACAAGTCATAAATGAGAGTGGCTTGAGTTACTTATCCACCTGGTCATCTGGTTGTTTATTAAATACCTACTATGTACCAAGCACTGTATTAGGCTATGTGTACAATGACAAAGAAGACATGGTCTTTACCCATAAGGTACCTGTTGCATAAGACAAGAAAGTGCTGGCTAAAGTTGATGCTTAGTGATTTGGAGGAGACGTTTCTAGTTAGCATGAAAATCTTTGCTATCAACATTTAGTAAGAAAAAAGATTAGCACTATGTCAAGGAATTCTATATGAACAATGGTAGGAGACTACCACAATGTATAGACTATCTGTCCAACAATTTTGTAAAATCTCCTTTAGCCATACTACAATCTCAAGGAACACCTTTGTGGCAGTGACCTCTGAAAGGAAGAATTGTGCAAGGCAGGGTTGTTAAAGAATACCAGCGGTGTTTTCTGTAAAGTTAACTTAAAACTTAAGGCTCTGATCCATCACTAGCATCATAAACACCGGAAGAAAACATTACATACATCTGGCAATCAGTTTCAACCAACAGGAATGTCACAGAGGACATGTCAATGGGTACATCTTAGTACCAAATGTGGTAGCTGATCCTAAAATCTCAAGAAAGGCATTTTCAGATGAGGCAAACTTCCTGACCTAAGATTTAAATGAAACAGCTATCAGGAAAATGTATTCATTTCTCCTTTCCATTTCCTCAAGCTAGCTTTCTTACAGTGCACTACCTAGTTACAAAAAGCATTAGCCTCCTGTTAGGACAATCTTCTCAAGAAAGTAGTCTACAGCGGCAGCTCACAGATGCTGGTTGCAGGAAGCCTCTGCATCCAGACTTTCAAACAGGACACGACTGCATCCGATATGCTGCAGAAGAATTCTCACATCAGGAGCTGAGCGTTAGCATCACTGTAGATGGACTGGGATGAGACTTGATGGAATTTGTTCTGTACCTACAAAACCTGTGAGAGTATCATCTGTAGCTTGGAATGAAGTTGAGGTTTCATCCTCAACTGTTCAGGTATCTACTTATCCAGCAAGGCTCCGACTTACGGTTTTGTTGTTTTGTTTTGCAGTTGTCCCTGATTGTCACGCTGCTTCTCATCCTCCTCCTGTTTCTCACACTTTACTGAGTTCCAGCATTCCTCCCCAGCCGTAGCTCATTGTCACATTGCTCCTTATGAGTGAGTGTCTGGCTCATGGTATATGTACGTTACCTCTTCTACATAAATACTATGCTATTCCCTACTATACCTAAAATGCTTAAAGTCGAAAGGTGCAATCGCTAAGCACTTTCCATCTTCGCAAAGAATTCCAATGATAACCCAAGTTCTAAGTGATTCTAGTGGTATCAGGTCAACTTCTATGGAGACGTTATGTAGAAGTGCCTACTGCGGGGCAGTGATGGTGCACGCCTTTCACCTCAGCACTTGGGAGGCAGAGGCAGGCGGGTTTTCTGAGTTCAAGGCCAGTCTGGTCTACAGAGTGAGTTCCAGGGCAGCCAGGGCTACACAGAGAAACCCTGTCTCCAAAAAACAAACAAACAAACAAACAAACAAAAACAAACCAACCAACCAAACAAAAAAGAAGTGCCTACTGGATTAGCCTTCCCAATTTTGTATTAATCAAGTATCCGTGCTCAATACCTATATTTGTGCTTTGAAGTGCAGCTTCAAAGTCCTTAACTCACCCGCAGACATATGGATTCATGGTTACTGGCTCTCTAGAGAAGACATTCTTTTCTGTTTTCCCAAACAGATATGGGTGCCACGCCTTCCATGCCTCTGCTGCTGCTGTCCCAGCTTGAATCCCTGATGGTCTCCCACTTAAGTCTCAACCTGTCACTCAAAGTCTATTCAAGTGTATGACCTCAGAGACGTACTCACTGTATCATTCCCCACCATGATCATGACCTATTGTTGCTCTCTGACTCATTGGGGAATTCTTCCCTTAACTCAGTAAAGCCTATGAGGTGAGGGAATTAGTTACCCTACTTTCCTAGGCTTTATACAGTCTGGTAAAGAGCACAGTACTTTAAGACATTAAGGCTAATGCACAGACAGGAGGTGGTAACGCATGCCTGTAATTCCAGCACTGCAGCGTGGGAGTGGAGGAGGTCCATGGCTGGAGGGTTTATAGACTTTGACCCAGCTCAGATTATGCAGTGAACTGGTGGCTAGCTAGCCTGAGCTACAGAGCAAGAGCCTGTCTCAGACAAATAAAAAGAAATATAGGACAATACACCTGTTTCCTTTGTGTTCTTTAATATTAAATCAAGCAAACCTTTTGCCGTACTTTGCTCGTAGGATTTTTGTCAACTGCTAAGCAATCTTTGCTCGCGCTCATCTTGCTAGCTTAGACAGGTTAGCTGTTTTGAGTCAACATGTCTTTCTGCTTAAATGAAGAGATACTCTTAGGAAACCCCTAACTTCCATGAGCACTATACCACTCCATGGCTTCCTTCTATACGTATGATCTCTCAGCTCTGCACCTGTCAGAGTGGCCAGAGTAACTAGAGCATACTCCGTTCTTTCCAGCCTACATGATTCCCTTGTTTACTTTTCCCTACAGTGTCTTTTCTCATTTTACCTTTGCATAGGTGACACCTTTAGTCACTTAAAGGACAACTCCATTATCACAACCACTGACTTCACTTGGACCCATGTAAATTCCCTACACCACTCAGTTGGAACAAATCCTGCTAGTGGACTCTCATTTTCTCTAAATTTCTTTTATTTTGTCAATATGGGATTTCACTATGTCACCCAGGTAGGTCTTGAACTCAAGCTCTTGTTGTCTCTGCTTCCTTAGTTCTGGGACCATAGATGTGTGCCACCATGTGGGCATTCTCTCTCTCTCTCTCTCTCTCTCTCTCTCTCTCTCTGTGTGTGTGTGTCCATACCCAGCTAAATTTTTTTTGTGGATGGTAATTAGCATGTGTCTGCTATCATGCACAAGATAAGTAGTTGCATCTGATTTTGAATTTCAACCAATGTTTAATTATTATAATTCCAGGGAGCTCAATAAATCAGAATTTTATTCCCTCAACATGTTTTCAGGCAATTAATTAAACATTTTTGCATTAAATTATACTTCCGAAGACAATTTGGATACTAAGTAAAATTAGTTATCATTTCAATTTAGATCTATCTATCTATCTATCTATCTATCTATCTATCTATCTATCTATCTAGATGTTATCTGAAGGATTCTATCTATAGTTCAACCTTTGCATTGGCAGAAATCAATATTGAATATCATTAACTACTAGTGAAAGTACTATGTTTAAATATCAATAACTATTAATGGAAGAACTGTGTTTGTCAGCTCTACATTTGTTTTCTACTTCAAAGATGGGGTTGCATTTATAGTCTTTAATTTTGGAGGGGCTGGGGGAGCAAACACTGCTGATGTGAAGACAGCAATAACAACAAAGTCAATGGTGATATAACTAAAGCACCCCTCAGGCCTCCCCTAAGCACGGGTACTGGAAGGCTTAGTGTGTCTACCATTGTGAGTTCTGATTTTGACTCAGAGGACTTTACCATTGTAACCCAAAGCCAAGTGCGTCCTGCATTCTTCCCAACCTACTTAATGCCTCTGTCATAGTTGCAGATGCATTTGGCTTATTTCTATAACACTAGAAGATAATATAAAAGCTTACTCTGAATTGTGTGTCCTAGAAATCAGAACAGACTTTAGCCTTGAACAAAACAGCTGAAACGTAAAGCGTAAAAGTTGGATGTGGTGGTACATACCTATACCTATGGAACCCTTGGGAGGCTCAAGCAGAAGGACAAGAAGTTTGACGCCAGATTGGGCTACTGAGAGACCCTGTTCCATAAGAAATTAGGGAGAAAAAGAAGGAATGGGGGATGAAGGGAGGGAGAAAGAAGTGGATGAGAGGAGGGAGGGAGGGAGGTTACATAGGAAAGCTGTTTGATCTCTGATACAAGAAGAAAAATTGGTTACTTTTCATGTTCCTGATACAAGAAGAAAAATTGGTTACTTTTCATGTTCCAGATTTTTAGGTGTAGATCAACTCTAGACTTTAAAAAGACCATATTGTCTTGACCAGACCAACGTGGAACCATGAAAGGTAGCATTTGTAGGTCTCTACCAGTTAATGGCATGTTGTCATATTCTACTGCTTGACCCTCATAGTTAATGGATTTAACATATGAAGGAAAACAGGTCTAATTCTCAGCTGCAATGTGCTCAGCATCAGAATTTAGCTTATCTAAAACTCACCAAGAAGGAGAATAAGAACGTTTCCCAAACATCAGCCCAACTGTTGCACTGGGAATGACAGTTCGAGAGGAATTGTTCGTCTGTGTCAGCAGACACTCTCAGGAACTTCCCATTCCCTTTAGTTGTAACTTTGAGTCAACTCCTTTTACTGAGAGGAAAAAGGAAATTCAAGAGGTTATACCTCTTGTGTGTTACGGCGAAGCTGGTCTGTGGACATGGACATTTGTAGGAGCTTTGAACCACTAACCTCATCCATCTCAGAAGCAGAGTTCTCTAATCGGCTTCTGGATGACACCGTACATACTTTAGTCCCAAGTGGGATCTCTACTCACACCAATAATTCTTCTTCTTTTTTAAAAAAAGATTTATTTTATTTATTTTATGTATGAGCATAATATAGCTGTCTTTAGATGCACCAGAAGAGGGTGTCAGATTCCATTACAGATGGTTGTAAGCCACCATGTGGTTGCTGGGAATTGAACTCAGGACCTCTGGGAGAGCAGTCAGCATTCTTAACTGCTGAGCCACCTGTCCAGCCCCCCACACTAATCATTCTTAGGACTGTTTTGCAAGGTGAATGTAATAGGTAAAAATCAGGAACACTGAGCCACCTTCTTTTAAAACTGGCAATCAAATCCGGTGTCTCATGTGTGCTCGGTAGACACTCTACCAATGAATCACTTGCCTGGCTTTTAGTATTGTTTCTGAGAAATGCCAGGAGTTGCCATTCCACTGAAGGTTGGCAGAACTCTAGACTTTGTTTGTAGGGCCTCACCTGATGCAGATTTCTTCCTTACTGCTACTCGCTGGGATTGTTGTTTCTCCATTGCTAACCCAGCATCATGGATCACATAGATTCTTCATCAATACTCAGAGAAACACTAAAGCCTTCCCTTTAGGAGCTGATGTGGAGCAAGCTGATAATGGAAACATCTTTTTTCTGAGACAGTAAGTGGCCCAGGCTGGCCTCAAACTCACTGTGTAATGCCGAAGCCCTTTAACTTTGGACCATCCCTGCCTCCATTTCCCCAATGCTGGAATTACTGGTATGAGCTACAATTAGTTCAGCAGTGGGAACTGAACCCAGAGCCTGTGCATGCTGGGTAAGCACTCCAGCAACTGAGCTAAACCCAAAGCCCAGGAATTTTTCTTTTTCTTTTTTTTTTTTTTAATTACAAGTTATAGAAGTTAAATAGGAGAATGGACTGATCCTTCCTAAGACACACAGCTCTCTAAAACTCAAGTGCAGTAGATAGTATATTTACAGTGGAGGCTCTTGTCTGCGCTCCTGGACACGGCATGAAAAGCAAATGTAAAAGCTATGAGGTGGAGAAAGCCATCTGGTTTAAGGGTAATGATGTAGATTACTGGAGTCCTTTTAAGAAAAAACAAACAAACGAACAAACAAACAAACAAAGCTGTTTGCTGAGACAGTCTCCTAAGTGACATTAATTATACTCTTTAAAGAACTTTGACCTAGGAGAAAGGATTTAGATATTCGACAATGTCATAAAACTAAGGTTTACACTGGTTTTCTTTGGACCAAGAAAGCAATGTTGGGATACTGGGTAAAACGTAGGTAGGTGCTGTCTCATCTCTTTGCAACCAAAGATGCCAGCTAAACATACTTAAATCACTTCGCTTTACTATTTCCATGATGACAGGAGTTGAAGTACACTGTTAAGCTTTCCACTGCGTGACTGGATCATAAATCTGGACTATAAGTGTTACTCTTAGATCAAATGAGAGGTGTGTGGAACGCAGCTAGGTGAGCCCTTCTGCCAGCTTGGTTCAGTCCATCTGGAGTGGAGAGACCACACTCTGAGAACCTGTCTCAGAAGTGGTCTCTCGGGCTGGAGATATGGCTCAGTGGTTAAGAGCACCAACTGCTCTTCTGAAGGTCCTGAGTTCAAATCCCAGCAAGCACATGGTGGCTCATAACATCTGTAGTGAGATCTGATGTGCATTCTTCTGGAGTGTCTGAAGACAGCTACAGTGTACTTACATATAATAAATAAATAAACCTTTAAAAAGAGAAGAAGGAGAAGAAGGAGGAGGAGGAAGAGGAGGAGTAGGAGTAGGAGTAGAAGGGATCTCTCTAGCTGGGAATCACACCCCAAGTATGCAGTCTTGGGCAGGTGACTTCATTTGTTACAAATCAGCTTATAGGTGGCAGTTTATGTCCTCTGCAGAGAGCAGGGCTTTTTAACCTAATGTGTTACATCACATCACTGTTGGTGAAACAGACTACCTTTTACTAGCTTTGCTTTCTCCCAAGGCTTATTAAACCTACTTGTCATTCAAGTTTCTTCCAGGTTTAAGAGCATTTTAACTTAATTTTCCTTCTCTGAAGTGTTGGGGGTTGAACCCAGGGTTTTCTACCCATAGGCACCTGCTCCACAGTTGCAACAACCCTTAGCTCTTACAGGATTAGAGACCCAACATTCTAGAATCCTTACTTCCTGTTTTTCCCTCACCCTTTACTCAGATATTTCTTGAAAAATCTGAGATGTTCTTCATACTTTCTGCTTCCTGGTAACTTCCCTAGAACTAAACCGTAAATTGGCATGGCCCATTACTGAGAATTCCTACTCGCTTAGATCAGCCACAGGTCACTTGCCCCCAGCTAGTTTATGCAGGTTATAAGAGGAGACAGAAATTGCCAAGCCACTTCTGTACTGAGGTAATAACTGAGATTTTATAAGCCGCCTTGTGTTGTTGTCTAGATGATGTGAGAGCTAGTAAAGATTAGAAAGTCTATACTAGAATTAAAACAAGTTTGAGGGGTGAGGGAAGGACCATACGAATAACGAAAGACTATACTTCACTGAGTAACTTCCATTTTTAGAGCAGGAAGCAATTTGTTCAGATTCTGCTTGCACTAGAGAAGGCAAGTTTCCTTCCAGGGTGGTGGAAAGATGCAGGAAGGGGAACAACCATGGCAACCTGCCCAGCTATGTGGACCAAGATAGTATTGGGGCCCCCCGTGTCCTGGCCTAGTCACTAGCTTAGTCAGGGTGGTCCCTCCCTTTCCCACTTCCTTGGCTAGAATGCTGACTCCAGGAGAAGGGTCATTCTTTCTCTGTAGGGAGTCTGAGAGGGTGTGGGGAAGATTTAAATGAGACCAGAGGTCATTCTGACCAAACCAAATAGCAGTCCTCCACACTGAGAACAGAGAGTAACTGTCTGTTCTAGCGTGAACACAAGCAAACACGCAGGCTTTTTAAATATTGAATACTTGAACGATTACCGTTTTTCAAATAGGTGGGTGGTATTCCACTCTGATTAAGAAATTCTCCACTTGCTCTCAGGGGCCACAAAGACGCTTGATTCAATTGTTCACAGGGCAGGAAAAAAAAATAGACAAACAGAATAAAGTATTCTAAGGATATAGATTAACTTACCTTCCCAGCAGCCCTCAGTACTATTGTTCTTCCCCAGATAAGATAACAGAATTACCGAGAGGTTATTCTGTGTGCCCACAGTCATTTCACTAACAGTTGTGCGGATGCTTTCAACTACTACCCAACTGGGCTGTGTTGGCAAAAGAAGGGACAACGGCTAGCACATGAATGCATTATAGGAACTGCTAAGCCTTTAAGATATCCAGCACCATTTGTACCCCTAGTCAGGAATTTATTTGGGCTTTGTCTCTAGCAGGAGACCTGGTCATTTGCTTCCCTTCTGATTGCTATGATTAACCCACTAGGATACCTTAGCATAATTTAGCTTTCCCTTAAACACACTTATCTGATGTGAATACTTTCTGTATCATCTAAATGAGACTTGGGCCGCCCTCTGCAATTCCGCAACAGTGCTTCAACCTTTATTACAACTCCAGGGAGAACGAGGAGGAAACCAAACCAAACCAAACCAAATCCCAAAACAGCCGCATCCTGCTACTCAGGTGTTTCAGATCGCCAGTCTGGTTCCCAGCCTAATTCTGCCCAGGGTAGGGAGCTTTAAATGGGAGAGCCTTGCAAGCCTTCAGCGGGAGGAACTTAGGCTGTTAGTGAGTTCCCTTCGGCAGCCTCTGCACCCATTCCAGTGACCTAGCTCTGTCCTAGAAGAAAAGGAATGAAACCTCAACAGAGAGAAGAGGCGAAGAAACCCAGTGCTTCCAAATTGGCTTCATCAAAGTGGTGGTAGGCTTAGGCTGGGGGAGAAACGAAGAAGGGACTTCCTCATGGTCTCACCAGGAGCACAGTTTCCCACAAAACTTCCTTGTGGCCACAAGCCACCCAGCAAGCCCTGTTTTCCTACTTTTTAGGTAACAGAACCATGGCTGAGCAGTCCAGACCAGTTGGTCCACAGCTTCCGGAAGCTCTTGCACCATTCACCACGTCAACAACTATCTTCAAAGTGAGCTAAAATCCACGTAACCATTGGAGGAAGACAAGAAATAAATAGGCCCAAGGACAGGAATTTAGACTTAGTTTAACCTTGGAAATTTTAAGTCTTTAGCAGAAATGCAAACTCTGAGCTGGGTGTGGTGGCGCTCGCCTGGAATTCTAGGACTCAGAAGGCTGATTGGGGGTGGTGGTGGTGGGGTTCAATGTCCTAATGAGAAGAGAGATATGCGTTGGGATTCAGTGTCAAAATGCCAAAAGAAAAAGAGGAAAGGAGAGAAAGAGAGACACACACACACACACATACACACACACAGAGAGAGAGAGAGAGAGAGAGAGAGAGTTAGTTCTAACCTCTGGATTTTTTCAAGTCAGCAAGGCCTAAAAGCATCGCTGTGGTTATCTTCCCAGCCTCCTTTACATCCTCAGGTGGAGATAAATAGAATCAGCATCATCAGTTCTATAAATACATGGGTGCTGGAGGGCAAAGGCAGAAGACATTCCTCCCATTCCTCCACAATCTTTCTTCTGCCATAATACAAGTGGCCCAGCTTAGCGAGGTGTGGTCACCTCCGCCTACAGTCCTAGCACTCCTGAGGCAGAGGCAGGAGGATGATGAGTTTAAGTCTAGACTGGGGTACAGAGTAAGACCATCCAACCAGGAATTGAGAAGCACAGCTCCGTGGCTTGTCAAGCATGCCCAAGGTCCTGGGTTCCTTCTCCAGAACTCAGGGCAAAGATGGAGCATAGCAGCCTAGGGGGAAAAGTTTCTAGGCTAGTGGTTGGACAAAAGGGCTTGAGTTTGCAGTAGAGAAAGAAGGGGTTTGTGATTAGTTTTTAAACAAGGCATGGGGAAAATCCAGTGAGTTTTAGGAGACAGTGACTATGAACTAGGGAGGAAGTGGTCTGTGTCTGATGTGCGTGCTGGAAGAGACCACCACACCTCTCCGGCGCTTTCTCAAGGGGTCTTGCTAATCTCACCTTCTGAGCTGCGTTTGCTCTAGCATTGCTTTGTCTAGATAGCTGTTTTCCTCTAGAAAGCCTGAATCCCCAACACTCTTCAATTCTCAAGCCAGTAAATTTCTTTCAGTACTGCTGTGCCCTGCCTCAGTTCAAGGGAGTGGAGAGAGGTAGAGTCCTTGGTGGGTGGGGTACCTAGCTAAACCAGGGCAGCCTAATCCAGGACAAGATAGCACCATGAAAAGCCATTTGGTAGCAGTGGCTCCTGAGTCCTGGCTAATCCCTCCTTTCTGAACAACCAGTCACTGCTTCTGTGTGCAGAGCCCAGGCCTCAAGATTGTAAAATAGGTAGATTAGACATCCCATCAGAAGAATTCCTGGAGCCTTATCAGCTATCTCCAAGGGATTTTGGCAAATTTTTTACCATTACTTAGGTTGGAGTTATATCTACCTCCACCCCTCCCCTCCTGCTTTGCCTGATTAGGGCCAGAAATTTTTCATCCAGTTACTTTATAGACCAACAGCAACATTTACTATTCATGAAGTTGCCCCTCCATAATTTTTAAAGCTTTCCATGTGTCTGGAAGCTCGTTTCTGCTCTTCTCGGTTTACAGTGTGGCTCCCTTTCTTCCAAACACAGACGAAGAAAGAGGAAAGGGTGGGAGGGGGGGTGCCTCGGGTGGAGATAACATCCATATTTTTTAACTGTTTTTAATCCAGCTAAATTTCCCTTCGGATTCACGCAGCTCCCATCTGAAACTGACTACAGAGCTGAATTCCAGACTCAGGATTAAGTGGAGGAGAGCGGGCAGGAAGAAATAACAGCCAGCTCTATGCAGCAAAGAGAACCGCTACGTTGGCAGGGTCTCCAAGGTTTTAAACACATTTTAGTTCCTCTTCTTGAATTCTTAATCCTTCCAAATAATTTACAACAGTCAAGAAAAACAGCATTTAAACGCTTCAGGATTTAAAACAAGTTTGTTAAGTGGCTTGGGCAGATACTTTCCTAGGAATGCTGGTATAAGACAAAGTTCACATTTTTAATGCCTTGTGCTGTCAGTCAGCAGAAAATAGCTCCTCGGAGGCACAGACCATGTCCCCAGCCTTTGTCGCACAGTAAAACTGAACATCATTCAGGAGTTAATTAGGTGGTCAGCAGCCACACCGCGCATTCCCTGGGATGTCCACTAAGCCCTAAATCACTAGGGCGCGTGTACACCACACACACACACACACACACACACACACACACACACACACACACGAGGGACTCGTTAAATGTGACAGGATGGGCGCCTTGAGTCCGACCCCAAAGGTAAAATGCATTCCTTGGAAGCATTCCACAGATGTCAGGCCACAAAACCCACTGCTTTCCCCGGAGTACACTGTCTCATTTGTAAGATTTCCCCAGCGCCCAAGGTCTGCAGCCAAGGCAGGGATGGGAAGAGGGGAGCCAGCAAAGGAGAGAAGTAGGTCGCAAAAAAAGAAAAAAAAGGAGAAAGAAAGAAAGAAAGAAAGAAAGAAAGAAAGAAAGAAAGAAAGAAAGAGAAAAAGAAGGAAGGAACCGAAGGGAAGCGGGATGGCAGAGCTACTCACCGACTAGCTAGTGCTTCAGCGGAGTCAGCATGACTTCCCCGCGCCCGGAGCCTCCAGGCTGCAGCGCTGAGGACGCGGAGGACCCCGCTTAAATAGCCGCGCGGCCACTCCCGGTAGAGATATGGTTCTAATCAGATGCTGGCTCTGAGGACTCTCCAGGAATGTGGCGGCGGGATGTTTTTGCTGCCTGGACTTGGTAACTCCCCCTCAACGTGTCTGCCGACTCTTCCAAACTTAACTGTTTATTAACTCGAGCTAAAGCCACGGAGATCCGGCGCCTCCTGCGGCCCGTGCGCCCGGCCAGCTGGGGGCGATCGCAGAGACCCGGAAAAAGGAGCGTGCACAGAACCCGGGCCAGGAGCCCCACACAGCCTTGGGCCAGAAAGGGTGCACATAAGGACAGGAAAAGGGAAACTCTGGAGGAAAGGGATGGGATCCTCTGAGCTGCGTTTCACAGATCCGTTCCCTGGATTGCCACTTCGAGTGGCGTGGCACGCGAACTGCGAACTCATCCTAAATCGCCTGGGGCATTTTGAACAAAGACGTGCCTTTACTCCTGACTTTCCGTTCCTGGGTCCAGTCTGTTCTTTCTAAAGCTGGGCATGTGACTGGATTGTTACCTTTAAAGAAAATCACTATTCTTTAATTCTGAACGTGAACGTGCTTAAACAGGAGGGAATCTATGTGTGCCCGAGTAAAAGGATGCCCTGATATTGAAATTTAATACCACGCTCGAGCATATTCTCTCTGTTAAACTGGCCTAAACAAAACAAGTTAGCATCCATATAAATGATCTACATTTGTGATCATTTCAATGTATATCCATCCACACGTAGATAACATGACTTTACTAGTTTCTACAGCATTTCTTATCCCTTCATGAAAATATTGAGATATGAGAATAAGTATTGGAAGGTGTTCCTTCAATGCTCAGCTGTGGATAGCGCGGCAGAGCAGACCTTGGGAATCCTATAGAATCTTACAATTTCTTTTCTGCATATTTTAAAGTCAGGGGACAATTGTTAAATATCCACAGAAACAGTGGTGCTTTTTAAGGACTTAAGAAATTAAGCTTTGGGAAGATCCTCCTCTCCTGACTTCCTCCTTTCCCCTCCCCCTTCTTCCTCCTTCCCCTCCCCCTTCTTCCTCCTTCCCCTCCCCCTTCCTCCTCTTCCACTTTCTTATTTTATTTAGTCTTTTTTTTTCTTGTTCCTCCTCCTCTTGTCTGTTTTTCCTTCTGCTCCTCCTCTTCCTCCCTCTCCCTTCTGTCCCTCCTCCCCTGTTGGAAGCAGAATGTACTGACTATGAAAATGACAAATTGTGACTTGGATGGAAACGGGTTATTGATTTTATTGAGTAAGCAACACAATGGATTTGCATTTTACCACTGAGAATCCAGAGTTCAAATTGGGCTTATGGCGCACCAAGGATGTATTTTGTGGTCCATGCCTAGCCCCAAGCTGCAAAATCACTGTAATTTGAGGTAGCTCAATGAGAGTGGCAGTTTCTGCCTGCAAGTAGGTCAGGCTTGGAACAGTCCTTATGCAGGGAGAGTAAGGGAACAGAACAACACCGCTGGTGAGGGTGCTGCCCCTACCTGACCTCTGGATTCCCTCCACACCTGGGTGTGCAGAGTAGAGGTGTGTGTGTGTGTGTGTGTTTCCAGTATTCCTCTGAGGTAATTTTCTATGGTTGAAAAAAAAAGGATTTTCTGTGAATGATGTGAATGATGGAAGATCTACTTTTCAGTCTATGAAGGCACAAGACATAGGTGCGAACTTTAATTCTGCTAGCTCTGAGAACATCACACTTTGATTCTCAAATCCAGTAGTCTAGAGAAATGGTGTCATTTCAAAAGGTTCAAAAATTAGGGGGAAAAAAAGGTAGTTCATTCTAGCAAACAGGGTCTCTGATAATACAAAAGAGACAAGTCTACAGACAGACTCGAATCATTTCTCAGTGTGGAAGTGGCCACTTAAGCCTTTGTCTTTATCTATATAGTTGAAAGATTATTATCAAACTGTGTTAACTCGCTCCCACTAGATGGAACGGATTTGCCTTAGAAACCAGAGAAAGAAGATGATTTCATCTGCTGTGAATTGCAGTTGTGAAGAGGTGATGTGGACCCAAAGAGCTCATTTGTGAGCAGCGGGCTCAAAGTGGCTGCTTAAAGCGAACACCCTTGTGTTAGACAGAAATCTAAAGAGCCCACAGTAGAGAGTTCTGGTTTTACAGTGCATTTTTATATCTCTAGGGTGCTGATATTGGTCTTGGCAGTGGTTCAATGTCCTGCTCACATTATGGGGTGGGGTGGGGTGGGGGGAGAAATAAAAATAAATTTAACTCTTTTTATCCCAGGAGGTGCTGTTTCCTGCCATTCCTGCCACATCTAAGTTGTTAACTTTTCAGTAAGTCTAAAATGAACATCTCTACATAAGAAACACAAAAAGTCCACCCCGATGTTCATCACCACCAAATTTTGTTTAGAGAATTAAAGTAGGAAAAAATTAAATGCAGTGCTTTAAAAACCAAGGTCCCCACATAAGGACAGTCATTTGCACAAAAACCTGCCCTGTGGTGGGGTGGGGTGGAGTCTGGACTGTGCTCCCAGCCGAGAAAGGGGTAGTTAATCCCGTGACAGCTTGCTGAAGAATGCATGGTTTATTATTAAAGTAATCTCTTAAGATTTTCCTGGAATGTGCTCTTGCAGCAGCTCTGCCTATGCAGGCTATCCTATGTATGTCTGTTCTTCCATGATGAAAACTGTGGATTCTTAGCTCAAAAGTCTGGCCCTTTCTCTCCTACACCTCACCCCTGCCTCTTCCTGGGCTGCTCAGGAGTTCCTCACACTGCCTGGTTTGAATTGTGCTTATTTTCCGTGAACGATAGATCGTATCGGCCTCAAGGAAACTGTCCACTTCTCTGCTTGTTGGACACATAGAGCTATTCAAACCAAAGCAAGCATGGCAAGATGGGGTCTGTCTCTAGTCCTAACTATTCTGGAGGCTGGGGCTGGAGGATAAATAAGTCCAAGAGGGAAAAAAAAATATCAAAGAAGAGTTGACTGAGATTCATCTGGTAAGGTCCTTCTTTCTTTGTTTTCAATTTTTAAAATAAATAAATAAATAGGCTGTCAAGCGAGAAAGGAAAAGAAAAGAAAATCCCAAAAAGGAAACAAACAAACAAAAAGACTGTTGTTTCTACAAAAAGTCCCTTGCCCTCCACTAATCCTATATATTTAACACTGAAGAAAAACAGATGCTATCAGATTCAGCTGCTGACAGGGATAATCAAATATTGGGAGTTGGTCTTTGTTTTTGTTATCCATTCATCCCATCCATCTCTGTTTTCTTCCTCCCTCCCTCCGCATTCTCTCTCCCTCCCTCTCTCTCCCTCCTCCCTCCCTCTCTGTCTCTCTGTTTCTGTCTCTGACTCTGTCTCTCTCTCTCTCTCTGAGAATATTTTTGGAACCTTGGATGGGTTTTTTTCATTTGTCTTTCGGTTTTCTGACATTTGTTTTCTTGTTATGTTCCTTACGATGCCACAGGATTCAATCAATTTGCATGTGGCCTGTAGTAATAGTGAAACTTTGATGTCGGACACTAGAATACTTGGGGAAACTGGAACACCGTGAAATGAAGGACATTTAGCATTCAATATTGGGCCAGCAAGATGGTGCTGTTTGCAAAGCCTGGCAAAGTGCAGCTAAGTCCCAGCAAAGTCCTTGCAAAGCCCCAGCTGCAGGTCACACGTGACAGGAAAGAACTGACTCCTAAAAGTTGCTTTTGGTTCCACACACATGAGCAAGTATACACACGTGTGCACACACACACACCATAATAAATACAAATAAATAAAATCCAATATCATATATTTATATAGCTGATCACATTTCACCACCTACAGATTTGTACATTCACAATAGTCATGTTGGGAACCGCCTTTGAAAGGTTGCCTCCCGGGTGTAGGCTCAGGGATCCCGGATGTGTGAGGTACCTAGAATCTATTGCTCAACAGCACTTTGGTGCGGTTCTTCTGGTTCCGAGGTTTGGGGGCCAACACATTGATAAACACTGTATTTTCCCCCACGAGGTCAAGAGGAAATTGATTTTGTTGTTCTCCGTGGGATGAGAAGAGTGGAGAAGAAAGAGACTCCTACACAGTCAAAGCCCCATGGTTGCTTTTTCTCTTTGGCTCTCTGAAGCCCCAGGCAGGGTCCCGGCTCCAGTGATGGCTTCTATCCCTGGCCCCTTACCTGTCAATATTTGTTTTCAAGAAAAGGAGCTGACGGTAGCCGTTTGGGTTAACATAAACCCATAGGTTTATGTTTTCCACTCTGGCCTTTGCTATGGAATAGCAGACACAGCTCAAAGTTCAGGCCTCCCAGCCATGTTTGTAAGACCTGGGAGGAGTTGGGAAGCTGTTCTCAACTCTATCTTGTCCCCTGTTTAAAACTGCCCAGAAAAGAGATGAACTAATAGACTTCCCGTGTGGGGGCAGTTTTGCTTTCTCTCAAGTTGTACTTTACTGTCCTTTGACCTCAAGGTGCCCAGTGGCTGTTTGAAAACTGAAACTGTATTCGATGCACAGTGACCTCCATGGTACTGAAACTGTATTAGATGCACAGTGACCTCCATGGTTTACCAAGGGAGGTCAGAAGTGGGGATCAGATCTGGGACAAACTACTAGTCCTGCACCTGAGAGGCTGGCAAACCTAGTTTTCAGCGACCTAATTGTAAAACAGTTGTTCCCCTATCTCCTGATCCTATTTTGGCTTTTGGTGACAATCCCGTAAATTCACACTCATAAAGGATACTAGAATGATAAAAGCGAAGTAAATAACACAGAAAAAAAAATGTGAAACCCAGAGTTTTTCCTTAAAAAGGTACTGATTATTAGAAATTATTTTCAGGTGGTGGTGTTAGGCACCTTTAATCCCAGCAATCAGGAGGAAGAAGTTGGTGGAGCTCTGAATTTGAAGCTAGTCTGGTCTACAGGGCAAATTCCAGGACAGTCAGGGCTTCCCAGAGAAACCCATCTCAAAAAACAAAGGTTTGTTTATTTGTTTGTTTGTTTTGATTTTTTAAGAGATAAAAACATGTTTCCACCACTAATACCATATGCCCCATTATTACAAAGCCATGCGCTTATGTGACTAGAACTGACTGTCGGGCTGACCACCTGAGATGGGTGCTTCTAAACCCCAGCTTGTTATCACAGGGGTGAGGATTACTTTAACAGAATGGTTTCATTGAGGGGTGGGGAGGGAGAGGGAGAGAATGGGCATATTCAAACAGAGGACAGCATCTTCTTCTTCCACTGTGAAGATGGGGTCCTGATTGTCTACAGCTCTTCAGTTTAATCCAAACAGTTTGGAGGGATCCCAGCAAGGTACAGCTTGGACAACCTTAGTCACTTCAGCTCTGAAATACAACAGTTACTTTTGAACCCAGGACCAACGTCACATGATGTACACATTTAAAGTCTCAAAAGACACTTTTTGTTGTTGTTGTTTTTAAATTTGAGAAGTGGTCTCTCCATGCTACCAGAATGGGGCTCAAACTCCTGCACTCAAGTGATCCCCTGTCTTCCTGCCTCAGGGCTGAGACTGTAGGACATACTACTGATCCCACCTACTAGGTGTCACTACCCTTTAGATGGGGGTCTCAACTAGATATTCCTAGATGCTGGTCTGGAGCTCATTATATGGAGGAGACCGGCATTAAACATGAAGCATTCTCTCTGTTCCTTTCTCTGATCTGCTGGAATTACACGTGTGTACCACCACACTCAACTCAAAGTCACTTCATAATTGGAAAGTGGAAATAAGACACTTTTTGTACTGGAGAGTAATTTAGTTCCCTTAATGTGTGTGTGTGTGTGTGTGTGTGTGTGTATACATTTCCTAGGAAAAGCACACTGTAGCTTTTACTAGGTCATCAAAGGACCTCATACTATAAAATAAAGTTAAATTCCACAGTTCCTAAGGTTTATGGCCATTCCACATTCTTTCTGCCCATTTTTAACGGAAGATTTTTATCTGGGTCTTTTGTTCTCATGTGATATGTATCCTCACAACACCATGGTCAAACTGGTTAGTCCAAGTATTCTTGTTCCTAAGCACAAACACCTTGGTTTACTTCTTTTCACAGAGATAAAGACAGAGCCAGGATATAAGCCACATCCTTGAACAATCTAGAATTATTCTGCTCTTACCGCCACGGACAGACCATAATTCTAGAGGTCAGCAGAAGACTTTAGAGTTCACAATATCCTGTGTTTGTCTGTCCATCCTTAGAAAAGAGTTTCCTTTCAGGAGAAAGACATTGCTAAGTGGAAGAGTGTTCACATCAGGGCCACTGGGACAAGGGATGACACAGTCGATAAGAATTGCTAAGAGCCATCCCAGTGTAGCCTTATTATAATGGGCATGGACAGCTAGGACAAGGCTGACCTCATGCCTATGCATCAGATTGGAAAAGAGCTGTGTAAACCTCTTTCTGATTATGTGAAGGTTTGCCATGACAAGTGGATTCCACCCCTCTCCTTATCCACAGACAGAAAAATGAACTGAATTGACTAATGGCCTCTCTAAAAATAATGTCTTCTCCGTGCCTCAGAATGATTATTCTTTGGACATGTTGTCTTTGCAGGTATGGTTGGTGAGAATGAACTCGTTCATGGTCTATTCTGCGAAGTCTCTCATGTGTTGTATACTGCTCTTTGGTTAGAATGCCTTGCTCTTTTATTATATTGCTTTTGATTTAGTACAGCTCTAGACACAATATGCTGAAGTACGAATCCCAGCTCTGTAGTTTAGCAATCTTGTAGAATAGCACACACTTTGTTGTTGTTGTTGTTTGTTTGTTTGTTTGTTTTTTGAGACAGGGTTTCGAACTCAGAAATCCACCTGCCTCTGCCTCCGGAGTGCTGGGATTAAAGGCGTGCACCACCGTGCCCAGCTGCACTCACTTCTAAAAAGAGAAATATTGAAGCCTCCTCCCTGTATGCTATCAGATTAGATAAGCTAAGGCACCTAAAGGGTTAACAATAGTTCTCTGCACCTAGTTCTAGATTGCTGAAAGCACTTCATTTTTTCTGACACATAAAGTTTTTAAAATATCAAATACATTTGAAAACAAGTTTACCCCTAAACCCACAAATTTCACTTTTCAAACAGCCTGGAGGGAATTCCCATTCGTTTTCCTAGAAATGTGTTTAAGAATTCTACCAGAGCAGGATGGCACATTCTTGTAATTCCTGTACCGGGGAGGTGGAGGCAGGAAGATCAAGAATTCAAGACCAGCCTTACCCACATGGAGAGGTCAAGGCCAGCCTGTGTTACATGATACTCTGTCTCAATAAACTAGAAAAAAAAATTAATTAGCAAAAAAATCGAGAACAGTTTAAATGTGGTAGCACACTGTGGTGCTATGGTACATTAGCCGCTGGAGACAACTTCACTGTCCTCACTATGGCGGCAGTGTTGTGGATGGATAGATACTCTGAGCTGTTTCTGTGAGCAAAGATGGAAGGCGTAGGCAGACCAAGGTACAGAGGGACATATAAGGCATAATTCCATTTGCATGTGGTTTAAAATACAAAAAGTAATAACTTAGCAGTTGAGACATTCATACATGCTGTGTAACATGGAGTTGATCAATAAAAGCTTGAAAGAAGTTAGATAGAAGTGGAAGTGGTATCAGGTGGAACGGCAGGAGGGAAAGACATGCAGGGAGAGACACACAGCGAGACACACAGGGGGAGACACACGGACACACGGGGAGACAGAGAGCATTGCTCAATTTGAAAATCTGATTTCTAGTAGGTTTATAATATAGACCTGGTGTGTTCTTTTCTCTGTGGAGTGTATGTGTTTGTGAGCTTTGTGGAACCCAGGGTCTCATCCATGCTGCGTGCAATGTATCACTGATCCCCCCCCCCCCCCCCCCCCCCCCCCCCCCCCCCCCCCCCCCCCCCCCCCCGTGCCTTAGCTCTGCCAGCGTCTATCCTGGGCACATGGACAAGCCACATTTGTTCCTTTTGCCTTAAGCTTTTTTAAAAGATGGCTTCCGTGAGAAAGTAGGGACTGCATAGTCATTTGTAAAAATAATACGAAGTACATCGATTCAAACACTAGCTTTACTTATCAGGCTAGAGGAATCGCAAGGGTAAGAGAGCAAGTCATGTAAGCTCGCTCCAACCAAACCGAGCTAAACCCAGCCAAATCCAGCGTGCAGCCTATTCTACAGGACAAATGATCTGCTTCTCCAGCCACTCAGAGGAACTGGAGAGGAAGCAAAACCAAGTAATTTTGTGTCTCGTAGAGTCTAACCAATTGCTGAAGGGCATTTCTGAGAAGGAGAAATTGAAATATAAGTAGATATTAAGGTTTATTATTAATACATTGTATTAGAGACACAGTGGATTTGTGGGTGAAATAAGACATATCGATTTCACTTCTATTCTGGGACTGAACCTGGCCTCGGCTTTGCTAAACAAATACCTTACCACTGAGCTAAATCCCTAACCCTTAAACCCTTAAAATTTCTTTAAAATAATTCAGCCCCTCCCCCCACAGATCTAAAGGAAATAGAGGAAAAGGGGAAACAAATAGGAAAACAAACAAAAACACACTTGAGATTGGCAAAGCAGAGTGATCTGTATATGTGGGTTGGACTCAACATCTAATTCTGTTTTTCTTCATAACCAAAGTGTTCTGTAATAGGAAATCAAGAGCATGCTCCACTGTTTGCCATCTCTCTCTGTCTCTCTGTCTTTTGTTCCTTGTCATTTTCTACCTGCTAGCTGCTGCTGAGTTATCAGCTGGATGCTAGAGATAAATTTGTAACCTCAGTCTTTAGATTTGTGTTTGCCTCTTTCCTGTGTGTCCTTCACCCGTGGAGTTTGAATGTGTGCAGAGGCGCACCTCCTGGGGTCAGGGATGAATAAGGTGGTATTAATCATTCAACATCAGATCTTATCAGAACGTGCAGGCTAAGCCCCTTGGGCGCCCCTATGCTCCTGAAGTACTTGTTTCTCTGGGTTACTGATTTCAGTTTGAAGTCAGGTGATTTTCGAAATGACCCAGACTTTCCGCTCTGGTTTAAGGCACTGGGAGTGAGGAGAACAAATAGGTCCAAAGTCTGTTGGTTCCTGGGCCTTAGGAAGAGGCCACCCGGCGTCTCTGTCATGTGCTTGTCTGATTAGACATTCCAGAGTCTGTTTTTCCGCCTTTCAGGCTTCGGGAAGTCAGGACACCTGTGTACAAAGCAAGTTCCAAGAAGCCTGGCTTTCCGAAGCATCTTTGGAAATTGGGGCTCTACGTTTGACTGTGCTAAAGACATTTTCTTTTGTCTCCTGTTACATAAATGTCAAAAGCGCCTGTATGCTGGAACAGGAACGGGAAGCTGATAGAATTTGTCAACACTTTCCTCTTCTCTTCTCTTCTCTTCTCTTCTCTTCTCTTCTCTTCTCTTCTCTTCTCTTCTCTTCTCTTCTCTTCTCTTCTCTTCTCTTCTCTTCTCTTCTCTTCCTTCCTTCCTTCCTTCCTTCCTTCCTTCCTTCCTTCCTTCCTCCCTTTAATGATTTTTCAAGACAGAATTTCTCTATGTAGCTCTGACTTTACTGGAACTTGCTCTGTAGATCAGGCGGGCCTCAAACTCACAAAGATTCTCCTGCCTCTCTGCCTCGCGAGTACTGGGATTAAAGTCATGCGCCACTGCTGCCTGACAAGCAATTTTATCTTGATAAAGACGGCATCAGTTTTGAATTTTTCCTGCGTATTTTATAGTTTAATAAACTCTAGCCTTACTTAAGTTTGAGTCTTGCATATATCTTGTAAGTTGGAATGTTATATCCCTACCCAACAGATAATGAAGTTGGATCTCAGTGTTAAAGAACTTTTTGCATAGCAGTCTGCCCATGGCTAGCGACGTTGCCAACTTTAGGATATTATTTTGTGACTTCTATTATCCCACCCCAAATCTTTCTAACTTATAAGATGTGACCTGTAAAACATTTTACAAAGGAAGAAGCTGGGCATGGTAGCGTAGCCCACACCTGCAATTCTACTAAGAAGCCCCGAGGAAGTGGGTTTGAGAGTTTGGGGGCAGGCTGGGCTATGTTTTGAATTCCAGGCTACTGTGAGCTACAACAGATACCTATCTCAAACAAACAACAAGAAAACCAAAATCCAAGCATCTAGACAACCCAAGTTTTAAAAAAATTTTTTTGAAATTATAATATAATTATATCATCTTCCCTTCCCATTTCTCAAAATTAACCCATGAGCTACCACACACACACACACACACACACACACACACACACACACACACAATCTGCTCAGTCCATGTAATATTGCTGTGCACTAGGTATTGGATAACCAAGTGTTGTGCTCTTCCCTGGGGAAGACTATTTCTCCAGCTCTCAGACTTCCTTGGCTACCTCTGGTTCTTTGTCTGTGGTTGAGGTCACCTGCTCTTTCCCCTTTCCACATCATCTTGACATGTGGCATTTTTCATGTCCAGGTCACATTTAGGTAGCTGTGTTGGTGAGATATTATGGGTAACGTTTCTGACCTTTTTAGGAGACACACAATCTTATGAAAAGAACTCCCTATTTCTCTGTTTCTTAACAATCTTTTCACAATAGAAAGATACAATTGGTCAAAGTGTAGAGTTGTGGAACCCAGTCCAAACGGATACATTCATAACATAACTCCTGTACCTAAGGCTCAGGGACCATTGCAGAAAAGGGAGGGGACCAACTGTGAGATACAGATAGACAATCCAATTTTTAAAAAGGAAACTAATGTTACCTAGTTTCCAATTATCAGCAATGTGTTCACTGGTTAAGATATTTTGGGATTTAGTTATGTTCTTATCTCTGAATGAGTAATATCTAAATATCTGTATTATAATAAAAATTGTTATATATATGTGTATATATATATATATATATATATATATATATATATATATATATCTCCTGAAATATTTTGATGCAGCCAGCAAGCAAATTATGTTGGTGTCCTTTGCAATATATTAATATGACTTAGTATGACTTAGTTCCTCTCATCTCTATAATGTTTTCTTCTTTTTTTTTAAAGATTCATTTATTTATTATATATAAGTACACGGTAGCTATCTTCAGACACACCAGAAGAGGGCAGCAGATCTCATTACATATTTTTGTGATCCACCATGTGGCTGCTGGGATTTGGACTCAGGATCTCTGGAAGGGCAGTCAGTGCTCTTAACCACTGAGCCATCTCTCCAGCCCAGAATGTTTTCTTCTTTAGCAAATTGATTCCATGTAACCTAAAGGTGGTCCCTTCTGACTTAGCCTGCATGATGTTTGGTTTGTGTAAGGCTCTCAGTGGTACTAGGCCAGCATCCTTGTGTTCTATGTAAATGACTTGTCTAGAAGAGACTTGGAGGGGACCTTAGTGTTTCATGGCCATCTGGTTCTTCTTAGCTGAGGAATGGCCAGCAATCACAACACTGCAGAGTGAAACAGAGAGACATGGCCTTCCATCCCAACACAGAGAACAACGTGAAGGAAGGGAGAGAAGGTTGTTTATAAAAAAGTGAAACCGGATATAAATCAAGTGGAAAACTTGCCCTTTGAATTAGAAAACTTTTGCTGCTGATGTATTCTCTTTGGAGAATTTATGCAATTGATTTTTATTGAATAGCCTCTGGGCTGCATTGTAATGTAAATCAGAACTCAGTAAAAGAAATAAAATCATGCATATTGAAAACAAAAATATTTTGTTAACTAAGGAAGAAAAAAAAATACTCATTACCTAACTAGGTGGGTCTTTTAAAAAATACAATCTAAGATGCTCAAAAGAACACAAATACTGGGGAGGAAATAAAATTGTGAGATCATTCATTCATTGCAAGGGAGATGAAAGTTCGATTTTCCTCATTTTGCAACCTACCATTATTTCTCATTTCTAAAGACACTGGACTGGGGTGAAGATTATCTGCTGTCTAGTACTGAACATCACACAGCCTATCCTATGGCAAAAGACAAATCTATAACCTCAAATCTTTAATGTCACATTAGCATTCTTCCGATTTTGCAAAATGCCCATTTTATATGTCATAGAAAAAGAATTAAAGCCACTCATGTTGAGGCCATTGTATAAAAGAACCTGGTTTCCCTGGGGGAGATGGCTCCCAGGTAAAAGATTTGTTCTGCAAATGTAAAGACCTGAGTTTGAATCCCCAGAACCCATGTAAATGTTGGGAGGTTACTGTGGCCTGCTTGCTGTTCTGGCAGAGAGGAAGCAGAGATGGCACTACTGGAACAAAATGGATAGCTGGAGGAGTTAAACTGGTGAACTATAGGTTCAAGTGAGAGACCTTGCCTCAGCTAATAGATGGGGAATGTCAGAAGAAGATACCCAACTTCATCCTCTGGCTTCCACATGCACACGCATGCACATACATGCACACACATGTTCAGTGGCACCCATGTACACTTGCAACCACACATACACATAAGTGTGACCACTGCACACACATGCACATGAAAAACCTTCTGTTTCGAAGCAGCTGATACTATCCATTTTCTGCTGTGCAAATGAGAATTCTGTAACTGGGGGTTTTGCATTCAATGGACTCTTACAAGGTGACAGGGATTGAACCTAGGACCGCTCGCATGTTAGGTTGGTGCTTTACCACTGAGCCACACTTCCAGTCTCTGTGTTAAAGATTATACATTTTATGGTACTTTGTATAGTTCATGATTGCTATTGTTGCTGGTGCTGTTGTTGTTATCCCAGACAAGGTCTCAGTACGTAGGTATTTCTGTTTTGAAATTCACTATATAGACCAGGCTAGCCTTGAAATCACAGAAATCTCCCTGCCTCTGCCTCCTGAGTGCTGGGATTATAGGCATATGATGCTACTCCTGGTGTGGTTCATGGTTTTTAACTGGTACTCACACTGGAAATAAAAGCCCAGGTAGGGCCTGATGCTGGTTATTTGTATTGGTTATATATTATGACTGTGGAGTTGGGTTAGATATACCTCAAAACACCTGGCAATGTGAAAATGAAGGAAGATTATAATCTGCTCAGTACTAATTTTAGATAATTCGTTTATATGTTTTAGCAAGTAGATAATGTGAACAGATTAAAAAGAGTTCCTAATATATGTTTATTGAATAATTATTATACTATCTAAAATGTGTTTACATATCTTTTTCTTTTTTTTGATTTATTTCTTTATTTTATGTATATGAGTACACTATAGCTGTCTTCAGACACACCAGAAGAGGGCATCCGATTCTATTACAGATGGTTGTGAGCCACCATGTGGCTGCTGGGAATTGAACTCAGGACCTTTGGAAGAGCAGTCAGTGCTCTTAATCACTGAGTCATCTCTCCAGCCCATGTGTTTACATATAACACCATTTACTTATAAACAATATGCAGACGAAATTACTGGACTATATGCCAGTGAATACAGATACCTAATTAAACCTGAGAAGTGTTCACACAGAAAAGACTGTCTCTTTTTAAGTACATATACACACATGGAACACTGATTAGATATTTTTATTTTTCTAATATCTGTAGAATTCCTTGTAATATTTCTCTGAACATAAATCCCAATTCTCTCAGCATTGACAGAATTTTGCCAACAAGAAAACTACAATTTTCCTCAAAATTGTTCATTTGTTGTTCCATGCTACTATATAAAACTGATTTAATAAAGCAAGAAGCAGTTCATTTTGGGGGATGCCGTTTGGGAACTACTAAACACCAGCTTTGATCTACATACAAGAGTTTACTTTCCCTGTAGCTTTATTCCTTTGGGGGAGGTAGCCTGGGGCAGGAAAAGAAAGCCCCTATACAAGTCAGCAAGCAAGGCCACTTGCTGTTCAAACTGTAAGTGCTAAGGATGGTTTGGAAGGTGACATTCTACAAAAATACTTCAATCGTTCTGAGCAAGACTTGGAACAACATTTATACAACATTAAGGCTGGGTAAGAGCAGAAGGCTTGGGCATGTGAACAATGCCGCCTCTATTAGAAGCAAACCTAAAATGAGCTGGAAATCATAGCTGTTTTCATTTCAGAGAGAGAGAGAGAGAAAGAGAAAGAGAGAGAGAGAGAGAGAGGAGAGAGAGAGAGAGAGAGAGAGAGAGAGAGAGAGAGAGAGAGAACTTAGCAAGCAAGAAAGCTGAATCAAACAGAAACCGAGTGGATGTACATTAAGAATGTTGCATGCATATGTGTGTGTTATGAGAGCATGGGTGTGTTCATGCTGGATTCTAGCTAGGGAGAATTCTCTCTGCCTCTCTACAGTTTCTGCACCAGCTTGAAGCCAAATAATATTTAATCACTTCCATAAAAATGCCCAAATTATAAAAACATGCATGAAAAAGGCAGCAATAAGAAGAAACATGCCAGATATGTTATAGCTGACCACAAACGTCATTCACAAAACAAGCAAGTGACTTCGCTAGGAATTTTCCAAATACTTTTTTTGGAGGGAGTAGGGTGGGAGGTGGAGTTAACTTCCACAGAGCTTCAAAATAAAGGAGTAATGACAGGTTAGCGTGTAGACCCATTCTATTGACTTAATCCTCCAAATAAGGAGCGTTTCTTAAACTAAAATACAAGTCCATAAAGACTGCCTATGAGACAGCAGCATACATGGGAGTAGTAACTGAGCCTGCGGACCCTTTCACAGAAGAGAAACAGCTCCACGTTCTTTGGAAGAGACAGGCTCTGCACCCTCAACCTGGCCCAGCCAGCCCTGGCTTTGAAAAATGTTTCCACATCAGACTCCATAAATCCTCCCTCCTCCCGTTTCACTGTTTTTAGAGGATGACAGAGTTTGTCCAGCAGGAAATACTGGAATCGGTTTTGTAAGATTTCCATTTCCCCATCACTGTCTGAGACAGTATTATTGGGACTACCATGTGTGGTTACTGAGTTCCTCTAAGAAGGCTTCAGGGCATTAGGTTGTCAATCAGTTTAGCTGGAGTTTCATTTGGAGAAAGTTGAAATGGGTGGAGGGTGATAAATTATGTATTTTTGTTTTTAAAGTGATATAAATAGAGGCTGTTTACTAAGAAGGAAAGAAAAAAAAAAAAAAGAAAACAACCCTTAAAGCCGCTGAAAAGGCTTCTCTTGAAATCTTCAAGAGTGCAGTGTCAGACTGGGGCTATATCGCAGTGGTTTGATGCCTCCCTAGTATGTGTGATGCACTGCGTTTGATCCTTAAACCACAGGAAGCAAAAACAAAACAAAACAAAACAAAACAACAAACAAACGAATGAATGAATGAAACAACACAAAGATAGGGAAAGAAAAACTCTAGGCTCTTCTAACCAAGCTCCGCCCCATCATATGACCACGTGCTCACAGTATTACATTGGCAGAGTAGATGTGTTGTTTCCTGCCCGAGAACTTTTTCACCTTAGCTCTGAAGACTTTCAGCAAAGGGAGTTCTTACTGTGTCGTTTAGGTTAAATAATTTTTCCATTGGCACCTCACCCAAAGCAGACACATTATAGAATTCCAGCCTCTGAGAGCGGAGCTCTGGGGTTTGATTGCATTGCTAAAGGCTTAGAAACAATGAGTTAAAAAAACCCTGGATTTCAGTTGATGTACTCTGAACGCTGATGGAAACCTTGAGTCTTCCTGGGGAGTCTTCAGGGTGATTTACAATTTGCCCTGACATTGCTGGCTTGAGGCTCTTATTTGTAATTTTTTTTTTTTTTTTTTTGGTCAGAGTGTGTTTCTCTGAGTCCTTCCTTGCCTGCCATCTTTGACTACACGCCAAGCTTAACCTCCTTCCTTCGATCTAAACCCTTACATAAAATCACCTGAAAGAGCCCCTGTGCTAGTGGTAGTCTCATGTGAAAGTGTGGCAAATAGTATTTATTCAGACATGCATAAACACACACACACACACACACACACACACACACACACACGCACATATGTATCCAGTAAACTTAATGTTTAATATATCTTAAAATAAAAGCATGGGTTGACATGAATGATGCTGTTCTGGTAAACAAAAGACTGCACATACAAAAGATACCATAAGACCATAACAAAGATCTTACTGGTGCCCCAATGGTTGTGATGCCCATTTAAGCAAACCAATTATATGAACATAGAGTGCATACAATTATATATACCACATGCTACTTGAAAATGATCATATATAACTATATTGCTGCTTATGTTGCACCAACACTGTGTAATATATCAATATTATATTTTCCTCTATTTCTCCTATGTTGGGGATTGAACACTAAGACCTTGCACTCTCATGGTATAGAGACCAGGAGTTGATATTGGTTTCTTTCCCTCAATCACACTGTATCTATCTATCTATCTATCTATCTATCTATCTATCTATCTATCTATCACCTACCTACCTACCTACCTTCCTATCTATCTGGTTTTTGGAGACAGGATTTCTCTGGCTATATCTGACTATCCTGTAACTTGTTCTGTAGACAAGATCTGCCTGCCTCTGCCTCCTGAGTGCTGGGATTAAAGGCATGCACTACTACTGTCTATATTTTTTTATTATTAATTTAATTCTTTGAGGATTTTATACAATACCTTTTATACTGTTTGGCAGTCTTGCTGGTGATGGCCTGCCCCGCTTAGGGTTCACTTATGGCGTTTACAGGGGGAAAGTACAGTTCAATTGAGAATAAGGACCCTGGACTTTACTACCCAGGCCACTGCAAGTACAACAGTCTCTACCCTCCTGAGGGAAGAGTGGAAATGCTGGTCTTTAATGTTGGAGTCTGAGATTCTATAAAAGAAGCCATTGAAGTGTTGTCAAACATGCTTGGGGAGAAGCGAGGAAGGAGAGATGGAACAGTTTATGGGTTCTAGTTTTCTTATATGTAACTATTCCATTTTGGCCTGTGACTGGAAGATCGGGTGAATACCACCAACATAAGGTCAGAAAAACACAAAGCGAAAACCAAAAATAGATGTTACCCAAGAACCAATGCTGTATACTCCTGACTCTTCAGGATGGCTCTTACAGTAGAGGGTTTGTCTTTACACCTCCCAACGTGCTTACATTATGTTTACTAATTTACAGCTCAGAAAATATGTTCAGCCTTCTGAAGTCCACAGCCAGTCCCACAACACCCAGAAGAAACTCCACTCCTAGGAGCTCTAACACACCCAGGACCACAGGATCCCAGGATCCCAGGAGCTTGGTCACACCAGGATCTCAGGGTCCCAGAGGCAGCTTGACTCCCAGGAGCTATGACACACCCAGAATCTCAGGATCACAGGATCACAAGATCCCAGAATCACAGGATCACAGAGACAGCTGAATTCTGAGGAGTTTTGACACAACCAGGATCACAGGAAGGACAGACCCAGTTATATATAGCAAGGGCAGGTAGCATTAGAGATAACCAGACCATGAAAGGCAAGTATAAGAACATAAGCAACAGAAACCAAGGTTACTTGGCATCATCAGAACCCAATTCTCCCACCACACTAGAAAAGCAAGATTCAGATCTAAAATCACTTCTCATGATGGTGATAGGGGACTTTAAGAAGGTTATAAATAACTCCCTTAAAGAAATACAGGAAAACACAGGTAAACAGCTAGAAACCCTTAAAGAGGAAACACAAAAATCCCTTAAAGAATTACAGGAAAACATAATCAAAGAGGTGAAGGAAAGGAACAAAACCATCCAAGATTTAAAAATAGAAATAGAAACAATAAATAAATCACAAAAGGAGACAACTCTGGAGTTAGAAAACCTAGAAAATCAGGAGTCATAGATGCAAACATCACTAACAGAATACAAGAGATAGAAGAGAGAATCCCAGGTGCAGAAGATAACCATAGAAAACATTGGCACAACAGTCAGAGAAAATGTAAAAAGCAAAAAGCTCCTAACCCCAAATATCCAGGAAATCCAGGACATAAGGAGAAGAACAAGCCTAAGAATAATAGGAATAGAAGAGAATGAAGATTCCCAGCTTAAAGGGCCAGTAAATATCTTCAACAAAATTATCGAAGAAAACTTCCCTAACCTAAAGGCAGAGATGCCCATGGACATACAAGAAGCTTATAGAACTCCAAATAGACTGGACTGGAAGAGAAATTCCTCCCATCACATAATACTCAAAACACCAAATGCACTAAACAAAGAAAGAGTATTAAAAGCAGTAAGGGAAAGAGGTCAAGTAACATATAAAGGCAGACCTATCAGAATTGCATCACACTTCTCACCAGAGACTATGAAAACTAGAAGATCCTGGGCAGATGTCATATAGACCCTAAGAGAACACAAATGCCAGCCCAGGCTACTATACCCTGCAAAACTCTCAATTACCATAGGCGAAGAAACCAAATACTCCATGACAAAACCAAATTTACATAATCTCTTTCCACAAATCCAGCCCTACAAAGGACAATAGATGGAAAACACCAACACAAGTAGGGAAACTACACCTTAGAAAAAGCAAGAAAGTAACCTTTCAACAAACCCAAAAGAAGATAGTCACACAAACATGTTTCTACCTCTAACAACAAAAATAACAGGAACTAACAATCACTTTTCCTTAATATCTCTTAATATCAATGGACTCAATTCCCCCCAAAAGATATAGACTAACAGACTGGATATTTAAACAGGAACTAGCATTTTTCTGCATACAGGAAAAATGAGAAAGGCAGACACTACATCAGAATAAAAGTTTGGAAAACAATTTTCCAAGCAAATGGTCCCAAGAAACAAGCTGGAGTAGACATTCTAATATTGAATAAAATCAACTTTCAACCAATAGTTGTCAAAAAAGATGAGGAAGGACACTTCATACTGGTCAAAGAAAAAAATCTACCAAGATGAACTCTCAATTCTGAACATCTATGCTCCAGGTGCATGGGTACACACATTCATAAAAGAAACTTTACTAAAGCTCAAAGCACACATTGCACCCCATACAATAATAGTGGGAGACGTCAACACCTCACTCCCAATAATAGACAGATCATGGAAACAGAAACTAAACAGAGACACGATGAAACTAATAGAAGTTATGAACCAAAGTATATACCAAAGTACATACCTTTTTGGCACCTCACAGTACCTTCTCCAAAATTGACTATATAATCGGCAACAAAACAGGCCTCAACAGATACAAGAAGATTGAAGTAATACCGTACATCCTATCAGATCACCATGGACTAAGGTTGGTCTTAAATACCAACAAAACCAACTGACAGCACACATATACATGGAAGCTGAAGAACTCAATGATAACTTGGTCAAGGAAGAAATAATGAAAGAAATTAAAGGCTTTTTAGAATTTAATGAAAATGAGGACACATCATACCCAAACTTATGGAACACAATGAAATCAGTGGTAAGAGGAAAACTCATAGGTGAGTGCCTCCAAAAAGAAACTGAAGAGAGCTTACACTAGCAGCTTGATAGCACACTTGAAAGCTCTAGAACAGAAAGAAACAAATACACCCAAGAGGAGTAGATGGCAGGAAATAATCAAACTCAGGGTTGAAATCAACCAAATAGAAACAAAAAGAGCTATAGAAAGAGTCAACAAAGCCAGGAGCTGGTTCTTTGAGAAAATCAACAAGATAGATAAACTATCTTTAGCCAGACTAACCAGAGGGCACAGAGACAGTATCTGAATTAATAAAATCAGAAATGAAAAGGGAGACATAACAACGTAATATATCTTAAAATAATTATACTGTCTGTTAAATATTAACAGTTGAAATATTACAATCATGTTCTACACAAAAAAAGTCTGCCAGTAGGGAGAGGGAACTTATAGAGCCCACCTCCAGCAGGGCATCAAATGAGGGAGGGCGGTGGGGGGGGGAGGGGGGGAGGGGCATCCCACAGTCACAACTCTGATCCATAATTGATCCTGTCTGAAAGAATTACAGGGATGGAGATGAAGAGGAACTTGAGGAAAAGAAGGTCCAGTGACAGGCCCAAAGTGGGATCCAGCTCAAGGGAGACTATTACTAAGGCTATGGAGCACTCACAAAAAGGGACCTAGCATGACTGCCCTCCGGAAGACCCAACAAGCAGCCTAAAGAGTCAGAGGCGGATATTTACAACCAACCAATGCACAGAAGTAGCTGACCAGGTCTGTGTTTATTCAGAGATGATGCACCTAACCCTCAAGAGACTGGAGGCCCCGGGGAACTTAGAGGTCAGGTGGCATGGGGGCTGGGGACATCCACGTGGAGACAGGGCGTGGGTAGAAGGTATGGGATGTGGAGCAGTAGGGGGGGGGAATAAAATATGGAATTAAAATAAATAAATTAATTAATTAAAAAAAGAAAATATGCTCAATTCATGTATGCACTAAGAGAATTCTTTGAGCTAAAACACTGCAAATATTAAATTGCAAATACAGTATTTAGTGAAAGAAGGAAAATTGAACTCATATGCTTGTTTTACTCAAGCCCCAAGCCCTTTATGTTTTGCCTTTGAACTTTATCATCAACTGGGTCAGTCTGTTAGAATGAGGATCCTCAGTGGCCTGTAGACTGCCTAGCTCATTTAGAGAACTGAGCAGCAATGGCCTGCCCTGGCCTGCCCTGGCCTCCTTCTTCAATTGAAAGAAACCCCACTAAACTTATGATGTGAATAAAGGACTATTAACCTTAAAGGCAAGAGTACAAGATAAGAACTTTGGCAGGTAAACTACCTGAGTGCAGGGCTGAATGGTAGAATATGGGTGATGATATAGCCACCACTTTATTATTTTTCCAAATTTTATTAGATATTTTCTTCATTTACATTTCAAATGCTATTCCAAAAGTCCCCTATTACCCCCCCCCATCTCCCACCCAGCTCCCCTACCCACCCACTCCCACATCTTGGCCCTGGCGTTCCCCTGTAATGGGGCATATAAGGTTTGCATGACCAAGGGGCCTCTCTTCCCAATGATGGCCAACTAGACCATCGTCTGCAACATACGCAGCTAGAGACACGCGCTCTGGGGGCAGTGATTAGTTCATATTGTTGTTCCACCTATGGGGTTGGAGACCCCTTCAGCTCCTTGGGTACTTTCTCTAGCTCCTCTATTGGGAACCCTGTGTTCCATCCAATAGCTGACTGTGAGCATCCACTTCTGTGTTTGCCAGGCACTGGCATAGCCTCACAGGAGACTGCTATATCAGGGCCCTTTCAGCAATATCTTGCTGGCGTATGCAATAGTGTCTGCATTTGGAAGCCACCACTTTATTAAGGCAAAGGAATCAAGATCTCACATACAAGTAGGGGACCCAGTAGAGGCAGGATATTAAGCAGAAACACAGACACAGCTAGAGTGATGGACACAGGGGTGAGGCAGGACAGATCAGTAGGTAGATTCCATTCCCTGAGGAGGGAATTCAGATAACCTGGTCCTTCCAAGTTCCTGGTGCTCACCATAAATGAAATAGTAATCCCTATCATCATTCTGACTTTCCTGTCAGTACTACCAGAGACAAGAACTTTATTTATAACTAAATCAATGGAGAAAGTGGTTAGAGGTTCAAAGGTAGGAAGTACCATAAAGGGTAGAGGGAATAATACATCAAAGCCATTCCAGGAGAATTCCTAGAGGTAAGAGCATCACAGAAATGATTTGTATAGTTCGACATCACTTTCCTTCTAACTCCATTCTTCTCGAGTACAGAAAGCCACAGCCAGGAAGATGCTCCAGATAGAAGAGGTAAGAGGATTGCATTCGTATCTTACATTAGAATATATCATACCTTTGATGACAGCCATAGAATTTTTATTTGAGATAAGGTCTCACTATATATCTAGCCCAGACTGGCTTCAAACTCACCATCTTCTTGTCTCAGGTTCCCAAGCCCTGAGATATGGTTGTGGTCTTCTATGCCCTCTGCATCTTTGGTATCTTTTGGTCTTTAGTGGTACATAAAAATAGTGATGTCTCTCAGATCTATGAGTCTTAGACTCGGTGGACCATGGCCCATGTTTAATAAACAGATATAACATCTATACTATGTGAAGGGAACAGAAAGGAACTGGAGTTCTGGGTGAGAATTGTACTAAGTGTGGAGGGCAGAAACCCTAAGAGTGATGGATGCTTTCAACGTTTCCTTTGTCTAGGAGATAAAGCGGAGGACATTCATGCAGGAGGGATGAGAACAGTGTAGACAATTCCTGTTCTCTTTTCTAAATGAGCAAGGCAGGCTGCAGATGCCTGAGCCCCCTTGTTCTACCAGACTGACCCAGTTTATGATAAAGTTGAAATGCAAAAGCTACTTGGACCCAGTGTTTGCTTGTATTAACATGACACATCTTAACAAGGGTTCAGAAAACCACCACGCTAGAAGGAGGAAAAATACTGAGAAGAGAAATCCAGGACTCTTGTTTCAGGATGTGTCCCTGGTCAGTTAAGAAAACTTGGAAAGTGGAAGCCCTCCATGTTCTTATAGGCCACAATGCCAAAACCCAAACCCAAACTAGTCATTGTTGTGTAAAAGCCCTGATTTTGCAAAAACCTAGTTGCAAACCAGCCAAGACTGGTACACTCATGTAAGGGTCAATACTTACATTTTATTTGCTTGCTTTGTTTGTTTGGTTTTGGTTTTGAACTACAGAATGCTCTGTTTAAAGGAAAAGAAACTTCTGGTGGCTATTAGAGAGAGCAGGTTGTAGCAACCTTACACACTCAACTGTATTTAAAAGTACTCCTTTTGGCAATTCGTGAGAAAACCCAGAGTGAGTAGCTGTAGAGAAAAGCACACCCGTTCATGACTTCTGTGGTCTACAGGAGACACAGCCATGAGCAGAAAGCTCAGGCCCTAAACAGAATTTAACTGATATTCTGGCTGCATGTCTTTCTCTGCTCAGACCTCTTTTATTAAGATCTCGAACTTTAATTTGTTTTTTCAGAGCTGAGGATTATGAATTTTAATTTCCTTAATCTAGAATTTTTCTCTGGGCTTATTAAGTTCTAAGTGGACAGCCACAAGAGACTCTACTAGAAAAAAAATTCATAAAAATAGGAGAGTAAACAAGCAATCTGAAAAACATGGATTCTATAAATGTCTGAGCGATAATCCTTTCCTAATGCAGAGTAAACTGATCTTTGAGATTAAACTGCTCAGTCCCAGGAACTGAATCAGGTGTTTCCTCCTAAGAGAAGCCCATCTAAGTACCCAGGAAAGACCTCTCTTGTTGCTTTGACCAGAGATATGCTGTTAATATATAAACAGGTTGTTAACACTGAGCTTTTTAAAAATTCCTTTTGTGGTGTTGAAGATCAAGCCCAGGGCTTGCACGTGCTAGGCATCAACTTTACTTCTGAACTGCAGCCGTTTTCTAACAGGTTATTTTCAATCAAATGCGTGTTCTGTCTCTACTACTACCGTAACTGGTGAAACTCTCATTATAGTGATGAACTTTTTTTAAATCCTTCATCGTGAATTTTTTTTTATAAGCTTTTATTATCAGAGAAGTTTGCTTTACACCCGGGAGAGAAAAATAGGAAGGCTCTCATTTATAACAGGACAGCAAGAAATGGGATACATCAGGACCTTTCTCATTTCTAAGCCACCCGGTTATACAATTCTGTACCAGAAATGCTGCGGATACCCAGGTCGGTCGGTCGGTCGGTCGGTCGGTCGGTCAGTCGGTCGGTCGGTCGGTCGGTTTAATTGGGACTTTATCTTTATCACATACTGTTTGATATTTTGACTCTGGGTGATGCTAAGTCCAGGTGATTCACAGCTGCCCTTTCCACTAGAATAGCACACCAGAGAATTCCCAAATGGTTGCACTGTTGTTTTGACCAGCTCTGGAGAGCATTGTATGAACTGATGCTTCATGCAGAAAACGGGAATCTACAAACTGAGTGTTGCGTGCACACAGATGGGCATCGTAGCTGTTAACTAACCTATTGGTTTAGTGAAGGGTGTGTTTCCTGAAGGAATGACAGAATGACATACATTATTAATGTCTTTCAAACTGTGTAGCAAAATCTTGCAGTGTTACTGTGAGTTAAACAAATTGTCACGGTTTTATGGAGTCTTTTGGATGCACAGAACCCATACCTCTACTGAGGCAGCCTAGGAAATGTAAGTTCTTACCAGAGTCCTTGGACAGCACTCTCACAAAGTATCCCTTGTTATTTTCAAGGCTTTCCATTTTTCTTTATACATGGAATAAATTGGTTTGTTTATTTTTTAAAAACATTCTCAGGAGAAAATATTTTTTTAAAGACATTCTGGAAATAAGACTTGCACTTTTAAAGAAAGGTTGCAGAATTTCTAGTTACATGGGATATTTTTCTTAGAAAAGTGGTAGCTAAATTGCATAATTATATTTTCTGGTGACAAACAGTTTCAAAAGCCAGCATCAGTGAGAATGTAGATGCTTTAGTTCTTTTTTAATACATATACACAGCTTTTTAGCTATGTAGGGATGCATAAACCTATGTGCACATGTGTGTGGAGGCTAAAAAACAACCTTGGTTCATCCCCAGAAATACTGTCAAATTTCTTTATGACAGGGTCCCTATGGGCTGGAAGGATGGCTGAAATCTCTCATGGGCCAGAGCATACCAATTATGCCAAACTGGCTGGCCTGGAAACTCAGGGATCCTTTCCTAAATGCTGGGATTACAAATGTGTTCCATGACACTTGACAGAAGTCCATGGGTACTGGAAATCAGACTCAAGTCCTCCTTCACCTTTCCAGTATACACTGGACACGTATCCCAAAATGGTATCCCAAAATGCTCCTCACTTGGCTTTGATATTTAAGTTTTAATTAACATAACTTAAGCTTTTTGTTTCAATACATAGAAGTATTTTGTTCTTTTCAGTGGCTAATAATAAGCCTTTCTTTCCCCACACGAGCTTTAGAGTTTTTTTTTTTTCTATTCCATTTTTTATAGTGCAAACATTGCTGCGGTGGCCAATATGGACTACTGCTTTTGTGAGCACATACCAATATGTGTATATAATAGGTTCTGCAATAGGGGTACCAAGACCAAGAATATATATAATTTAAAGCATGATAGCTCTTGGCAAGTTGTCTCCCACCAAGGTATTTTTGGCTTATATTCTTGTGTGTGTGTGTGTGTACATTTGTGTGCATACCAGAGAACAACCTCAGGAGTCATTTCTCAGGTGATGGCCACCCTTTGGTCAACACACACTCTTTCACTGACTTGCAGCTTGCCATACAAGGCTAGATTGCCAGGCCATTGAGCTCCAGGGTGACCCTAGAGACAGAGGTCTGCTTTTATTCAGCTCCACATTGCTGGGAGGTGTACTCATGTGTGCTCACGTGTACCCATGCCTGGCTTTTTACATTGAGTGTTGAGGATAGGACCCAGGTCATCCTGCTTTCAAGACAAGCAAGTTGCTGACTGAGCCGTCTCCTCAGCTCAGCCCCCGATGCAGTTGACATTTGGATTTACAAAGGAGGATAGCTAGGGCTAGCAGTATTTTCACTGCCCCTGAGTGGTGGGGAGGGACCCCCCCCCACCCCGAGCTTAGCATATGCTAGGCAGGTGTTACACAACTAAGCCATGCCCTAGATCTTGGTAGCACACTACATACACTGGCATTTCTTAAACTTAGAGATGGCATGTATAGATTCTTACCTTTTTTTTTTTTTTTTTTGCTTATGTTTTATTTTCATACATAGAATCCAGGTTTTTAATGGCTTGTTATTGTTTGTAGGTAAAACTCTCTCTCTCTCTCTCTCTCTCTCTCTCTCTGTCCTCACCCCCAGTGTGTATGTGTGTGTGTGTGTAATTGTCAGCAACCTGCCTTTATCATTTTCCACTCTTTTCTTTTTAGACAGTCCCTGCCTGAACCTTGACATCATTGATTGGCTAGCCCCGGGGCCAGTGAGCTCCAGAGATTCGGTTGTCCTTGTGTTTCCAGCAGCATCAGGGTCACAGGCTTTTACATAGGTACTGGGGATTAGACTCACATGTCAGACACTTTACTAAGCCATCTCCCCCATCGTGGCCTCCTCTTCATTCTGAATGCATTTCTTGATCATGAACCCTCCCTCCCATCCACCTCCCCATCCCCTCTCCTACCCACTATCCTCCCTCCATCTGCCTCCTATGGCTAATCTATTCCCCCTTCTAAGTGAGATCCAAGCATCCTCTCTTGTGCCTTCCTTCTTGTTTAGCTTCTTTGGGTCTGTGGAGTGTGGTGTGGGTATCCTGTAATTTATGGTTGATAACCACTTTTTTTTTTTAAACACACTCTTTTGAACCCAGAAATGTGATGGAAATGTAGCTGCTCTGACTAACTCATTCCAATATAATTTCTATAATTAGATATTGAAAAATGCATTTTATAAAATAAGAACTAAGTGCCAAGGAGATGGCTCAGATGGTAAAGGCAATGTCTACTTTAAAGTGAGCACGTACCGTGCGTGTCCTTAAGGGACTGGGTTACCTCACTCAGGATGATATTCTCAAGTTCCATCCACTTGCCTACAAAATTCATGATGTCTTTGTATCTAATAATTGAATAGTATTAGATTGTGTAGATGTATCACATTTTCTTTATCCATTCTGCAGATGAGGGACATGTAGGTTGTGTCCAATGTCTGGCTATTACAAATAAAGCTGCTATGAACATAGCTGAGTAAGTGCCCCTGTGGTGTAGAGCATCTTTTGGGTATATGCCCAGGCATGGTATAGCTGGGTCTTGAAATAGAAATATTCCAGCTTTCTAAGGAACTACCAAATTGTTTTCCAAGGTGGCTGTACCAGTTTGCTCTCCCACCATCCATCGAGGAGTGCTCTCTCTCCCCCTGCTCCATATCCTCAGTCCTCACCAGCACATGCTCACTTGAGTTTTCCATGTTAGCTATTCTGACATGTGTAAGATGGAATCTCAGGGTTGTTTTGATTTGCACTTCCCTCATGACTAAGGGCACTGAACATTTCTTTAAGTGCTTCTTGGCCATTCACAATTCCTATGCTGAGAATTCTGTTTAGTTATGAACCCCATTTTTTAATCGGGTTATTTGGGTTGTAAGGGTCTAACTTCTTGAGATATTTTTTGGATTTTGAATATTAGCCCTCTGTCAGAGGTAGCGATCATAAAGATCATTTCCCAATGCCTAGACTGTCATTTTGTCCTATTGACAGTGTCTTTTCAGGTATAGGGAGAGACAGGAATGAGTGCCAGAGAATGAATGGAGACCTGCAGTTGGCAGAGGTGGGGGTTGGGGGCCTTTTGAGGACATGCCAGAGACCCAGGATGGGGGTGGGGGGCGGCTCCCAGGAATCAATGGGATTGACCTTAGCTAAGATTCACAGCAGAGGTGATACTGAACCTGAAGAGACCACCTACTGCAGCCAGGCAAGAACCCCACTAGAGCAATAGGGACACCAATCCACCTATAAAACTTTTGACCTCAAATTTATCCTGTCTATAAGAAGTGCAGGGATGGGGGGATCGAGTAGAAACTTTCAGAATGCCCAACCAATAGCCAGCCCAACTAGAGATCCATCCAATGGGCAAGCACCACTCCCTGACACTATTAACAATACACTGTTATGCTTGCAGACAGGAGTCTAGCATAACTGTCCTCTGAGAGGCTCTACTCAGCAGCTGACTGAAACAGATATAGATGCTCCCACAGCCAAACGTTGGATAGAGCTCTGTGGGGAGCCTAGCTGCCACTCCTTGAAGATGGTGCTGACTGCCTCTGCCTTATCAGCCTTGCTGACATAAATAACTCCTAATATGGCATTAGGCTGTGTTGACAGTGACATGATCCTAAGCCCGAGAATATGATGCTAAAGCCTGAGATTTCCTGGCGTATGAGCAGGAGCTACGAAGCATTCTGTGAGTGGCCAGGATAGGGTTTAACTGGTTGCTTCCGGTGGGGTTCGGGGCCATTCACCATGAAGCTTAAGCTGTAACTGCATGCACCAAGTATCCTGAGTAAACTGACTTGAGAAGGAACCTGTTTGATCTGTGTCTTCTTCCTGCTGGTCGGGGTGGGGCGCAGATCAGAGCTCAGGGACTCTTACAGAAGAGTTGGAGGAAGAATTTAGGCCCCCAAAGGGGACAGGGACTCCACAGGAAGATGAACAGAGTCAACTAACCTGGATCCTTGGGGGCTCTCAGAGACTGAACCACTAACCTAAGAGCATACGAGGGCTAATCCTCGGTCTCCCGTATGTATATATGTATACTCTTTGTTTACCCCGAATCTGTTGCCTGCCTGTGGATTCTGTTCCCCTCACTGGGCTACCCTGTCAGGCCTCAGTGGGAGAGGATGTGCCTAGTCCTGCAGAGACTTGATGTACCAGGGTATGTGTGTGTGTGGGGGGGGAGGGGTACCTCTACCCTCTCAGAGGAGAAGGGGAGGAGACCGTGCGAGAGGGGGCAACAATCAGGATGTAAAGTGAATTAAAAAATAAAAATAAGTGTATTTCTTGCATGATGGTGGTATACTCTTTTAATCCCATCATTCGGGAGTCATACCTCTGTAACTTTAAAGCTAACTTGACCTACCTTGTGATTTCCAGGCCAGCCAGGGATAAACAGTGAGTCCCTGTCTCAAAATCAAAAACTTACTTCTTAGTGCTATTGAATTTATATGGTGGTTTTTGAATGTGGGAGAGGATCTTTGTCCCAAAAGGATTTTGCACTTTGTTAAATAAGGTTTTTTTTTTTTTTTTGCCCCCAAAGTAACTTTTTCACCAGAAAATATTATTCCCTCATTTATTTTTGCTAAAAAGTTTAACAAGTGATTTATTAAAGCTCGAAAATTGTAGAAAGTTCCTAGTTACTATTTTAAAATTTAAAAACTAAGCATTCCTATTGCTATGATTTGAATAAGCTGTCCCCAGCAATGGCCTATTGGCTACTGAGAGGAGGCGGGGCACTAGGGAGGTACTGCCTATAGTAAAAGCATCAGGGTTGGCATCCTGGCTTGTTCTCGCTCTCTCGCTCTCTCTCTGTGGCCTATTCATCAAGGCACGAGCCTCCACCCAGCCCTCCTACCCTGATTAACTGTGCTACATAGAATCCAGATTGGCAGGCCAAATGACCTTGAGTTAAGACCTCAGAGACAGGAGTGCAAACAAAACTTTCTTTTTTGGATGTGTGAGGTGGTTTTGTTTTGAGACAGGCTGTCTTGTAGCAGAAGACAACCTTGAACGCTCTATTTTCCTGCCTTCAGCTTCCAAGTGCTGCCATTATGGGCATGAACCACTATGTTGAGCTAAGAAGCCTCATTTCCCCATCCCCTCCTATAGCTGTACTGGGGTTACAGCTCATGTCCCTGGGCTTATGTGGTCACTAACACACAAGCTCTGCTTGAAGCTGACATCTCCTGTATTATTTTTTAACTTTGACAGAAAGCTCATCCACTGAGCCCATTATATTTGTAAGCCTGAGTAATTTTTAAAAAATCTGTTTTATGAGGGAAGGCAATCCTAATGGGGTCCTAGATAAGAGACCACTCCCCTGGCTGTCATTCTAATTGTAAACCTAAGTCATTTTTTTCAAATTATATTTATTTATTCCTCTTTTTCTCCCTCTTTTCTTCTTACTGTTTATGTCTCTCTGTCTCTGTCTCTGTCTCTGTCTCTCTCTCTCTCTCTCTCTGTATAAATGCTTGCTATGCCTCAAGTATGGGGGTGAATCTGAAGGTCAGGGAACAGGTTGTAGTGGTCAGCCTTATCTATCTGTCATGTGGGTCTTGGGGGCAGAAGCCTGTTCATCAGGCTTGGCAGCAACAGTCACTAACCACTGAGCCATCTCCCCCCTCCACTAAGTAGTTTAATTAACTACTGTTATGGGGCATTTGAATATGTACAATAACATTTGTGTATTTAGTTAACCAATTCACTCTATGTTTTGACATTGACTTTTCAATATTTACCTTACTAAAGACTTTATTTTTATCGTTTTAAATGTTTGTATGTCAGTGTGCCTGTGTGGGGGTGTGTGCCCATGAGTCCTGGTGGTACTACAGGTCGCTGTGAGTCACTGAGTATGTGTGCCGGGGATCAACCTGGGGTCCTCTGCAAGAGCAGTACAAGCCCTTAATGGCTGAGGTAGCACTCCAGCCCTGAACTTTTTAAAAAGTGTGTTAGTTGTTTAACTTAAAACTCCCTCAGCTCGGGGTGGCGTCTTGTATCTTTAGTCCTGAGCAAACTGAGTAACATGGCTGTGAGGCTAGCCTGGGCTATACAGTAAGATCCTACTTGAAAATGATAAATATAGAACCAAAACTCAATCAAACCTCTCCTCAAATCTTCATATTAAACTTTTTTTTTTTTGCTTGCTTGTTTTTGAGGTTCAAACCCAAGTCCCTGAACAGATTCAACTACAGAGGATGAATGCCTTACCTCCATAACAAATCATTAAAAAGTCTTTTCAAAAGTGCATGAATATAAATAATAGTGAAGTTTAAACCTCTTCACCAGCCCAACGTTTTATAAACTGTTTAAAAGTTAAAACCACAATTATGTTAGACTTCCATTACTCATTTAAAATTGGAATCACCAAGTTCATCTTTCATCTTAATAAATAAACCAGAAACTTTTAAACAATATGATCACAGTTACTAAATATGGGTGTATCACTAGAACTGTTGATAAGAATGTTTGGATGTTCTTACACATTTTGATACCTAATTCTAAGTTTTCCTGAAATTTAAGAACATTCAACCAATAAGGAAATTTTATTATTCAACCCTCTCAGCTTCCATGAGTTGCACAACAACTAGACATTCAGTTCAGATCATCACTGATCTCTATAGGGCACACTGCAGATTATCGGAGGGCCTGTAGTACAGCTTCCTAACTGGAAGTCACTCATTTCATCCTTTGAGCACTGGGGGCTAGCATCCAGGGTCTGAGGGAAGGACTTTGTGCCTCTCACCCTGGCTGCTCACCTGTAAATTTATTTTATCATACTTCAAAGTTTGAAAAACTTGGTAACCTTTTCCTATATTTTCAAACTTAATTCTTCTTGGTATTTCAAACTTATTTTTTTTCTGTTCTCCTGGATATCAGTAGAACATCCATATTTTCTCCTGGTTCGTCTCTCTCTCTCTCTCTCTCTCTCTCTGTCTGTCTCTTTCTGTTAAAGCTCATAAAATTATTTTATTCTGTATTTTAAAAAAATCATCTCTTTTATATTTTTGCAATTGCAATCATGGATAGATACATCTATAGAACATCCCTGCACACATGGCTCAGGGAACACCCTAGAAGGGGGAAGGGAACCTGTAAGAGTCAGAGCACCAGGGAGTATGCTGTGAGACTGTGTCTTCTAGTAACAGCAGAAGCTACACTTATAAAGTGTGTTCTAGCATTCCTTTATTGTTATAATCAGGACTTCAAAGGGCATTCTACTGTGGAAAAATAATGATTCAGTCTTGGATGTAATTTGTGTGTTTCCTAAAACCTTTGGGCTAATCACCTGTGACTTATTAGAAAACATCCTACATCTTGTTAATGTGGTCATGAATTGAAGGCTATGTCTTTATCATATGCATATATTCAAACATACACATGAAGACATTTATTCAAGAATTCCCACTGAAACAGATTTAAAAGGCTTCAAACAAGCCTGACTATACAGCAAGACAGTGTTCTGTTATCTGTTAAAAAATTACAATATTTAAGAATACTAACTTAGGATCCATGTCTGACACCGCTCTGGTGGCTGAGAACCTGAAATCTGAGACCTGATAGGCTATGGCCCTAGGAGAAAACTCAGTACTATTGCTATGCATAAAGAACAGAGCAGTAAAATGACTCCTAACAACATTCTTGTATACCTATTGCTGATCAGGGTCTTGCTCAGCAGTCATCATCGAAGCTCTCACTTGCAGTAGATGAGAATTAACAAAGGGGTGCACAACTAGACTATGTATATATATAGAGAGATTTTGAAACACTCAGTCCTAATTGGGATATACTCATCAAGCCCCTACCCTCATGGTTCAGGGAGCTATGTAGAAGAGGGTGTGGAAAGATTGTTAGAGCCAAAAGTACATGCAACAGGATTAATGTACAAATGAACTCACAGAGACTGTGGTGGCACAGACAGGTCCTCCACAGATTCAAGTCATATGGGGTCCCAGTGCTGAGAGGGGTAGAAGGGTTGTGATGGTTCGTATATGCTTGGCCCAGGAAGTGGCACTATTAGAATGTGTGGCCTTGTTGGAGTATGTGTGTCACTGTGGGTGTGGGCTTTAAGACCCTCATCCTAGCTGCCTGGAAGCCAGTATTCTGTTAACAGCCTTTAGATGAAGATGTAGAACTCTCAGATCCTCCTGCACCATGCCTACCTGGATGTGGCCCTAATCCAACCTTGATAACGATGGACTGAACCTCTGAACCTGTAAGCCAGCCCAATTGAAAGTTGTCCTTTATAAGACCTGTCTTGGTCATGGTGTCTGTTCACAGCAGTAAAACCCTAAGACGAGGGTATGCAGAGCTCTGCAGCCAAGAAGCTATTTCCGATTGACATTGGCTTGCAAAGGAAAAATTAGTTTTCTCTAGTGGACTCCCAGTGGGTCTGTTAACCACACTTAAGAGTAAGCCCAATGCCTGGCAGTTGAAGGCCAACACAAAGCAAACTCAATGGTATTTTTGTAGACTTTTGTCTCTTATTGCTTTGTTTGGGTATTTTTGTTTCTTACTGCTCTTTGGTTTTTATAGTGTGATTTCCAATTTTGTGTTTTTGTGGTGTATGCGTGTGTTGATTTTGTATCATTATTATTGTTACTATTATTATTTCTGTTTTTTGTCTGTTTATTTGTGTTCAAAGAAAGAATGAAAGGGCGTGGCACTGGGTGGGCAGAGAGCTGGGGAAGACCTGGAAAGAGTTGGGGAGGGGAAAACCACGACGAGAATTCTATTCTATTCTATGGGAAAAAAATTTCCATAGAAAAAAAATTAAAAATGATAAAAATAACTTCAGATTCCACTTCATAATTCAAAAGACTGAAGTGGACATGTTTCCCGGTTCTGACACTTCAGCTTCTAGCGAATCCAGCACCACAGTCCTGTGGCTTTCCATGATCTTTGTGAACTAACAGTGTGAACTTGCTCTGCTGTACAAGAAAGAAGCACATTTGGATAGAAACAGAATTATCCTGGTAATTAATTGCTCATCTACCCTATATTCAAGTAATGATAGTGCGATGGGATTTAAAAAAAAATCTAGAGTATTCAGAAATAGATATATCTATGTATCCTCTTGCTTCATTTGAGTAACTAAATTTATATTACTCTACATATACTTAAAAAATAGGGATTACTGAGTCAGTCAGCGTAATGGAGATTTGTTATTAGAAGAAGAAATATTTACCTGTTCTAATAGCATGCCAACATTTTTTTTTTTAAAGATAAACTCTCACTGTGTTGCTCAGGATATTGGAATTCTCCCTCCTCTTCCTTCTTTGTTTAGAGTGCATCACTGTGACGACTTCCCAATCGTATTCTGTATTACAGGCTATAACATGTTAGCATTGGAAACATCTTTCAAAGTTAACATTGAACTTTCACATTGAAGAATATGGTTGGACACAGAGCAGGGCTAAGTGATATATTTCAGATCTCTTGAGTAGCATGGAGCTGCACAGGGAGGATGTAAGTGTCTTTGAACCTAGGGAGGTCTATCCACCATTACACTGTTCCTACCGATGATGAAGACCCGTTCCAAAAGTAGTTGCCAAGTTCAACTTATACTGCTTTCATAACCACAGAGTATTTACATGAAAACAGCAATTTTTCCTTTTAAAGAAAACCACCTTGTGACACTGGAACACATTAGGTGTAGGATTCCGGGAGCTCACTCTTCAGAAAAGCATAATTTGGTTTAAATGCGGGAATGCCTGGGAGCCACATTTCCAAAAACATGGCCTTTTATTTTCAAGACTATGCAATACTACTGGAATTTTTAGTATAGCAGAGAGTTGAAGCCATTGAAACTTTATATAAATGTATTTAGAGAATATTCATAACTTTTGATTGGGTAGAAGATCTACATATTGAATACAGTTCACAAACATTCCTGAAACATAGAGAGTTGGGAGCCACTAATTATCTCTACTTACACAGAAAGGCTAGAAGCATTTTCTTGCTGAAGAGTGTGCCAATAACATTGTTTGGATGCCTACTGCTGGATCCAGTGCATTTACTTCACAATCCAGCTGAGGCTTAATTCTTTTTTTTACCTTAGAGAGATTATAATTCTTTAATAAACAATAAAGATTTCAGCAAGGATAATGATAGACACTCATTTGTGTAAGCTATAAAAATATACCTACATCTCTGTAGTTATCAATACCAGATATAAAGATAACTACACTGATGCTTTACTAACTTCTCCCAGTGATATTAATGATTTACTGGTTTCCTGGGTTAAGGTCTGGCTATGTAGCCCAAGGTGGTTTCAAACTGCTGATCTTCCTGCCTCTGTTTCTCAGAAGCCCTGGTAAAATAGCCACTATTAATGAAGGTTTATGTAACGAGTAGAGTCCCTCTAATGTTTAAACAAACTTGACTCCATTTTTCAAGACACATTTTTTTTTTCTTTTCTGTAGTAAACTCAGGGATGGAGTAGGGGGCAGCACGGGGACCATACTTTCTCTGCTGTTGCGTGTTTCTGTTGCTGGCCATTCTAAGCTTGGATAAAGCCAGTCACTTCATTATTTTCTGAAAACATTGACACAGTTGGACAGTTGATTCCCCTGTGGGTAGAGGAGCAGAGCAGAGTTAAAGCATTGCAGAGAACTCTAAGTCAAGACCTGACCCCTCTGTTTAGTAACCTCTGCTGGGCTATCATATTATCCTATCAATGGATTCCTCCTGGAACCCTGAGATCAAGGCTCTGCTTCCCAGCCTGTTTCATAGCTCCTTTTTACCCTCTCCACTTCCTTCCCATTTTTCTTTCTTCTTCCCTATTCTAAACACTCAGTGACTGTCAGCTTTTTGTGAGGAACAACTTACCTAAAAATTATTAAGAAAGTAGTCATTTTCTACACTGTTTTGGAGCATAAGTATTGGTTTTACCAATCAAAGCAAGCTTATAAGCAATTTTTTTTCTACAAAGGTACTTTGTATCTTTCAAAGCAACTCTATTGCAAACTATTAAAATAATGTGTCTTTTCTTTTTAAATTACCCTACACTTAATTTTCCTTTGTATAACTAGAATGTTTTCAAAATATATTCTCTCCTGAACTGAATCCAGCTACCTTCTATGGCTGTAATAAATGCATCCTTTTTTGTAGTTAGAGCTGGTTTTGAATTTTCTCAATGGCTTCTTCCCGTTTTTTTTTCTCCAGTTTTCAAAATTGATACTTCCTTTTCAAAAATAGAGTTGGCCTCATGATCTTTTGGGAAGATAACAGTTCTCTTGCTCATTTCATTACTAAGCTATATAAATTTTCTCTTATCAGGATCAGAAAGAAATAAGTGAAAAGAAGAATCTCTTCTCTGCTTTCAAAGCTACCATCTACTCCTGGCAGATCTTTTTAATCAGAGAAGACAGCAATTAGGCACATATTGACTCATACAGTCTACATTTCTTCAACACTTTGACAATTTTTGATTTGTAATGAACTGTTCTTTCTAAATGCCCCTTTATAAACCTTAGTCTCTAGTAATGAAGCAAATACTCTATTCTCCAAATATATAAAAATATGGTATGAAAAACCACTTTGAACCATGCTTGACTGTCTCATAGCCTACAGCCACTCACATTCAGCAGCTAATGGTTTTATTGAGCTGCCAGAAGTCAGTGCTTCTAAGCAGGGCAGCATGGAAGACTCCTTTGGAGAACGAGAGCCATGGAGGGTATAATTTGAAAAAATCTAAAAACCGTTGGAAGGCTGGGACATAGATCAATGATATAGTGTTTACTGAGCATGGGATAAGGCCTTGGGATCAATTACCATCACTATAAGACAAAACAAAAGAAAACACAACAACACAAAACACACCAAACAAATAAAAACAAACAAACAAACAAACAAACATAGTTTAGAATTTCTACAAAAAAATACAAGATGCTTCATTGGGAATGGCTGTACAGACACACTTGGTGGTTATGATGTTGGAAGGAGTTTCCAGAGGGAGCAGGTGGTCCACAGGAGAGAAGAGCATCAGGGAGTTAAAATCTAGAAGTCAAATTCTACAGTATAGAAAAACAGACTTAAGTTTGGCCAACCAAACATAAACAACTTATAATGTAATCAGTGGATGATCCATACCGAATGTCTGGGAAATTCTCCTCAGAGTAATTTTCATTCTTCACTCTGGTAGGTAGAGAGGGAATGGAAGTCTTTCTGGAAAAAGTAATTCTGAGTCAGTTGGTGTCTTTACATTCATTTCAGACCACATAGCAACTGTGACTCATTCCTTGGGACAACATGGCTCTTAAGAGAATAGCTTCAAGTTAGTACTAAATTTCACTTAGGCCATATAAAATGGCAAAGACAGTCCAGGCAATCTGTCTTGCATTCTAAACTATTTGAAATCCTGTCTACATTAATCAGATTAATTATGCAGGGTTAGCCTACGGCTTCAGAATAGCTTTTTTAAACACACATATGCATTCAGCTTGATGTTTAAAAAGTTTACTTTAGAAAAAATGTGGTTCCGGCTAATGACTGTCACCCTTTCCAGACCCTGTGTTTAGAACAACCACTGACAGCTTGTCATGAATCATTTCCAGCTTCATTCTTGTAAGCAAAGTTAAACCCATAGTTTAAATATCCATTTACATAATAGTGATTCCTACATTTATATCAGCAGGTCAGGCGACTCTCTTAGGCTTTGGACTCTTACGGGCACTGCTTCTCATGCAGGGAAGTAAATCTGAACAGAATCTGGCTGAGCATGGGCCCATCACACCCAACCCAAGGCAGTGCCCCTGGCCAGACATGTCTCATGCCATCATTCAATCTTCATTGCAGCATCATGTGATTTGTTGTTTGCCTTAGTTTAGTTTGGTCTATTAACCGTTGATACAAGGTCTTGACGTGTAGCCCAGGATGGCCTTCAATTCAAAACAATCCTGTCTCATTCTTCTGAGTACTAGGATTCCAGTGTGCAAATGTGTGTGTGTGTGTGTTTTGTGTAAATGTACACATATATAAGAGCCTATCTATGCATACTAGATCTTGTCCAGTACAACACCTGGCAAGCTTTGAATGCCCAATAAATTATTAAATGAGTATAAGGAGGAAATATTTTTCTTTTTCTTTTTTTCTGAGTTCCAGGATAGCCAAGGCTACAAAGAGAAACCCTGTCTTGAAAAACCAATATATATATATATATATATNGGTGTAAATATCTGCACATGTCCCACTATGTTCATAGCAGCCTTGTTTGTGATAGCCAGAAGCTGGAAATAACCCAGATGTCCCAACAACAGAAGAATGGATACAGAAAATGTGGTTCTTTTACACAATGGAATACTGCTCACCTAGTAAGAACAAGGACATCCTGAGTTTTGCAAGCAAATATATGGAACTAGAAAATATCATCTAGAGTGAGGTAACTCAGACACAAAAAGACTTGTATGGAATATACTCACTAATAAGTAGGTATTAGCCCAAAACGGTACAGAATACCCAGGATACAGTCCACAGAACTCAAAATGGTTAACAAGCTGAAGGGCCCAAGTGAGGAAGCCTCAGTCCCACCTTGGGAGGGAGAAGAAAGCAATCATAGGAGAGGGGAGAGAGGGAGAGTCCTGGGTGGAAAAGGGGACAGGGAGGGGAAGAGGGGAACATGATCTGGTATTGGGTGGGGGGAACAGGACTGAAGCCAGGACCAGAAGAAAGAATGAAAACATGCAACCTCAGGAGGTAGGGGGTGAGGGGATCCTCTGGAATGTATCAGAGACCTGAGAGGTGAGATACTCTCAGGACTCAAAGGGAGGGACCTTAGATGAAATGCCCAACAGTAGGGAAAGGGAACTTATAGAGCCCACCTCAAGTAGAAAGACAGGGCATCAAGTGAAGGATGGGGTTGCCATCCCACAGTCACAACTCTGACCCATAATTGTTTCTGCTTGAAAGAACTGCAGGGACAAAAATGGAGAAGAGCCTGAGGAAAAGGAGGTTCAGTGACAGGCCCAAAGTGGGATCCAGCTCAAGGGGAGGTCCCAAGATCTGATACTATTACTGAGGCTATGGAATGTTCACATAAGGGGGCCTATCATGACTGCCCTCCAAATGACCCAACAAGCAGATGAAAGAGTCAGATGCAGATATTTGCATCCAACCAATGGACATATTTTTTTGTGTGTGTAAGATTGCAGTATGAAATATACATAACTTATTCCTTTAACAAATTTCCAATATGTGCACATTGTACCCCGAAATAAAAGCTGAGCTCTTCATGAACTCAGCAACTGGGAAACTTTGTTTATGGATACCCCACTTTAAAAGCAAGGCTGAGTCATGGGTGTGTGTGTGTGTGTGTCTGTGTGTTGGGGGTGGGGATGTATCTCCTGCTACATTGTTCTCTACAGAGGCAATTGTAATACTTTTAGATAAATACCTGTTGATTCCAATCTTATGGTTGTGTTTTTTATTTCCTGTGCCAACATTTTTCTTTAATGATAACCTTACTGAGACAGTATCACATGTTTTTAAAATATATGGAATATATTTGGCACCCACAATGGTGAATTGAAATATCAGTACTCTAGAGGCAGAAGGAGGAGAGTAAAGGTCAGCCTGGGCTACATAGTGAGACTTTGTCTTAAAATCAGCCCCCAAATTATATCAAAATGTACTATGGAGTGGTTTCAATTGTGAGTTTCTGAAATCTAGAAAATCTAGAAAAGTTAGGAAAGACTTAAATATCTGAATATTCATACTGAGAGTGTTTATGATCTTTTTTTCAGTGTTGGGGATTATATAACCCACAGTCTCACACATGCTCAAATCCTGAGAAACATTTCTTACTGCACATTTATAGTGTTTACTCAACTTAAGCACAAAACTAATTAAGATCTCATGTAATACAGTTTTTTTTTCGAGTATCTTCATTAAGACTGTGCTGCTCATAACCTCACTAACAAGATAATAATAGAATGGTAACATTGTAGCTTGGGGTCCTCTGTCTATTTTAAGTTCATACCTATGGAATTTACATAGTGCAAGAAATTCCTCTAATAATTATAGCATCAAAGACCAAAAAGAATTCTAACCAAGTACTCTAGTCTTACTCTGTCTCTAAGGTGACCACTGATTTACTGAACTAAGACAGAACGCCATCTAACTAAACCTAACCACATTTGTTGAAGGTTCTTAGGAAAGTTGTGTGTGTGTATCTGTGTGTCTCTGTGTCTGTGTGTGTATGTGTGTTTCTGTTTCCTCTATTTTGGGGATTGAATCTTGGTCCTCACACAAGCTAGACAAATACTCTTCCCACTTTCTCATGAAATTACTAGCCCTGTAGTGTTTATAAGTTGTCCTGGTTTGCCTTGAACTCATTCTGTGGTTCAGGAAGTCTTTGGACTTGTGTTCATTGTGACCATTTTGCTTTAGTCTCTTAATTAGCTGGGCAGTGAGAGTAGGTTTGATGGGGAAGAAGATTTTGAAGAAGCCCATTTTAGTAGCATTTACTGTTTGTAAATGTTTCCTGGTATGGGTGCAATGCCCTTCACGCTACAATTTAAACTTACTTGCTTCCATTTCTTCCTGACCCTCCACCTTCTTGGTTTGTTTTATCTTTTACTTTTTCATAGGCAACGTTTGTTTTTATGTTACGATGAGAAAACCATATTGCTCTGTAAAATGTTCATTCTCTTTTGTTTACACACTCAGAAATTCCTCAATAATAATAGACACATTTCATAAGTTTAGAAGTTTTGCAAGATAATAACAACAAAAGCAGGGTCTAGCTATGTAGTCCAGGCTAGCCTCCAACTCATAATCCTGTCTTTTGAGTAGTAGAATTCAAGTGAGTACCTCTTCCATGTATACATACACACACACAATACAGAGAGGAAACATTTTTTTTTTCTATAACAGTAAAAAGTGCCTGTTTTTATGCTATTTTTTTTTTCTGTTTTCACTAATAGGTAGTGAATTTTCAGGTTTGTCAATTGTCTAAGACACTGAAAGAATTCTATGGTTCCTTGGTTCTCAGGGAGTTTCTTTGCAAAAAATTAGATATAATTAAATATTAGTGTACTAGACTCTTATACTTTATACTTGTAAGAGGACATAGACATCCCCAACACATGGTCATGTTATAACAATACAGATGCAATACTTAAATCTATTTTGAGTGGGAAAACAATTATTTGGGGAGTGAAATGCCTATGACATTTGCGTGACTTTAGAAACATTAAGATTTACAGATATTACTGGTAATAGCCGCTGGACATTAAGTTAAGGGTAGGTGCCAATCACCTCTGTAAGGATATTTGTATGTAATTATGCATTTGTGCTTCAAAGCCTTCCAGAATTTTCACATTCACAAAACAAGGAAAAGCTAGCTGGAAATCCAGTTTAATCCAAGAGCTCCCAGCTGATGAGCTTCTGTCTTGATACTTAGTCTATGAACCTGTGCTTCTAAATCTAGCTTTTGTGGGGAACAGAAGGGAACTTTAATATTTAATAGGAAGTGCCCAGGAAATGGCACATGGTGGCTCAGGTTTCAGTTCTCAGTACGAGAAGAAGTGACTTCTGCTTGCCACAGCAGACAGAAAACCACTCTTTCCCAAAGGAAACACAGCTGTTAGAGAGAAGGCACAGCCAAGCCGTCATCAGCATTTGAGAGTCCTGCAGAACTTTGGGAAGTCAATTTAGAGAAAGGATGACTTGAGCTGGCAACCCCTTGCACTGCAACATGGACCTACAAATAAGGACCCATTAGCACGACATGGATCGTTCATCCCAAACCAGTTGTTACAGTGATAAAATCACTGTATCCTCATGGAAGAGCTCCAAATGGGGTCAAACCTGTTCCTACAGCTGGACTGTTCCTACACAGTCCAAATCTTGAATGTATAGATGTAGACAAGTTTTAGTAGATATTTCCATAACCTGAAAGTTCCCAATGAAAGATCTTCTTTATTGCTAAACATTAACGCTTGGGTGGAAGAGTAGATAAATGTACAGTGTGACTCTAGAACTCTCCAGTATCTCTCTGATTTATATGCACCCTGCTGCAGATACCTCTGTGCTGATATCAACATCTGGTATCATATTAAGAATGGAAATATTGCTAGTTTTCTCAGGTTATTAATAATTACATTTTAGTGAATATAAATATATACATGCATTCACCTGTCTATTTCTCCTGAACACTGTCCTCCTTGCTGCCAGCATCCTCATATGATTGCTTAAATCTTCCTGTGACATCATCTGGTCCCACCACAGTGAATGCATATTGCCTTCCATTTGTCTATTATATATTTTTTTAAAGATACAAAACCAAACCCACACTTGTTACTGTGGATGCTGCCAGAAATGACCTCCTCACTTGGCCAAATGAATTCAGATTCAATAAGCTCCCTCACAAGGTTGGAGTCCAGTGCAGTTCCCTGACACGATGTCCTTCCCACAGCCATCCCAGTCTCGTCTCAGAGGTCACAGTCACTCTGCTTTGCCGTCATGCTCACGCTAGCCTGCATGTTGATGTGGGTCATGTAGAAGTCTGGTAACTGACTCTTAAACTTTGGCCCTTGTTCAACTTCTAGAGTGATGTCTGACATAAAGCTAGCTCTCAATGCACAGTTGTCTGCAAAAGGATGAAGTGAAAGCCCTGAATTGTTTCACTTCAGACCCATTGACGTCAATCACTACATTATTGTTAAAGGACATTTCCCCTCCTGCATTCCGGGTGGACCTGTGCAATACATAGTATGCCTGAGTGATGGCCGTTCCCAAACTCACTGCATTTCAACACATCCTCTTATCTCTAGGTGCTATTTAATTGAAGTCACTTTTGTATCTCTAATTTCAGGATACAAATCAATTCATAGGAAGAGGAGGGAGAAAGAAAAGAACCTTTCTTTCTTCCTTTCTTCCTTTCTTCCTTCCTTTCTCCCTTTCTTTCTTTCTTTCTTTCTTTCTTTCTTTCTTTCTTTCTTTCTTTCTTTCTTTCTTTCTTTCTTTCTTTCTTCTTTTTTCTTTCTTTTTTCTTTCTTTTTTCTTTCTCTCTTTCTCTCTTTCTCTCTTTCTCTCTTTCTCTCTTTCTCTCTTTTGGGTTTTTTGAGACAGGGTTTCTCTGTAGAGGCCTCAAACTCAGAAATCCACCTGCCTCTGCTTCCAAAGTGCTGGGGTTAAAGGCACACATCACTACTGCCTGGCTATCCTTTTTATTTTTATTGGTTATTTTGTTTACATTTCAAATGTTATCACAGTTCCCAGTTTCTCCTCCACAAATCCCCTATTCCCTCCCTCCTCCCTGTTTCTATGAGAGTGCTCCCCCGCCCGACCACCCACCCCTTTATGGTAGAAGTGGCACACAGTCAGTCACAGTTTAAACATCTTCTGCTGACGGTCCTGGTGGTGGTGCTACCTCATATGAAGTTGATGATTATGTGAGTTTACATGCTCTGTGTTCAGAATTTGAGCAGGCAGCTGATGAGGAGACTTAACGGGTTAAATCCAGTATTTGTGCTGTGCTTTGGAATGCCTCAGTCCTAATCAGTAGTTTGCCTTGATTTTTGTGAGTCCACAGGGTGGATTTTCCTAAACCTTCAACTTAGTCCTCTCAATTTGTATGTCTTGAAATGAGGACTTCAATGATACTAATGAGAACAGCAATTAGTGTTTAAAGGTACTTTTAAGGCTAGCCTGGTCTACAGAGCAAGTTCCAGGACAGCCAAGGCTACACAGACAAACCCTGTCTCCAAAAGCAAAAACAAAAAAAAGTACTTCCTGTTTTAAAAGGTTATTAAAATAAAATTTTGTTTTGTCAAAAAGCATTTTAAAATTACACTTTTAATAACCATGCAGAATATTGTTTGTTTATAAATTGTATTTTTACTGTGCTTCACAGTAATCTCAGAGAATACTTACACCAACCACCCCTTAAGAAGCAGAGGTAAGGGAATTGAGGCTTAGTTAAATTGTCTCTTGATTCAGCTTATTCAATGGACAGCTCTCATTTGAATTCAGTGCTCTTCAGGCCTGTGAAGGCAGGATCATCTGGTGTGCAGATACCTCACACAGCACCAGCATCATCCAGGACTTCTTGGGGATACAGAGCTGGAGCCTTGCCTGGACCTGCTAAATTCTAATCCACTCCTGACATTTCCCTAGGTGATTCACATGAATGCCAGAGTTCGGGAAGCAACAAGCCACTCTAAACCATCAAGTGCACAATGTCATTCTTTTTTTTTTTTTTTTTTCCTGCCTTGTCTGCATTGTTTTGTTTTATTTTTTCAAATAAAAGGAAAATATTCTAAGGTCAACAGTTGGTGGCAAGTGTATACCACTCCTATTTGTTTGTTTGTTTGTTTGTTTGTTTAATTAAGATATTTTTGGAGGAGGAGTGTTATTGTTGTTGTTGTTGTTGTTGTTGGTAGTGGTACTGCTGCTGCTGTGTGCATGTGTGTGGGATGTGTATGGGTGTGTTTCAGCATGCTTATTTTGAACCCCTCCATTCAAGTGCCCTGCCTTAGCCTCCTGCATGGTTGGAACTACGTATATATGGCACTGTATTAGACAATTTCTCTTCTTATTTTTTTTTCAATTTTACTTCTGCAAACTAGAGGGGATATCATAATTGAATTTATAAATATATTTTTCTTGGTTCTCTGGATCTTTCCTTGACTTTCAGGGCTTTTTGTTTGTTTGTTTATTAAGCTCTTAAACATCACCACCCACAAAAAATGCTTCAGTTGTCTTCCTAAGAACTTGTGTTAAAACACTATTATGATCTACATTTACATACATGTTTGTCTGTTTGCAGGAATGATCTGGCAATGCTAAAGCTATTTTTTTTTTTACATGCCTGGCATTGTGTTGTTTTACCCTCCCCCTTCATTCAGAGACACACAGTGCTTAGTGTCCCCAGGGAGCCAATGATTACACTTTGCTTAAAAATAAGTGCTGAGTAACTAGCGCTGAGACGGAAAGAAAGAAAGATGAATGGATGTTTCTGATGCTGTTTGTTATGCTGTAATTGGCCCTTCACCCCATACCTTCTACACATCTAACTAGGGACAGGGGCTCTTAAACCATCCAGATCTTCTGTTCTTTAGCCTCATGGCTAGGATATCATCTGGCCAGTTGTAGAAGTGGAAAACTCTGGATCTAAATCTATCTGAGCTTTCCATGTGTCTTCCTATGTCTGCTCCCCTCTCCTAGTAGGCTCCTATGTCTGTCCACTCTACCATGGCTGCTCCAATGCAAAACCTCCTTCTGCACCACAGACTGGCTTCCCATTCTTTCCTAACACTGCCATCACGCCTTTCTCTCTCTGAGCTCTAACTTTAAACACACACCTGATCATGATTGCTGCTAACTTCTCCTGTGTCTTTAAATGACAGCATTCCTTAATTTGTGTTCAAAGGCTCTGTGGTCAAATTCCCCTAGGAATGAGGATTTGATACAGAAAATATGCATGTGTGAATGCAGTACAGATTTAGCTGCCATTAACCAGCTGTTTTACACTGTGAATCTTCAAGTGTGGAGGGATATCACGCCATCAGAGTACTAGCTATTTCAACCACATTTGAAAGTGAGACTTTTTTACCCAGGAGTCCCCGCCCAGACACGTTGGGCAGTGCTCATTTCAACATAGTCAGCCCTGTTCTAGGTATAGTATAAAAGGGCCTGCAGGTCCTTATTTAGTTTCTTCTTAAAGAACGAATAGCTACAGTTTGCTCTGGAGCTCAGCTGACACCTGAACCAAGCTGGGTCCAATTCAACTCAGCAAATTGTTATTTTATGTGTGTTCTGTGGTCATTTAGTTCGGTCACCCCTGTCAACCAAGATTACAATGTATGAGGTGTGGTGGAGAGATGTTTGGAAGGAAGTCCTTACTGTGATCTAAGACTTCTGTAATACTCACACGCTGCACCTCCCCAAAGCAGTAAAGAGGGTTCTCGGGTCACACAGTAGGTGGGGAAGGCTAAGAATGCAAGCCAGGCTCCTTCCCTCCCCCAAGTTTGTCCCTTTTCTCTAGCTGCATCATCCTGACCAACATGGAGTGTTTGAGAAATTCACTAAAAATAACTTCAATATCTTATGCAGAAGTGAAAATAAAAGCCTTATACAAATCATTTGAGCTCTTTTTGTTATTTCAAAAACCCACCACTCTTTTTCTTCCATGAGCTGGGATTTTTATCCAGCACTCATTTTGGACAGCATGTTTTGGAGACTAGGACAGATGAGAGGGATTCACTGCTCTGTGTTCTTGAAGAAAGTTGTGAAATGCAGAAGTAGGACTGCTGCTCAGCAGAATTCATAACTTCTGCTCATTTTTTAAAAAATATTGGTGGCAGATGTGATTTCCTTCATGGGATTCATAGAACTGGAAAGATATATAGAGGGTGTCATTTATGCATAGCCAGAGCAGCTGAAGTCTGGACAGAGTTAGTGATTTATTTGCCCAGAGTCAGATCAAAAATGATAAAACAAATAAGTATTAAATGATGATGTCTAAATGAGTAGTCCTATTAATTGGGAATCGCTCAGATAATGTGGCTTCTTAGTATGTATTATGTATTATGCTTGCTCTTAGATGAGTCTCAGATTTAAGGAAGGCACTGGGCTCATGAGTAAGAGACCAAGGATACAAACGTTCTAGTTCTAAAGGTTCTGTTCTTGTATCACGAGATCCCTGTTTCTATAATGTCGGCTCATCACGAGAAGTAGGCAGGAGCAAGTCAGTCATCATCCTTGACTAAAAGTCAGCTTAAACAAGTCTTGAAATCATTACGTTATAGGAAATACCTTTGAAGGAAAAAAAAAAAACAACAACAACTGGGTTTCTAAAATTATGTCAGATGTTACAGATATAAAACAGGGGTATCTTTAACCCTACTCTCTCTCTCTCTCTTTCTCTCTCTCTCTCTCTCTTTCTCAAATAATTTACATGATTTGAAATATATTTTTCTGAATAGCCTCACCACTAATTTTCTTCAGAAGGCAGACCAAATTGCTTGTATAGTTTGGAATCTAGTTTGCAGGCTGCCTGGGTGATAACACATGTGGTGTCACAGACTGGTTTTCTTGAGTGATTTGATGCACAGAGTCACATAGTCTGATTGCAAGCCTCGCTTGGACGATTGGCCCAGCATTGGTATCGACCCTCAGTCAGATGTGCATAGGACCTGAGAGAGTTAGGCTCAGCTATGGGTGATATAGGGGACAATTCTAAACAACTGCGGAGGAATACACTGCATGTCTCCTGTAGTTCCTCTAGAGTAAGTGTGAGATCCTGAGGATAGCTACAGTCACTTAGTGATGTTTCGTTTATAATTCATTACTCAGGTTAAAGTCTTCTGTAAGTCTGAAGAGGAATCAGCTGAAATTTGGTCTGCTGACATTGACTTACCAAAAAGAACTTCTGAACTATTCAGCTCCCATTTCCTAGAATCTAACCAAGTAGCACACTGTCTTTTTATTTCATGATTGTCCTATCTTCCTGGAAGTCTGTATTTTAAAACATTTATAAAATGATTATTGTTGCTGTTTCTGACAATGCTGTGGGCCAAACCTTTGGGCCCAGTATGTGCCAGACAGTAGCTCTAGCACTGACTCATAGGAGTTCCCCTATACATAGGAATTGTACAGTTATGGGCACAGTATGAATTTTGATTAGAACAAAACTATAAACTATACTAAACTAAAAAAAACCATGTAAACTAAACTAAGACAAATTAAGGTACCACTTTTATGTTCTTATGTATTCCTCCCTGAATTTGTTCTCCTTTTTAGTCCTTCCTTCTATTTCAGTGCTTTAGAATGAGTGCATTTAGATGCAGGGCCAATCTCCCTCAACTTCCTTCCCCCCTTTCATCTTTTGCTCTCTGGAGTACAAACTCAGCTTCCAGGAGATTGACGAGGTTTCAGTGTCCAGCATCTTTTTCTCTGGTTCTGACCGCCATTTTCTCAGGAACATTTTAGTTGCTCCCATTTCTTTCGCAGTGGTAATCTTGCTCAATGTTTGATCAACATTCATGGCAGTATTGTTTTATGTGGTTGTAGTTGATGGGTACAAACTTGATCTCACTAGAAAAGCTAAGTATTTAGCCGGGATAGATAAAATATACAATCCACTGAGTTAAGAGGAAAAAAATTCTTTTTTCTTTTCCTTTCATAGCTCAGACTGCTCTGGCATGCAATCTCTTAGCTTTAATCTCCCAAATGCTAGAACAGTAGGTATGTACCACCAGGCCTTGTAGCTAGCAACTGTTGATCCAAAGGTCTGTCTTGACTGAGAGATAAGTCCAAGGATGAGTTAAGGTTTTTATTGAAGTGCAATATTAAAAACACTTAGTATCTCCTCTGCCCTGGGACAGGCATATCTGGTAGTGTTGACTTTTAGAAATACTAAGGAACTCTCAAAAGTTCCATTCTGAGGTAACCTTAGAACACAACAAGGCAGAGTTCAAACGCTACCAGCTTGACAGAAGTCAGAGAGCAGGTCGAAAATTGCATTATCTTCCCGTAGAGGAGCCCCTGTCTGAACAGGAAGTAGGGTTGGTCTCAGAAAGACTGGAGAGGAAAAATGCAGAGAGTGAATATTTCTACTTTTTCTATTATAGAGGAAGGATGGATTGAGAGGCCTCCAAAACCACAAAGGATAAAATACTGCTGGTCAGTGGAAACAGACACGGTTGCAAATTAGGAAGTCAAGCTCCACTCCGGAATGGGTTGTGTGAGTTGGACCTCTTGTAAGGAGAAAGGTGATCTAATGGATGCAAATGGAAAAACCTGAGAAGCACTGGCCAATGGAGAGTGGGAGAGCAGAGTGATAGATCATGGGACAGTTTAAGAATCTTACTTGTAATTCAGTTCAGTTTGAAAATCTAATCATTTGTTTGACAATGGTACATGTTGTGATCCTAGTAACCGAGGCTGAGATAGGAGGCTTTTGAGTTTGAGAATAGCCTGAGCTACATAATAGGACCCTGTCTAAAACGTACAATTCCCCTTCCCCCAAAATATAATATCTTTGATCTTTTCTTTCAGGTTGACATGGTGCAAGCACTCACAGATATATCCAGTAATGAATTCCAAAAATCTCATCAAAGGCATATCTTTATCAAAGCGGTCTCACTGTTTTGTAAATTTAACCAGGGAAACCCATTTAGAAATCAAACCTTGAGTTGTTTTGCATCAAGCAAGGTCAAAGTCGAAATTTTCAGTAAAGATGAACTCACCCTGGAACCCAGTAGTCTGACCCAGTTAAGGCTTCTGCTTAGTAAACCAAAATGATGCATAGCAAATCTATGTCTAGGACTCTGGATCATCAAATGAAGTGCTTTGCCTTGGATGGGAGAGATGACTCAGTGGTTCAGAGCACTGACTGCTCTTCCAGAGGTCCTGAGTTCAATTCCCAGCAACCATGTGGTGGCTCAGAGCCATCTGAAATAGGATCTGATGCCCTCTTCTGGTGTGACTGAGGACAGCAACAGTGTACTCATATACATAAAACAAACAAACAAACAAACAAACAAATAAATATTTAAAAAAATGCATGCTTTGTTTTAAGAGACTCTCAAAGATAGAGATTTTCATCCCTGACAACTGTATCACCTCAACCACCAATTCATTTATGTGCCCATTAGTGAAGACCCGTTAAGTCTAACTCTCTCTGTACCAGGAGTTTGCTTTCCATGGCATTATCAGGCATGCTTGATAACCGCTGGTCAGGCACCAAGGAAGGCCATCATCCATGCTACTGACTCACCCCACCCCCAGCTTCATATTAGGTCACTTATATTTATAGCAATGTTAATGTTAGGAGTTTCTTTTCTGAAAATTCTGAATTAATGTATCTGTGATATACATTTTACAGAAGCTCTGTATGTAGTAAATTCTTTTGTGGAGCCAGGTTAGAGATCCAGTGTCATAATACAGCCAATGTTCTGAGTTATGCTATATCCATCTGAATTTTAAAAGCATGACATCCTACCCTTTACAGTTATATATATAGCATAATTAGCTTTCATGATTCACAGCCCTAAACTATTATGGATTATATATTTTAATTTTTGCATGAAAATTTATTTTGTTTTCTCTTTATTGTTATTGTTCCAATACAGGGTTTCTCTGTGCATCCCTGACTACTCTGGAACTCACTCTGGAGATCAGGCTTGCCACCAACTCAAAGATCTACCTGCCTCTACCTGCTGGAGTGCTAAGATTAAGGCTGTGTGCCACCATACCCAGAATACACACACACACACACACACACACACACACACACACACACACACACACCACGCAAATGCTTTGAGGAATCTTTGGTATATTGTAACCAATTCTAGAAATTTAATTTGTAAAACATATTCTCTTTAGGAGAGTATATCTACCAGGTCCACAGGTTAAATGAGTGAGGAGACCTTGTTAGAGTAGATGGGAGAAGCTCTAAACCTCAAGCTCTGACCAGGGGTAAGAAATTGAAGAAAGGCACCTCAGTTATCCTAAGAAATGAAGCTTCTGGCTGCTCTAGCTCTATTGTGGCACTGCCCTGCAGTACCAAGTGAGGTCTGCTGCCTGACTCACTGTATGGCACTTTCACACTATCCTCCCATGCACTGTCCAGACACTGACTCAGTCAACGTCATCAAAATGTAAGAATGCTCTGTACAGCAGCTTTGAGATCTTGGGTCTTGTCAACCTCTTGACTACCTGATCAACATTGACTACCCCAACATGGGCTTTATAGCTCAACAGAAAACTTTATGCGGATGACTTTAAGAGTATAACTTTCTGTTCATGCCTTTACCCAGTGGATCTAGCCCAACACATTAAAACAGATTGTGGGGACTGTCTTGCAGAGGCTGTGTCGTCTACATCCTCTAGACTTGTCTTGGAGGGTGGAAGTGACTGGACGGAAACTTGCAAATGTATTAATATGGTCAAGGCTTTGGGTACGACTTACAGGACATGGCAATTTTAGAATGATGAAGGCATTATTGTCTGAAGCTGGTGAAAAGAGTCCTGGGAATAAGGCATTTAGAATAGGCTCTTGATGAACAAAACCTCTAAAAGTGTTTTAGGAAAGGGAGGTTATGGGAAGGGAAGATGGCATGCATTCAATTATCCTAAAATAGCAGCTTAATTACTTTGGAAAGAAAAGATAAGATGGGGAGGTGTTAGTCATGGTTCTTATTTTTTGGCTGTTGCATCAAAGTTACCTGATGGATTCCATGTATTGTTATCTGTGTTGATTTCTAGACTTTTAAAAGGCAACCTGTGACTGCAACCTGAAACATCTGAGTCAAAATGCAAACTTCACAGCAGTGCAGGACTGGGGTTATTGACTTGCATTTATTCATTTTGTTGTTGACAAAGAGTTCCCTGTTCTGTTAAGCTGTCTGCTTTACAGTAGAGCTATGAAGCTGACAATCAGTCCATGCTTTGGGTATTTTATCTTGCTTCAGTTTTTGTTGCCATTTCCAAATATAAAAACATGCTTGTATATGTACACAAACACACACATTTGTTGCCAATTCTTCTGAACTACAAGGGAGCATCAATTAACATATTAATTAACATATTTATTTATTTTCAGCCATCTGTCACCACTGTTTTACCTCCTTGCTTTGTGCCATTTAGTCACAGGAGTTACTGATGCGGTGATACAGTGATGTTTAGAGCTCTCATATTGTCCATTTGCTTAGGTAATAAATATTCTATAGTACAGCAAGACAATGTGCTGAATGTTTAATACACCTGAACTTTTGATCCTTTTTTTTTTTTTACTTTTTTATACAGCTTTATTGAGATATAACTCAGAAATATCAATTTTAATTTAATCACAGATTTACAAATGTGTGAAATAATTGTCACTTGTCAATGTTAGAAAACTATTACCATTAAAAAAATGGTAAGAACAAAAAAGAAAAAAACCATATTTTTTTGGTTCTTCCTCCCTATCCACCCTAAACGACCACTAATAAACTTCTTTTTTTGTTGTTCATTTTCTTTTATTGGATACGTTCTTTATTTACATTTCAAATGTTATCCCCTTTCCTGGTTTCCCCTCCAGAAACTCACTATCTCCTCCCCTTCCCTCTGTTTCTGTGAGGGTGCTCCTCTACCCATGCACCCATTCCCACCTCACCGCCCTGGCATTCCCCTACACTGGGGCATAGAACCTTCACAAGACCAAGAGCCTCTCCTCCCATTGATGTTCAATAAGGCCATCCTCTGCTACATATGCGGCTGGAGCCATGGGTCCCTCCATCTGTACTCTTTGATGGTTTAGTCCCTGGGAGGTCTGGGGGTCTGGTTGGTTGATATTGTTTTTCTTCCTGTAGAGTTGTGAACCTCTACAACTCCTTCAGTCCTTTGTCTATCTTCTCCATTGGGGAACCTGAGTTCAGTCCAATGGTTTGCTGCAAGCATGCCCTTCTATATTTTGGACTTTTGATTCTTAAAAGAATTCTATGAAGAAGGCCTTTTCATTTTACTTTCTGTATCTAGGAGATACCGTTCAAATGTTAAATTAATAACATCTTTGAGCACAACATACCTAGTAAGTGATGGAAACTGGATTTGCAGCTGGGCAGACTGATACTAGAGCAATGTTGTTGATCATGTAGGTTATCTTAAGTTGTGTTTATAAAGCTTCTCCTAGTGGGCAGATCTCTGGCCTGTGCTTTGACCTAGGAAACCCTGGAAAGTTTCCATTTGACTCATTCCAGTCTCTCACGCAGGGCTAAGAAAGGACATTTGGAACTGAACAGTTTTCGGTGACATGCTTTTGTCTTAGTTCCAGATGGACTTCCCTTAGATACAGTAGAGTTTTTTAATTCTCTGATAGTTTTTCCACTAGCACTAGGATCCTGGCATTTCCCCAAATGGAGGCCATGTTTTCTTTATTATAAAGATATCATGTGTTCCTCTCTTAGTCAATTGTAAGATTATTTGTTTCTCTAGGTCAAGTGTTTTATAAAGTATGAAGTCTCTCTGTGTGCTTGAGTTTTCATTTAGCATAATCACTTACATACTAAAGAAGGTAAAAGTTTAATTCATGGTAAAGGCCTTTGGGTACATATTTCAACTAGGTTAGATAGACCCATTTGTGTCAGGATTTATGTTATTCAGGTCACAACCCACGTATGGCGCCCAGATTAATGTCCATTGGTCCATGGGACTCTTTCTATCACCACTCATTACTTTCTTGACTATCCACTGACTCTCCTTGACTTTCTCTGAAATTTGCCAAGATTCCTCACCATCCTCTCCTCACTTGAAATTGATTCACACTCTCTGTAGTCTATCTTGGGAGATGTCTTGGGATATGAATTAATGATTACAAGATGCTTGTCAATAGAAAGTAAACAGGCAAGCAACAAACAAACAAACAAACAAACAACACTGTTTTCTCACACAGCATGGCAGCAAATAGCTTCAGGATATCAAGAGTATGGTCACACAAACAATCCAGGGAAACAAAGGAAGCAGCGTCTTTAAAAACAAAAGGAGAGTCACAATGCACTTGGTGGTGCATATCTGGCAAAATGTTCCTTATTATTCTGTAAGAATGGGGGAGACATGGCCGGGTTAAATATAGAGTGTGGGGAAATGAAGATTCCTCTAGATATGTCCCTCTTCACACATATCCAATGTTGACATGCCACACTAGAAGGAAAGACCCCTCCACTCACCACCCGGTCCACATATGTACACCCACATCTCACCTCCTATAACCTTCTACCCCAACCATGCCTCTGCTGGTCTTCCTTCTCTCCAGGAAGATCTTCCACTTCTTCCCTTCTCCTACAAGGAAAAGCCCCAGGGGAATAGGTGCTCAATTTCACATGACAGATGTATTAAAGACATTTTGGTGTGCTAATTTGACACAATATCTTCACGTAGAAATAAGTCATCACCAAGACAGGAGAGTTAGGCAGGGACTTTGTGGTTCTAGTGCCAGCTGCTTGATCCCTAGAGACACATAAATTAAGACAATTCAAATTAAGAAAAGATCACTGTAAGAGTTGAGTCATCTCGTTTGTATCACTTATTGATCCAGTTAATTGGACAAATGCCAACTCCCACTTTAATTTATGCCGCAAATACTTTCGCTCTTAAGAGCCTAGGAAAAAATGCCATGCAGGTTTCTGGGTGAAGGATACTCCAAAGCAGATTTTCTCTTTCTGGCTTGTTATGTTAACAACCTTTGTTTTTAGAGTCAACTCTTAGAAGTTCAGAACAACGAAAACACTTCAATCCCATGACCTAGTGTTTCTGGAGCTATCCTGAGCCGAAACATTTTCTCCCATCATTCTCATCTAGAAAAGCAGACCTGTTAGTGCTGTCGCTGTGCAGAAGGGCATCAATGGATTCAACGTTATCATGTCCATCCCAGGTGGGCTCCTGGACCACATGCAGAATACTTAGGGGCTTATGTATAAGGCTCTTATAGAGTTATTGATGATGCCCATTGTATCTTGGGTGCCGAGTTTGAAGAGGAATTAAAGCAATTTATTAAACCTCTTCCAGTATGCAGGTGAATCACATTATTTTCTGCCACATGAACTTGAAAAGTTGCTTTGGTAAGGATTTCTCTGAAAAAGAAGCTGTTGTACGTGGGTGTTGATGACTATAAAGAGGTTTCCACTGGAATGGGCTTGAGTATGGGTATGTTGTTTGTTCTTCTGAAAAGCAAACGGTTCCTGGTGTTATTTTTCATTCAAAAGAACTTGAAGAATAACCTAATGGTCTTTTCATCATGAATATCTGTGATACTACTATGAGCTCCTGAACTATGCTTATTCACCTTGCTTGGCCATCCTTGGAGGGCAAAAGCAAAATATACAGGACAGCCATGTTCTTTCAATTCTGCTACATAGAATTAGGGATACTGCTGTGCACAGATGTGGCAGCCAGAGTGCTGGGCATCCCTGCAATGGACTGAAATGTTCAATACAACCCACTCTCCAGTGGTAGGTGGACTGGCCAGTTGCATGGAAGGACAAGGGTACTGTCCTATGCATCCTTCAACCTGAAGAGTTAGGTATTATTATTATTATTATTATTATTATTATTATTATTATTATTATTATTTAAAGCAATCCAAGGTCCTGTTGAGTCAGCCTGACTTTTTCTGGTCAAAGGTTTCTGATATTCAGCCTCAGCTTGAAAAGTTGTTTGAAAATGACCATTTTTCTCCTTATGTTAATGCAGGAAACATACAAGTCTTACATAGGCACTTGTGACTCCTACACTGAGGGAGATCTGGAATGTTAACAAATTAAAATTTTTGTCAGGTCATCTTGTGGCATGGTTGTAAGGTGCCTCTTTCCTCGATAGAAACTTGAAAGACCTTGGAAGTGAGCCTAAAATATATGGGAAATAATGATGGAATCAGCTACTGGAAAAGGAAGAAAGTGAAGGCCTAAGATCCTTAAATACACCCAACAGCAAGAAAATCACACCATAGGCAGATCACACCATAGGCAGATCCTTTGCTGAAACAGTACCCTTCTGCCAATTTCTCACCATTTCTACCCTCTTCTTTCTTTAAAAAAGAACTTTTTTGTTTTTTTTTTTGTTTTGTTTTTTAAGACAGGGTTTCTCTGTATAGCCCTGGCTGTCCTGGAACTCACTTTGTAGACCAGGCTGGCCTTGAACTCAAAAATCCGCCTGCCTCTGCCTCCGGAGTGCTGGGATTAAAGGTGTGAGCCACCACGCCTGGCCTAAAAAGGAACTTTTATCACCTTTTATCATGATCTTACTGTCTTTACTGTGGTGATAATATTCAAATTTTAAATAGTCCTCACAAAACAAATTATGTCATTGTTTCAACAAGATTTTTTTTTTACATCTTTCCCTTCAAGTATGAGGAGACTTTTGTGCCATGAACAGTCATGCTAACAGAGGAATGGATACAGAAAATGTGGTACATTTATGCACTGGAGTACTATTCAGTTATTAAAAACAATGAATTCATGAAAATCTTAGGCAAATGGATGGAATTTGAAAATATCATCCTGGGTGAGGTAACCCAGTCACAAAAGAACACACACAGTATGCACTCACTCATAAGTGGATATTAGCTCCAAAGCTTGGAATACCCAAGATACAATTCACAGACCACATGAAGCTCAAGAAGAAGGAAGACCAAAGTGTGGGTGCTTCAGTCCTTCTTAGAAAGGGGGAACAAAATACTCACAGGAGCAAATGTGGAGACAAAGTGCAGAGCAGAGACTGAAGGAAAGACCATCCAGAGACTGTCCCATCTGGGAATTCATCCCAGGTACAGTCACCAAACTCCGACACTATTGTGGTTGCTAAGAAATGCTTGCTAACAGGAGCTTGATATAGCTGTCTCCTGAGATGCCCTGCCAGAGCCTTACAAACAGAGTCAGATGTTCACAGCCAACCATTGCATTGAGTGGGGTGCCCCCAATGGAGGAGTTAGAGAAATGACTGAAGGAGCTGAAGGGGTTTGCAACCCCATAGGAAGAACAACAATATCAACCAATCAGATCCCCCAGAGCTCCCAAGGACTAAGCCACCAACCAAGGAGTACACATGGCTCCAGCTGCATATGTAGTAGAGGATGGCCTTGTCAGGCATCAGTGGGAGGAGGGTCCTTGGTCCTATGAAGGCTCGGTAGAGGCCCCAGTGTAGGTGGGTGGGTGGAGGAACACCCTCATAGAAGCAGGGGTAGGGGCAATGGGTAGGGCATATGGGGGGCACTGAGTAAGAGGATAATACTTGAAATGTAAATAAATTAAAAAATATTTTTAAAAAAGAATAGTCATGCTAACCTGCTCTTTAATGTGACAGATGCTGGGAGCTGGGGGGATTTTGAATTTGGATTGTAACACTCTGAGATTCCATCCAAGATCTGCTCTAAACTATTCAAAAGAAGTACTTCACAGTTTGTTCTGGTGCCTCAATTATTAAATTCTTTAAAACTTTAATAATAATAATACCAACTTTACTTTATATTTTCTTTGAAAAAATGCTTAGTTAATTATCACTATTTAGAACTCAGAAATTATTTTACCATGCAAATTCAGTAATGTCTACCATTTTCACACTAACCATAGTGAGGTTTTGATCAAATTTGGCAATGAACTTGGGTGGTGACCAGATCATTCTTTGTCTTTTCATTAAACATTGCTTTGCTCAAAAATTTTCAAAACCTGGCTTTGTCCTTGACAACTTCATACATGTATATAAGAAACTTTACCCTTTCGGTTTCCTGTTCATCTTTCTCCTCCTTCTTTTCTTCCTGTAAAATCCTACTCCCCAGCAAGGCTTCATCCTCCTGAGTTGTCAGTGCGTGTGCGTGCATGTATGTGTGTGTACACACGTGCCAATGAGCTTAGTGTGAGGTATCTGCATTCTTTGTTGTTATTGTTCTGTTTTGCTTGGAGCAAGGTGTCCCCAAGCCCAGGCTAATTTCAACTTGACTGTGTAGCCAATGCTGGCTTTGAATCAGGTCTTCCTTCTCTTACTTTCAATTGTTGTCATTATCAGGATGGGTAGCCATGTCCAGCCTGTCTTTTCTCTCTGCCTCTGTGTCTCTCTGTCATTCTGTTGCCTTTCTCTCTCTCTCTTTCTTAAGCAGACTATTCTGCTATCGATGAGGTGGATGCCTAGAATACACTGCGTAGCTCTGGTTGGACTTAAATGCACAATAACTCTCCTTCCTCAGTCTCCTGAGTGTGGGCATTATAGTTATGAGCTATTATACCTGGCTTTGAAGCTGGGATTTTAAATATTCTTTCTTATTAGGGTTTATGTGGCTATAAGATGAAATGTGGATTGGTATCTGAACACCTTATGATAAAATGCTGCTTATAAACTTGACCCATTATTGCATTTGTTAAAGTTTATGTGTGTCATCTCACTTTCTCTAAATTGTCTTCGTATTCAGCAAGCTCCCATAAATTACTAAGCATATACTATTGCCTGTTTTAAGTCAGTACTTTGGAATTTTTCTCTTAAGCATAAAGAAGTGAGTAAGTAACGAAATGGAATTGCTTACATGGACATTTTTCCCAACTTATTTGGTGATTGTGAAATAGTGCCAGCAACTGAAGAAGAGAGACAGTGGTACAAATCTTGAAATTACGTAATCATTTCCGAAACACTACTATGCAATCCTTTGTTCTAACTGCAAGCTATGATCTGCAAATCTGGGGTGGGGGAGGGGGAGGTTGATCCCATTAGAGAGAAGGAAACTGAATTATGAAATTTGGATATAAATTCTCAGAAAAGCCTGTCCTAGTAGTGCATTGCTTGTGAGTGGGATGTTTCCTCTGATCCTGAGTCATACTGGCAGCTGGTTAATCCATTCCCTTATTTCTTCACTCTACAAGTTGTTTACTGATCACCTGCAATGTGCTAGACACTGTGCTACATGCTGGGGAGGGCTAGGCACATTGCTCAGTGGGAAAATATTTGTCTAGCCTAAGGAAGAGGTTTTCTCCCTAGCATACCATACCCTCCAACCCAGAGAAAGAGAGACAGAGAGACAGAGACAGACAGAGAGACAGAAGACAAAGAGAAACAGAGAGAGACATACACACAGAGAGCCAGAGAGATAGACAGAGACACAGAGACACAGAGAGACATACACAGAGAGAGACAAAGACAGAGAGAGAGGCAGAGACAGAGAGACAGAAACAGAGAGACAGAGAGAGGTCAGAGAGAGAGAGAGAGAGAGGTGAGATGAAAGATCAAAGCAAGGAACAAGCTATGTGGTTACAGGTGTAATCAATGCAGGCATCAGGAAAGCTGGTGATGAGAAGCAGTCAGAAGTAAAGCAAGAGCCAAGAGAACTGGATAAACACACTGGGTGAAGTATTTAGAGAAAGGGACGAGCTTAGAGCGACTTTAAGGGTTTTTGACAGAAACACTGGAAGTGTCCAGTGGTCCCTGTTAGGTAGTTTTCTTCTTCTCCTCCTCCTTCTCCTCCTTCTCCTCCTCCTCCTCCTCCTCCTCCTCCTCCTTCTTCTTCTTCTTCTTCTTCTTCTTCTTCTTCTTCTTCTTCTTCTCGAGACAGGGTTTCTCCATATAGCCCTGGCTGTCCTGGACCTCACTTTGTAGACCAGGCTGGTCTCGAACTCAGAAAGCCGCCTGCCTCTGCCTCCCGAGTGCTGGGATTAAAGGCGTGTTTTCTTAATAATACAATCTCTTGGTTTCAGAAGGAGAGGGGAAGGCCAATTATCAGGAAACACGTTTTATTTTTCCTTATGCTCTTGAGATGTGTAGGTTTTATTGGACCTACAACCTAAAAGACCTGTAATGATATTGGCCATTGCTTTTTCTTGAATTGATATGAAAGGAAGTCATACAAATGAGATTTCAGCGGGGATCTTGGACAGCAGTGTTGATCCATCCACATTTGCTAAGCATATTTGTAAGCGAATACATTCTCCTGGCCTCATTGAAGATAATTGACACAGTGTGATCTATATTTGAGTGTTGAAAAAAAAATTCCCTTTGGTTGATTCCACCACTGGGTTCATAATCTGTTCATTACTAGCCCTTTCTCCTAGTCTGATGAGAACTATTGTGTTTATGAGGATAGCTTTTGTATTTTGTCTGGTGAAAACCATTGTGTTTTATAAATCCATCTAATGACGTGAGCACTTATAAAGCAATTTGAAAGTAGTTTATAAGCTTCAAAATATTTATGGCTCTTTTTGCTGTATGTTATTGTAAAAATACATTTATTAATCTTTGAGATTGTATGATTTGATCATATTTACTCCCATTCCTGCTTCTAACTCCTCCCAGAGAATCTGTAGATTCTTACTGATGCTTCAGGGAGGCCCTGAGACTCAAAAATTTTTACACAAATATCAGCCAGTCTGATTACGCAGTCTTGAACAATATCATGTGTTTTTCAGCTAGTAGAGAAGGAAAAACAATGAATTGCATCATATGTTAGTCTGTTATTATTGGCACAATGAGTCTGCCTGTAAAGTAGCTAGGGGTATACTATGGAATAGAAGTTTGTGGCTACTAAGAGTAAGATGATATGAGACAGGTAAGTTTTATGTTTATATGTACACACACACACACACACACACACACACACACACACAGAGGATTATTATTGTTTTGTTTTTGTTTTTGTTTTGTTTTTTTGGTTTTTCGAGACAGGGTTTCTCTGTATAGCCCTGGCTGTCCTGGAACTCACTCTGTAGACCAGGCTGGCCTCAAACTCAGAAATCCGCCTGCCTCTGCCTCCCGAGTGCTGGGATTAAAGGCGTGCGCCACCACGCCCGGCCTATTATTGTTTAAATATTAGGTTTTACCTACTATGTACCTATGGCTGACTTGGTATTACAATGTTGCACAGGCAAGCTTTGAACTCAGTGCAATAGTCCTGCTTCAGACTCCACAGTGCTGAGATGACATCAATGCCAACATTGACTTTTTCCCTTTCCTCTCCCCGCTCTTGTATGCCCCTCCTCTCCCCTCCCCTCCCTTCTCTTCTTTTCTCTTTTCTCCCTACTTCCTTTACCTCCTTCTATCCCCTCCTTCCATCTCCTCTCCCCTCTCCTCTCCTTTCCCTTCCTATGGATTTTCTTTTTGACCTGATGTTGTACTATATAGCCCAGACTGGCCTGGTCTCCAAGTCGTTAGGTAGCCCCAGCTAGCTTCAAATGTACAATCCGTCTGCGTCAGCACTCAGAGTGCTATGACTATAGGCATAGTTCACCATGCCCTGCTCATTTTAAAGTATCTCCTTTAAAGCCTGTTAGTTAAGACTCTATTAACATATGGAGCTGCAGTGTTTTGGAAGAATCGTTGCAGTTATCTAGCTCCATAAATATGCCTGAGATCATGTGCCAAGTCTGACAGATTGATGGATGCTCACTGGAGCAATGTGCTAAGAAATGTGCCGAAGCTGCTTCTGGGGAGAACGTAAAGTTTAGTGCGCAAACGAGCAAATGGCTGTGAGAGGGGATGGAATGTGTCTCTGTACAACTACGCACATCCATCCGAGTCTGGTTCAGCCTTCCACTGCAGGGAAACTTCCCTGAGGGAGGCCTCTCTGTCAGCGAGCCCAGGAGTCTCCAACTCTGAAATAGTAATTCTTGACCCACACGTCAGACACTAGGCTGTCTCTGCTACGACAAAGTCAGTCTGGCCTGGCTACACAGTTCTATTATTGGCTACTCAGGACTCTGAGGCAGGAGAGTCTGCTTGGCATTGTGTACCTAACTCTTGAAAATTCAAACCTTCTCTTTGGGGTATAAGGAGACTCCTAAGACTTGGAAAGCTAAAGGAATAATATACAGGAAGCTTAGAAAGTAACAGGACTCAAGGAACTCCTCCAAAGTGTTGCAATCTGGAAACTCTGGAGAGAGGCAACCCTTGGAGGAGCTGCCTACAACCTGTAGCTTTTGAGTCACCTCCCAGTCCCAGGTAGGCTTTTGGTGGTACACTGCATGCTAGGCTCCACGCTCCTGTATGTAACCTCTCACCCACTAACTGTAAGGACCCCAATGTATTCACTAGTTCCCAAGCTAGAAGCAGGTAGAATACTTTCTTTTGTTTAATAATCCTTATTCAGCCCCTATTTGGAATGTTCACATTTCCTCCGCAAAGTCACAGGACAGCGGAGCTACAGAGGGAACTCAAGACTAAACTGGGTAACTTAATGACTCCTTATTTATTTATTTTTTTAAAGGTAGGGAGACTGGGGATATAGCTTGTTATCTGAGTACTTGTGAAGCCCTAGTTTGGGTCTGAAACACCATAAACAAAGCGAGCAAGCAAGCAAGTAAGCAAGTAAATAAATAAATAAATGCATTACTCCTATGAAGACATGCACATATACTTCTCTGTATGCTAAAAGAATGAACATTAAATTCAATAGCTTGAAAAGCAGACCTCTCACTAATTAAGGAAGTGTGAATTAGTGAGTTTTTATGACATATGCAAGGGGAAGTTCCTTGGGCTCTTTCAAGAGCCTTTTTATTTTTTTCTTTCTATAATTTTTTTAAAACTACTATGATTTGTCACGAAATAGAAACAGTGAAATAAAAACTCAGGTTTATAGACCACTATGGAGTGGATTTACAGTTAATGCTATGATCTACAAACCCTGACATAAGGGATCTTTTCTCTTTCTTCTAGTGGTGGAATGTGAAGGAAATGTCTGAGAAACAGCTGGAAATGATTGCTGTGCATTTTGAACAGTGCTGTGAAATGCCATGAATTCAGAGAATCACTTCAGAAGCCAGGAGTGGTATCCCCTCAAAGATGTGTCTGGACATTGAGTTAAGCCCTTACCCTGGCCTTTTCTTGGATTAAACTTCATGGATTCTGTCTTCTGACACCTGAAGGAAATTCTTTCTTTTCTTCTTGACCACTTTCTTCCTGCTTTACCTGAATTTTAATCGAAACATTACTTAATGAGTTAGCTAACTAACTTGAGATGGTCTTGCTAGCACAGGCTTATCTGGAACTTCTGTGCTTAGGTGACCCTCCCTTCTGTGCATCCTGAGCTGAGCAAAGAGGTTTTGTCCATCACTCTTACCTCCTTCTCCTCACCTCACAGCAACCAAATCTTCCAGGACATACCTTGTGATTCTTTCATTTTTGTCCATCATAATTCATAAATGCAACAACTAATAAAGAACCATGACTCCAGTTTTCACACACAAGAGCCCTCAAAACCCACACAAGTGAGGTAACTGTGAAAGGCTACACCTATGCATCTTCTTATTATGTCCAGGATTCCTACCCTGGTCGATATTGGAGAGATTCCCCGAAAAAAAAAATCCTTCAACTTCAATCACGAATGCAGACATGCACTCTACAACAGCCACATAAACTATAGCCCAAGCATGTACAGCTGGTGATGGCTGCCTCTGTCAACTTGTGTTCAGGCAGAAAATGTTGTGTGACTGGGAGTAGTAGAAGCTGGAGAAAATGAAGGAAATGTCAGGATGTAAAGCTAGGCTGCGTGGGAACTGATGGCAATGTAGGATTGCTCAAGACATATCAAAGCAGACCTGCGTAAGACAGCACACACCTGCGATCTCAGCCCTGCGGAGGCAGAGGCAGGAAAACTGGAGAGTTCCAAGGGAGTCTGACCTACAAAGAGAGACCCCTAAGGCCAGAGTAAATAAATGAGTGATAAAGTATGACCACCCCAGGTTTTTTAATTACAGGAACCCCAGCCTCATCCCAGAGACCAGGGGAGATCAGCAATCCTAGCCCCACTGAGATGTGTTAACAATTTACCTTTCAGTCTTCACTGCAGTGAAAGAATAACTTAGCACTGGAATTATTCAACCAGAGCAGGCCAGGCTACAGATGAACAGAAAACTGGCGGAGGCATTAGCATAGACTCTTTGATCTCCTTTCTCTGAACACAGTTTTCTGTGTTTTAGCGGGGAATAAATGACCGGATGAAATATAACATTCCTCTGCCTGCTACACACTTAGGTATTTTAAGTGTAAGAAAGCCGTAAGGGCTGGCTTTGCTGATAGAAGAAAAAGCTGATATTTGTGCTTGTAGTGTACATGCCAGATGACAAAAATTTTATCCAGAGTTCCAGTTAGAAGAGTCAGGGAGGAAAAGAACAGAACACCTCCCTGGGTTCCTCCTACTGCACACATCTTTTTGGGGACATGCTGCCCAGTGGACCCATACACTCTATACAAATCCAAAGGACCAAAACAAACAAAAAAACAAACAAACAAACAGGCAGATAGATAGTGAGACGCAGAGAAAGCGAAGCTGCAGAAGAAGCCTTGTAAGTTTGACACCGACATTTTCACCCCTCAGGATGAATCCCATGTCTCAGATAATGACTCTTGTGTATTTCCATCATTTTGTGGTTCCGAAACAAAACGTCTTTGTCTTATGGTCTGTCTCATAGCATGGCAGTTATTCTTTATGATGTCACGTATTAAGCTTGAGCAAATGGGTGTTTGATTATGAAGTGTCAAAGTGCAACTTGAGAAAGCAACTGAGAAGCACAATAAAAGTTTTGAAATTGGATGATGAGAACCATACTGTTGTAAGTACATACAGGATTAAAGGATCCCTCTGCTTTCGGAATGAATTATTAGGAAGCAAATGTTTTGAATTGCAAACATGTGACACCGTTTTAGTTGTTGTCTGTTCCCTCTCCTGTCTGCCTGCTCTCTTTTCCTCCCCGACCGAGAATGTTTTTGTCAACGTGAGGTGCTACACGATAGTAGGTTACAGGATGGGATTATCACACTCCAATCAATTGGGGAGGCCAGAGACTATAAAAATGCCAGTCAACTATCAGGTCAAGATTTTTGTAATGAATGATTTCTTGATGTTTTGGGGGCTAGTTTACATGTTAATAGGCAATCATTGTAAGGAGAAAGTAAGTATCTATCCTATAGTGATAGGTGCTATAATGAATGTCAGAAGATGAACAAAAGACGGCTGGAGAAATTCGAAAACATTCCACACCGCTGAAAATTTCTACTTACTCAGCAGATCCATGTGAGCAGAAGTAGCAGGCTTTATTATCATTGAAAGAACCTGGTGATTTGTAATTGATTATACAGATAAAATGGAAATGGGAGATTCCTTCCTTCCTATCTATCTATCTATCTATCTATCTATCTATCTATCTATCTATCATCAATTATCTATCTATCTATCTATCTATCTATCTATCTATCTACCTGTCATATATCTATCTATCCATCCACCAACCCACCCATTCATTATCTATCTATTATCTATCTATCTATCTATCTATCTATCTATCTATCTATCTATCATCTCTGTATTATTGAGACAGGATTTCACTCTCCATGTAGCTCTGGCTGTCCTGGAATTCACTATGTAGACAAGGCTGCTCTTGACCTCACAAAGATCCATCTCCATCTGCTTCCCAAGTGCTAGGATTAAAGGTGTGCAGTAATATGCCCAGCTCAGAGGAGGTTCTTGCTGATGGAAATAAAATAAAAATAATGATCCAGGGCAGCAGTTCTCAGCCTGTAGCTCATGACCTCTTTGGGGGGGAGAGTAGTGTCATACATCAGAAATCCTGCATATCAGACATTTACCTTATGATTTATAACAGTAGTAAAATGACAGTTATGAAGTATTAATGAAATCATTTTATGGTTGGGGTGTCATCACAGCACGAGGAACTGTTTTAAAGGGTTGAAGCATTAGGAAAGTTGTGAATCACTGATTTAGGGTTTTAAGTAAGAATATAAAGGGGTTCCCATGTGTGCTGACTTTGCTGATATTAGAGAGGTTACTGTGTTGAAATACTTTGCCTATTTAACCATTTTACTAGGGTGTCCGGGTGACTCCCAGTATAGCTGGGAACAGAATACAGCTTTCATCTCTTAATTCCTTCTCAATGAAATTAAAAATAAAATTAAGCAAAAGGGAGTTTTTTTTTTTTTTTTTTTTTTTTTTGGACACAGAGCTTGCCTTGTTCTCAGAAATAGGTTTGTTTCTTAGGTTAATGTTTTTGTTTGTTTGTTTGTTTTTGTTTTTTTCCTGGTTTTAGAATTTTCCTACAACAAATCTCTGGCTCTCAAACCTCTTCTGTTTTTCAGTCAATAAGTGTTTGCTCCCACAATGCAATTTCAAATCCCACATCAGTGTGTTAGGACTTTTTTCTTTCCTTGCTTTCTTTTGAACATTTAAAAACTGCGATATATTAAGTACATTCAGAAAGGATCACTTAACACTAGTGACTGACCAAGTGATTATAAAGACTATATTCTTCCACACTCAGATGGATCAAGAAACCCAAACCCAGAACCCCATGACTTGCCCTTACTACAATATCTTTTTTTTACCTCCATGTATTTCTTTTGTGGTACTCATTTCTTTGATTGGTTAAATAGTTTTCCTACTTATGTACACAACCTGAAAAACACAGCGTTACCCATCCTACTGCTTGAGCAATGGGAAGGGTTCACTTTGTAGATGCTCACTTTGGTCTGCCTTCTTTCACTTACTATTGTTATTGGGAGTCCTCCTGCTTTTGGCTGTAGCCTCTTTGATGGCTTCATTATCAGTGTCTAAAGACATCAGCCTTACCTTAGGATGACCCTGCTGTGAGTGCTCTTAGTTTTCTTTCCTGGGCACATCTCTCAGGCACATAGCTGTGGTGTGAGTACCAAGTCTTGGGTCACATTCAGCCCTCAGCCTCACTCTATAGCTGCACGCACTGTCACCACAGTGGTCATCTAGCCTTCCTGACTACCTAGAATATGCAAAGATTTTATGTCCCATTCCCTGAGCACCCGCCCCCCATTTCCTGACACTGCATTACTTTTATTTTTTTTTTAATTTATTATTAGAGAGTTTCTTCATTTACATTTCAAGTGTTATCCAAAAGTCCCCTATATCCTCCCCCCTGCCCTGCTCCCCTACCCTCCCACTCCCTCTACTTGCATCACTCTTATTTATTTATTTATTTATTTACTAGATTTGCTAATCTATGCATTCCTTCACTGCAAGATAAATTTAATTTTCTCCTTCCTTCCTTCCTTCTTTCCTTTCCTTCTTCCTTCCTTCCCTCCCTCTCTTCCTTCCCTTCCTCCATCTCTCCCTCCCTCCCTTCCTTCCTTCCCTTCCTCCCTCTTTCTTTCTTTCTTTCTTTCTTTCTTTCTTTCTTTCTTTCTTTCTTTCTTTCTTTCTTTCTCTCTCTCTTTCTTCTTTCTTTCTTTCTTTCTTTCTTTCTTTCTTTCTTTCTTTCTTTCTTTCTTTCTTTCTTTCTCTCTTATTTGAGACAAGGTTTCTCTTTGTAGCCCTGGCAGCCCTGAAACCTGTGTTTGAGACCAGACTGGCCTCAAACTCACAGAGATGCACCTGCCTCTGCCTCTTGAGTGTTGGGATTAAAGACCAGACTGACCTCAAACTCACAGAGATCCACCTGCCTCTGCCTCTGCCTCTTGAGTGTTGGGATTAAAGACATGTGTCACCACCACCTGGTTTAAGTTGCATTTCATAGATTAATATTAAAGAGGTTGGGAATATTCCTGTTTGTTGGCTACTTACTTAAACATTTTTGTGAATATATGATGCACCTCTTCAAGTCTCTTAATATTTTTCTATAGGAAATTCTTTTAGGAATTTATATGGATTCTTTATTGATTTTCAAGCCTAGTGCTTTGTTGCACACATAGATTATATTACAATCTAAATAAATATGTAAATATTTTACACCCAGTAAATATATCTATATGATTCTTTTCTTCATTGAGGTTTGAGAAATGGAGGGTGAGACTATATGATTAGTGTCATGACTGACAAAGATTTAGAGGATAAAGAATGTTATGAAAATATGGCTTAATTGTTGAGTGTTTGCCCAGCATGCATGAATCCCTAGCACACCATAAATTGAGTATGCTAGCACACTGATAGCCCTCTCTTTCAGGTGGTAGACATCACTGGAGGATCAGAAATTCAGACTCATCATAAACTACAAAATGAGCTCAAGTCCAGTCAGGAGTCCATGAAACTTTATCTAGAAAGACAAAGTTGTTATTTATGCCAGAACTGTTTCAACACCACGTCCCACCTTCTTTTAGCACTAAACTGTCTGCTTCAGATCATAGGAAGAATATTGTGCCTCAGAAGGATAAAAGAGGATTCTAGACCCAGGAGGGCCTTAAGGGAAACTATTTACTATCAAAAACCCGTGCTTTAATTTAAGTATGTGGTTCAGAGGTGGACCATGTAGAGTCAAAAAGACAACTGGTCAGCCACAGATCCTAGGTCTCCCTCTGCCATTTCCTTGTTATGATAGGGTTAGGGTTAGGGTTAGGGTTAGGGTTAGGGTTAGGGTTAGGGTTAGGGTTAGGGTTAGGGTTAGGGATGCAATTCCTGTTAGCCTATGCCTCTTTGTTGTAATTAGCTCTCTGGTAACTACTTTTAACATTAACAATAACACAACAGACAGAGCTTCAAGGAGACAACAGAAAACTTGGGTGTCCTGGTTCCTCTTTAAATAAGCACTACTTGGGGAGGGACACGTCTCCATCAATTTCCCATGGATCAGTGGCTTCTCCAGCTTTCATGAAAGATCAGGCTTCCTGCCTCTATAGATGGGAATCTTAAATCTAGAAAATTGTTCTGCTGCTCTGATCTGCGATCCATCCTTTGCAAATGCCTCCCCTTCTTCACTGATATATTTATTCCAGCTTTCTGAGTCTCTTTTTGCTAGTGAACTTTAGGTGGGATGAAATCTCTAATGGCTGCTTCTGCTGCTCAGTTCCACGTTCAACTTTGGGCGTCAAAGGAAAGTAGTATGGGACAAAACAGGATGCAGAAATCATTTCCTTGTATTCTTTGCCGTAGCAATCCTGTCTTCATGTTGGTGTGGATGAAGCTTTTGCTATAAATCATTATAAACTATATTTCATATGATTTTTGAAGGGGAAAGTAATAAAATACATTTAAAGTTCAATTTCTCATTAGAGAAAGAGAATGATCTGGCGAGAAATAAATAAAAGCTAGAAGAGACCTTGACCAAATAGCAAAGCTGTGCCATTTTAAAAAGAAAGTTTTATGACGCACAAAGAGTCATAAAATGGCATTTCTCAATGTGTGCTCTGAGACCACCGGCAGCTTTAGGTTTTCCTAGATGGCTGGCCTTCGAACTGGTGTCTTGCAATTTTACAACTTAAATATAACCACATTATGTTTGCTTTATAGTTGAAGATGAATTGGCTTGTAGCTTTCATTAATGTCTTGTTAAAATCAGCATGTCTTAACAATTTTGGTTACTGTGTGTGGCCAAGGATGGGTTGAGCTATACTGATGTGATCTGTGGGTCAGAAATATCAAAAAAATTTGCTAGAATAGTCTATATAAACATTTTAAATAAAAAGTTAATTCTCACTATACATGACATATGCACAAAGCTTATACTATCTATTACTAAAAAGAAGATTAAAAATGAATGAATGAATGAATGAATGACTAAACAAACAAATCATTTTGACAAAAAGATCATTTCGACCTTAAGTACTTACAGCACCAAATATTGAGTCTCGGAGCTCTGAAAGTTTGACTTTGAAATGATCCCATCTTTCAGTCATCATGACGGAAGTGGTGATGTCTAATGTGATAATCTGGTAAGTTTGAACAAAGAATAAAATTGGAAAGGAACAGATGCAAAGAGAAAAGGAGGGGGAGGAAGGGAGAGAAGGAGAGGGAGGGAGAGAGAGGAGAGAAGGAAGAAGAAAGAGAAGAAGGGGAGGATGAGGGTGAAGAGAGGAGAGAAAAATGAAGAGAACACTACCTTGACTGTTGTGAATTTATTGTTCCTTGGCTCTACGGGTTGGTCTCATATCTTGGCCTCTAAGGGGTGGTCTCATAGCTTGGGCTCTAGATGGTAGTCTATTCTTCCAGGCCATTTCTCTGTGGACCTTTCTTTGGTCAGTGAGAGCAGCAGTTTTTATTTGGTAGGGAATGGGATGTGGCTAACAAGAAGATGTGATATTTGGTTAGATTCAATAGTCATCCCCACTGCATGAGTACACACTTTTTAGTGTCCATAACTAAAGAGGAATATGGTATACTTGGAGTAGATTTGGCTCAGTAGCAAGAAAATGAAGTACATGGTTGAAAACAATTCAAATTTGATTTAATGTTATCCTGCTCAGGGAAGACAGGCTGAAATCATGAATTACTACAATTCTCTGTTGATGTTTGAAAGAAGAAGAATATCAGCAGTGAAGGTTACAGCCCAGTATTTAATGCAGAAGTGAAGGTATGTAACAAATATTTATGAACTGAAATGTAATGTGGTTTTGGCATATTTAGCTTCATAGTACTTCAATTCAATAGGAATTTCAGAGCCCACCACACTATGTAACTGACAGTTTCATTTCTAAAGATGGTAATTTGTGATTGGGAGATGGGGGCATGGGGAGAAAACGTATAGAACTAAACTACAAATTGAATGTATTGAGCAAAAGTATTTGAAACACATAACAAAGTTTTAAAATTTGATAATAACTAAAAATCAATTTGAAAAAAGTAAGAATCCTTTTCCATAGGCAAAGTACCCAAATGAAAACTTCTCAAGAAAAGCCCTTCCCTAATTGACCAATCAAATATGATTATTTTGTTTTGACATTACTTTTTATGTTGGGTGATTATTTAAAACTGGTGGGAACATAAACCAGTACAGCCCTTTGTAGGGTAAATGTTCAGTGCCAAAACCAAACCAAACCAAACCAAACCAAACCAAACCAAACCAAACCAACCAACCAACCAACCAACCAAACAAACAAACAAACAATAAAACCCCCAAACTAACCAACCAACCAAACAAAAAATGTCCAAATTGGATTTTTAAGTTTTCTTCTGTAGCCAATGCGAAACTGACACGTGAACACGTCTCTGTGTAATGATGTTCAGAGCATCAGCAGATATCAGTTCAAGGACTCAGCAGATGCCCTAGTGACACATCTAACCAGCAATTGTGCTCATAGCAGGGAGATCTTAGGAGGGATTGGAACGTTAACTTTATTGTTTTAATTTTATATTCTCTCCTTTTTTTTTTTTTTTGAGACACGGTTTTACTGTGAAGTTTTGAAACTCATTTTGTAGACTAGGGTGGCCTTGAACTCCCAGAAATCCACCTGCTTCTGCATGTCATTTGCAGCTCAATTTTACATGCCCTTGCATGTTTCAGCTTTTCACATTTGTTACTCAGAAACATTTCCGAGAGCTACCGTGTTGTTTGAAGTTCTTTGTTGGGCCATCCCTGATGATCCACAAAGACTCAGTTATCTGAGGATAAAAGAATCTGCAGTGCAAACTAAAAGCAAAGTCCTCTAGTCCTTCCCAAATGTGAACGTCGACCATCCATGGAGCTGGCATCAGAAAGGTCTGTGAAGACTCTAATCGGTAAAAGAGAATAGATTTTTACTTCTATGGGTGATTTTTACACATAACTAGGTGTCCCAAAGTCTATGTTAAATACTAACTACTCTGACAGCTACACCAAAATTCCTCACATGGGGACTCCCAGTATTTCACTTAACGATATGGAGCTGAGTACTGTCTGTTTCCTTCTAGGAGGGCTTGATGTCAGAAGCATAATAGGATGCAGAGTAGCAGTCCTAGAGAGAGTGAGCAGAGCCCAGGCATCGCACGGCTGCCTAGTCAATGAGGACTACACAGCTATCATGTAGATCTAGAGCCATGACTCAGTCAACCTCTGCAGCTTTAGAGGGATGACTGCTACAGGGGCAGGGTGGATCAAGAGACTCACCTATACGTGAGGTATCTCTCCTGTATCCCAGGATTCTCAGCAGTTGGAAATACTTACCTACAAGACCTCTAAGTTAACATATGAGAAAAGATTAAAAAGAAGAAAAAGAAGAGGAGGAGGAGGAGAAGGAGGAGAAGAAGGAGGAAAAGGAAGAAGAAGAGGAGGAGGAGGAAGAGGAGGAGGAGGAGGAAGAGAGGAGGAAGAGGAGGAGGAAGAGGAGGAGGAGGAGGAGGAGAATGAAGAAGCATCTACCCATTCTGTTTAGAAGAATTCCACACTTTGATTGTCTATTTTCTATCTGGTATGAGCACCAAATAAAACAACCACATACACATTGCATAGTTCCATTCCCTGGAAGAACATGTCAATAGAGGTGTTGTGGGAACTACAGATATCAGCAGACATGAATATCAAGTTTCCACTATCTACTTTGATTTATAGTGAAAATCAGGAACACTAGACTTTAGGATCTCAGACATTAAGCTTGACATGCTAAGACCAGACTGGGATTTAAGAATGAATTTCATGGCTGGGGATTGAGAAATCGAGTATTGTAATATAAACCGATCATGGCATTACACTCATGTTGAAACAAGGAGCATAGTTACAACCATAGCAAACAAGTGGAGTGAACAGGAGGTCACAGCTGGGATTGTGTTCTAGAATAAAAGAGAGCAAAGTGTCAAATATGGCCTCAGGGGAGATTAAACATGAAGATATAGGAAGCATCCTAAATATCAATAATGTGTGTGCTTGAGGAGGATATCAGAGTCAGTGAGAGGGAGACATTTGCTACAATGAGGAAAATCTCTGCTGAATTGTGTACAAGACTTGGTGGTTTGTACATTTGCTCCATGAGTTCAAAGACCAACCCTTGATAAAGCTTCTTGTATTTCTGCTCCTGAGGATATGACTCTTCTAGGCTGGAAAGTTGGAGGGCCTCTTGGTGCCATTAAAGACAGGGAAATCAAACAAAAGAATAAACATGGGGTTGAGAGATGGTTCAGTTATTAAGAACACTTCATTCTCTTGCAAAGGACCTGGTTGGTTCCCAGAGCCCACACAGTGGCTAACAACTGCCTGTATCTCTTAGCCCCAGGTGATTTGACTCCCTTCTTTGGCCTCCCTGGGCTCTTGCACATATGCGGTACACATAAACTCATGTAGACGCATACACGTAGAAACAGAGAAGTGAGCTCTCAGACATGATTTGCTCTAGGCAATAAAACTAGAGTGCAATTAACATATAAAATAGTTATCCTATGTATTTGTGGATATGTTAATATTGACAGAGAGAAGAGATGGAGTGTCCATGAAGCTAAAATAAGATAGGTCATAATCTCAAGTGTGTGGTCCTGAGTCTGTCACCGACTAAAGTCTTGCATAGCTGTTTTCCTTTCTTGAGAATTGGGGAGACAACTAGAACTTTCTAATACACTATAAAGTGGTGTTATGAGCATGTGAACAAAACCATGTGCAGAAAAAAAAAATCACAGAAATTCAGATGCTACTGAGAGCTCAGGGACCACGTGTGAGTCAGGTCTGTTACAAGTTGCAGGAGCTGCACAGTGGCTTTCCAAAGGCTGACCTGCCTTGAAATGCAGTATCCCTGCTTTGTGAATAAAGCAAGTTTCATTGTGAAGAAAGAAGCCCGCACTTGCCTAAGTGATTGCAACTCCACAGTTCCCAGACACATCAGATAAAAATCATTAAACACACATCAATCATGTGGAATAATAGGGACAGCCACAAGAGAGGAAAATTATTGTAGGATCCACGTCCCGGCTTTGAAAATAAACTCCGCTCAGCTGCATCATTCGTTTTCCATAATGTCTCCAGCATTGCTTGATCAGTATTCGCAGACCAGCAGGAGATTATTATCTTGGAATAAATAAGACAGTGTTTTGGGAGATGTGGACTTCATTTCATTGTATGTGTTTGTAGGCTGGGAAACTTTACAGTGGTGCACTCAACACAAGAACAAAGGAATGTTACGGAGAATGTGTCTTAGTGTATCTTGAGGCTAGAATATTCCTAGAAAAGTTCTGTAGACACGAAGCCACAGGGAGGAGAAAGTGGTACTCTATTGCTTTTCTGAGGCCACTATTACCAATCCTTCTACCAAGGAGTTTATTTATAGAACCCCACATCTCCATAAGCACAGTAAAGCTTTCACAGAACTATGGCTCTTGACCATGGCTGAGAGAGAACACTGGCATGCCTACCATGCTGGTCTTGGCAGCAAATTATATGAAGATACCAACAACTCAATAAACAAAATAAATAGCATTTGATCACAACACTAAAAATATTGATGTAAAAGTCCTATGATGAATGAAATCTTGCAAGGACCTAGAAGGAATGAATAGATTATAAGTTCAAATAAAGAAAAGAGATGCTCAGAGTACTGTCTTATGCAGTTGAAGTTGCGTTACAAAGAACATCTGTCCATCCTGAAAGAGGTTTAAACCTAAGAAAAGACCATCAGAATTGCTCAAGAAGGCCTGGGAGGTCTCAGTGAACAGCAGTGAGGGGATTTCTGGGTGACTATAGGCATGTACAAGTCATTTTATTTTTAAAATGTCAGGCAAGAAAGATTTGTGTCTCTGTGTCATTGACTCAGGCAGACTCCTTCTACAGTTCAATTGCAAAACTAGGGAGGAGATGTGGGGCACCACCCTCCTTCTGCCTTCAAAGCAATTTATGCACAGTTCTTTGAAACCAGCAATGCATTCTCTCTAAGAGACTGAGTGTATACTTAAAGTAGACATGAGCTCAAGAGGAAAAATGTTTATTTCAGAAGAAGAACCAGCCCTTAACCACATTTCCCCAATGTCTGATACAGAGGCTTTGGCCAGGGAGTGTGGGTGGAACCATGTTCCTCTTGAGAGCGCACAGTGAGCTCTTCTGGAGGTAGTGACCTTGCCACATATGTGGTCACTGCTATGCCTCAGTCCATTTACATAATATATGGGTGGCTCACTGCCATACCCCAGCAAGTCCACTGCCAAGATAGGGAGAGTAGGAAGTTTTTCTCCACGTACTTCCAGCCTAAAACAACTATGGTTTTGCTGGGCATTCATTCTTTTACCTTCTCCCAAAGGACAAGAGAGATTGATAAGGCATCTGATTAGTGAAAAGATACATTTCAAGCTGAGGACTGAACAGGCAACTCCACTGTCTTTCACATTCTTTCTACAGAATATGTAGAGTGAACGGCTGGGCTCTGTTTCCCCTCTATTACATCCAAACATGAGCTACATGGCCTTCCAGGTCAGCAGGTTTTTTTTGTTTTGTTTTTGATCAAAGTTGAACCTGTTTGGAGCTTACTAATGCAGTGCATGGGTGTTCTCTCAAATTAATATCTTCTCTAAAAATATCTGTGGCATTGTGTGTATACCACTTTTTCAGAAGCAGATGAATAAATGGTATCTGCAGCCAGGCCTTCAACCCAGAGGGATCTATGGGAAGGACACATGTGGTGGAAGCATCCCTCCTGACTGCTTTGAAAACTTGAAGGAAACATGCTGCCCCCCGCCCCCCATGGTGTGTTTATCTTAAACCTGACAGAACCATAAGACTCTAGAATCCTCTGAAGAAGGGGGGAGGGGTTCTTATCTTCCTCTAGGAAGAGCTGCATTCTATGTTTGGAGTATTTTTATAAGCCAACTTGGAACTCTACCAAGAACTTCCTCGAAGGATGTCGTGGGGCACTTTCATATGAGTGACCATCCTGATACTTATGACTAGAGTAATGACGTCCGCAGACACAAGTGAACGTATGGAGGGATTCTCTCCATTTGATTCACTCTGGGGTTTTTGACAAAATGTCTTCATCAGAGTGAGTATTTGATAAAGGTGTGATACATGATGGAATGATGGAATGAATGAATGAACGAATGACCACATTTCATAAATTTAACTTGAACAATATGTCATGAGGTTAATAGCTCTTTGAAAAATTGAGAGAAACAGGTTCTCCCAGCCCAACTGCCCCTCTGAGAGACTTGTCCTCGTATAAGGAACTCAGAGTGCTCTACTTATTTATTTATTTATTTATTTATTTATTTATTTATTTATTTATTTATTTCTGCCCCTTTCAACTTTGCCTTTGACACCATCTCTATCTTTTGTGATTTGGCCAATCTGCAGAACCACTCTCTGCCACAAACCCACAGCCACCACACTAGGATGAACGCATCATTCAACGCTCACCAGAGAGGTTTCTTCATGAAGTAGATGGAAATTAATACAGATGCTCACAGTTAGATAATGTGCAGACACTGAGAGATGTTGGAGCACTCAGTCCTATATGGGATGTGTTTATTACACTCCTCACCTCAGGGCTCAGGGCTCTCCACAGAAGAGGAGGTAGAAAGTCTGGAAGAGCCCGGTGGTGTGGTGGATGACTCTAAGGAAACAGCATCTTTCAGATACAACAGGGCTAATTCACATATGAACTCACAGAGACTGTGACAGCACACACAAGGAAGATATGCTCTTGTTCAAAGCAGACAAAACATATCCCAGCACTGAGAAGGGGAAATGGACATAAAATCCCACCTCTAACCAAGAAGGCAGTCAAAAATTGATGCTTGCTGGAAGAGGAGCAATCAGCATCCTACAAAGGAGTGCCACTGGGTCAGTCAGCCACACTCCAGGCAAGTCCTCAGGACCAGACCAATATACACTCCATGTTTAGTTTTGTTCTGTTTGGTGTGCATTTTGGTTTGTTTGGGTATTTTTTTTTTGTCCTTTTGTTTTGTTTTGACTTTCAATGGGGGGTGGTATTGAGAGAAAGAGGAAAATATGAAGTTGGGAACACCTGTTGATGGGGGAGTTTATAGAGTAAATTGGGCAAGGAGAAGAGTGTGATCGGACTTCATAGTACAAAATTTGAAATAAAAATAAATTAATTGAAAAAAAAAACTTGAGGGATGACAGATGAGATGGCTCAACAGTTAACATTTACTGACCTTGCAAAGGACATTGTATCAGTTCCTGGCACTACACAATGGTGCACCACCATCTGTAATTCTAGTTTCAGGGGATCTGAGGCTCTCTCCTGGCCTCTTTAAGTACCAAGTGTTCACATGATGCCTATGCATACAAGCTGCCAAAACACTCACACACATTAAATTAAAAATAAATAGATTTTTAAAAATTGAGGTGTGAGTCTATATGATTTCCTGTAGACCGATGCTAAGATGGAATGAGAATGATTGTCTGTGGACTTTGCCCTCTTCTTTGTCCCTGGGATTTGAGGAACTTTGTAAAGACCATTAAAATTCTGAATGTTTTTTTTTTCTTTTGTTTTGTTTCAGTCAAATGCCCTATATACCACTATGTCTGCAATTCACAGGTTTAGTATGTATGAGTTAGTCAGAGAAACATCCAAGCAAAATGATAATTGTGACATATTACTTAGAATTGATTAAATGCTCAGTGCTGTTCTGATTACATTTGTTATGTCACTTAGTTCCCATATGCAAAGATGAGCTATGTATTATTGTCCCCATGCCGCAGGAAGCAGTGACAGGAAGCAGAAAATGGTATCTGTAGAGCCAGATCTGAGATCAGTTTGGACATAGGGTCTATGATTAAATATTATATTTATCTTCCTATCACTTTAGTTCCTTCAGTAGAGTCTGCAATTTTTTTCATCCCCTTTGCCCTACAGAAATTACAGAAAAGCAATATAAAAGCAGAATCAACAGTGACTTCCAGGATTTGATTGAAAGGAGTAAAACCAGAATATCCCCACCCCCAACTCCAGCATCCCTGCCCCCAGCTCAGCTTAGGAAGAGCATCACTGTAGGAGAAGAACAAGCAAGGCCCCATCTGCCTGGACCTCCCAGTCAAAGATAACCTATCTTACTAGAGGGGCTTCCTTATATGTTGCTCAGCTTCCCACATGACTCTAGGCTATATACATACTGAATCTTTGTCAACTGCAATCAAAAGATCAGAATTTTTTTTCCCTCACCCAATACATGGGTAGACTCAGTATCCAGATTGCTTCATCTTGTAAATACTGAGTCACTGACTACCTTTACACAGCTTTCTGGTAGAGCCAAGATTCCACGCCAGAAAAGGCAAGCTGAGTCCCAGAGGCTGGGGCTCCATCACTGTAGCTCTTGACCTCATACTGCGACCCTTTGTTATAGTTCCTTATGCTGTGGTGAACCTCAATCATAGAATCATTTTTGTTGCTCCTTCAAAACTACAGTTTTGCTACTGTTATGAGTTGCAATGTAAATATCTGATATGCAGGCTATCTGATATGGGGCCCTAATGTGGCTCATGACCCACAGGTTTAAAATCAGCAGTCTAGAATCTTGAAAAAAAAAATCAGGATATCATTCTGAAAGAACTAGTAATGACCTCTACTCTCATGCTAGCACAGCATAGCATAGCATAGCATAGCGTAGCGTAGCGTAGCGTAGCATAGCATAGCATAGCACAGCACAGCACAGCATAGCATAGCATAGCATAGCACAGCACAGCACAGCACAGCACAGCATAGCATAGCATAGCACAGCACAGCACAGCCTAGCCTAGCCTAGCCTAGCCTAGCATAGCACAGCACAGCACAGCACAGCACAGCACAGCACAGCACAGCACAGCATAGCATAGCATAGCATAGCATAGCATAGCATAGCATAGCATAGCGTAGCATAGCGGAACTGAGCAGAGACTTGAGATTTTGCTTGAGGAAAGAAGTGAGTAAGAACACAGGCCTGATATTCCTTATAAAAGTTAAGAAACAAAGATTTTCAAAAGAGATAATTGAAGGACCCCAATTTTTTTTAAGGGCCAACAAAACGGATCAGTCTTTCCCTATAGAGAAACGAACAAATAAACCCAAGACAGACTAAAAATTCTAAACCTCAACAGATCAAGAACAAAGTGATGGGGGCACATTGAATTTTCAGTGTTGCAAACTAAGATGTAAGAGGAACTTCTAGGGCTGGAAGTGTAGCTGGCTGACAGAGATCTTGAGTGTAATCGCAAGGCAGTGAATTCAATGTCCAGCACCTCAAAAGGGAAAACATGGTAGTGTATGCCTGTAATTCCAACTCTGTCAACTCAGGCTTGGGTAGGAGACTCTTGAGTTCAAGGATAGCCTGTGGTATATAGCTGAGACTCTAAGACACAGAGTTAGATATAAAGAGACTTCCCCAGCCTGATGGGAATGTCTATGAGAAACCACAGATGATTTTATACGTATTGACAAAAGAGCTAAAACTTTCCCTTTCCCTAGTTTTTGGAGGGAATCAAAGATTTTTGTTCTTTTCGTCCATTGAATGCTGTATTAGAAGTTCTAGACAGAGCACTTAGGCAACAAAATGAAAACAACTGACATCTAAATGCAAAAGGTTGAAAACTACTCCTCCCTTTTAAGATTACATGTTCCTATATTTAGGTAATCAGTTTCTGAGTACTAATAATCAAGTTTGGCAAGGTTAAATTGTCCTTCCAATATACAGTTAAAAAATAAACTGCATTTCTAGATGCTTACAATAAACAATGGAAAAGTGAATATTAAAAACAAAATTTTCTTTACCATTTCATCACAAAGGATAAAAGAGGCATAAAGGAACAGATTCAGTGTGGTCCCTGTAAAATTTCTAGGCAGGTTCTACAAAGAAATGACAAAGCAGTCATAAAATTTTTATTGAAGTGCAAAGAAATGAGACAGGCCAATTAATTTTTCAAAAGAATGAAGCTATTGAACTTTTAATACTTCTCAGTTTGGAATCCTTACAGTTAGAGCAAGTGTAAACACTCAATACTAGTGTACAAATGGGTCAAATGGGAAAGAATAGAGATTCCAGAAATAAATCTTCACATTTGCAGCCAATCTGTCTTTGACAAAGGCCCAAGACAGCTCATTGGAGGAAAGAAGAATATTTTTCAGCAATACGTGTTAGTAAATGGGATACACACTTATAGAAGAATGAAACTAGATTCCTACAACATCTGCAAAGTAGTAAGATGAGACAAAGACATACAAGAGCTTAAGTTACAAAATTCTCAGGAGAAAACATACACGTGATTATTCAACTAGAACAAAAGTATTTTAACAGTGCTGTGACTTAGAACAGGTGATAGGACACTAAAGTCCTCATTTGCTGTTGCTTTTTTATAGACTACTTCGGCGGTGTGTATGAAGACTAGCTAGAGTCCTTTCTTGTGTGTGTGTGTGTGTGTGTGTGTGTGCATTTGTGTGTGTGTGTGTGTGTGTGTGTGTGTAGACACCCTACCTCTATGGACATACCTTTTCAAGATACAAACGAATGAGGAGTGATGTGAAAAGATGGCTGACTTGAAGGACCATTTATGATTGGAAACCATCTTATGCTTTCAAGAGGAAGAGGTTTGACATTCATGGTGCAGTCATTTATAGAATGACTGTTTTCCTACTTCCGTAGGGATGGAGTAAGTCTATACATACTGACATGGACATCTGTTCATAATATGTAAAGACAAATGAAGATATTTTACATGTTTGTTATCTTTAATGTCAAGGTTGTTACATACAGTAATGGAATCATAAAAAGAAATGTGGTTTAAACCCAGAATACACTCAGAAAATATGTATATCTGTTTCTAGTGGTTATCCATAGAGAACAGATAGGTAGAAATAAAGAAATGAAAGAGGGGCATAGTTTACCTTTTAGTCTCTATTTTTTTAATATGTGAACTTAACATGGGTGATTTCAAATGTTCAATACGGAAGATATGCCATAGATTACACTAAATAAGGAAGAAACTACATTTGATAAATATCACATTTTAAAAGTAGTTTTGTTTCCCCTTTTGACATACTCAAAAAGTAGTCACTTCCTTAAACCTAGTTTTTCTCTGTATAGATTTCCTTCTTTCTAGATAAGCAGAATTGACTCAGACTAGATTAAACTTCTTATATTTGAATCGCCCCCCCAACCCATTGTGAAGTGCCCTGTTTTCTGTCATTTCACCAGGATAACATCTCATTTTTGTTCACCCTTTTGTACTAATTTTTCATTATTGTCTTGGTGGGACTGACTTTGTTTAAGATTACATGCAAAGATGTGCCAAATGGCATGACCCATTATTAAGAATCTAGAATGTTCCAAGTTTTGAGCCTTGTACCAAGGGTTTTCGGTATCACTTACTGTTAGATGCATATGCTTGTCAAAAGCAATTACCCCTGATTCAGCAAAATTCAATGCTTACTAACGAATAATCTGGAGGGTAAACAACTCATTTACATGGAAGGGTTGAGAGGGGTTGATATTTTCAGGCCTGCCTCAAAGGAACGTTTCTAAGAGGCCAGAAAAGAATTCAGGAGAAAGGAAACAGCAGGAAGACCCTGTATTTCTCTGCAGATCAGCAGGACTGCTTGCCAACACCAACATCACAATGTTTCAGAGCCCAATTTTCCATATTTTGAAACAGCTTGCAGAGATTCCACGGAGTGAGTCAATCTGCCATCAATGGGGGCTTGTCTGTTTGTGGCTAAACTTTCTATTCTGTGGCACCTCAGCTAAATGGTGAAGGTTTAACTTTCTGAAAATAAATCAAAAATGATGGTGACTCATATGGAGGCAGAGGTTGCATCCAAATTGCCTGGAATGCCTAAGATGCAGATTCCCCAAACTAATCATAGAGTTACCCCAGTCTCCGAGGTGGGGCCTGAGAATCTGCATTTCAGATGAGTTCCCAGGTTAGCCCGTGGCTGCTATTCTAGGGCCCATGTTTTGAGAAGCTCTGTGCTGGAGGCTTAGGTTACTAGAACCTTCAATGAGTAACTAGCCACTCCGACCTGCCTCTCAAATATTGAGATTGTGCACATCAATATCAATGACATGGTCTCTGAGTCTGATTAACCTACAAAGAGAAGTGCACAGTACATGCAGACACTGCCTGCTCAATGTCTGGAAATGGCAATCACCAGTCCAGACCAGCATTAATATACATGTCCCTTATTCCCCTGAAAACCAATCTTGATTTTGTTTTCTAAGACCACTGAATTAACTGGAACTCACAGGCCCTCCAGGGTTAAAAAGAGCCATAAACTCTAGGTTCCCTGATCCAACATCCTGAAGACCGGCTTTTAACATGTTCTGATGATCTTCTGTAGAGTTGTCAGTGACACACAGAGAATACGGATTAGACACGGGCACTTCGGAATTGTTTCACTCCTGCTTAAACCTAGTAGGTCTTGTTTTAGTCATCAAAGCAAAGCTTAGTTAGTTCTGTTTATAGTTCAGCAAAATCAGATAGGTCTCTTCTGGCTTGGCAACTGGGCCGGTTAATTAATAATACTTGTAATAATCAAACATGAAAGCTGTTATTCTTACAGTGTACACTGAAACTATGCCAGGCAAAGTGGAAATGTCCAACTTACAACTTATCCAGCAATTCTAGTGCCAGACGCGGTGTTAATTGTTTTATGCATACTTATGTGTTTTCTTTTTATTATGTTATATTGAAATGGGCAGAGCTTTAATTTTCGCACCAGCTTAGTCAAGTTGGTTTGCAACTAAATCATACATGCCAGCAGTGTTTTCCAGAAAGCTGAGGTTTGCCTTATGAGAAGCCAAAGGCAACTCTGATCATTACTGAAAATCTCACATATGTGGAAGGAGGCAGCTCTGCCTGTATACACACTTAGGTTACAAGAGCAATAATAATTCATCTTAATTGTGAAGTTGGGAGAATGTAAAATTAGAGTGCAACATTCATTCAATAAAGACATTTATTTTCTATTCATTCTATGGATGCCTTTGTAGCATTCAGGTGGTGTTTGGATCATTTAAGTCATTCTGTGAAAGCACAATTTTTGTGACCACTTCTATATTAATATATATCAAGAATAAAGAAGTTGTTTCTTTAGGCCATGAGTCAGATTATTTAATGAGTATTTAAGAGAGTAGGGAGGGAGGAGTGGAGGGAGGGAAGGAGAGAGGGAGCAAGTGTACCGGGAAGCTCTTACTTTAAAAGAATAATGGGAAGAACACCTTCCTAGTTGGAAGTGGGTGGTTTGTGTCCCAGCTTTCATCTTTCTTAGCTACACAGCATTAACCAGTGCATCAACCTTTCTAAGCAGAAACAAAACAGAGCCCACATATCTTTCAGAGCACATAGAGTTTTCTTTAAATAGAACTAATCTATATAAAGCACTGGTTTATAAGAGGTCAAAGAATATGTGTATTTGTGACCCATATTTGTGAACGAAACAAGAGGATCAGGTAGAGATCATTTGCCATCTGTGGCATACTCTCTTTTTTGCAAAGAGAGAATTTAAATACAGATTTCACTGAGGGATTTTACAGAGATGGAGATACACAAACCTGGAGGTCAAGATGCTGAGGTATTATAAGGCACCCAGATAGATCAGGAACTCCTTGAGAGCAATGGGTCATTCAGGTTAAAGCTATGAACCAGACAGAACCTAATGCTAAAGGTAAGAAGCAGGCATTCCCTAACATTTACGTAAGTCAAAGTATTTACATACTCTATGCCTTACAAGTGCTGGGATTAAAAGTGTGAGTCATACCGTCGGGCTTCATATTCTCATTAGAATGTACACAGACACTGGGCATGCTGGTGTACCTTGTGTAGGAAAAACCAATATGGGGCTCAGAATGAGATACTTGTTCAGCAACAACAAAAGAATCTGAACAGAAGTTAATGGCAACCATACAAAATAATTCTAGATGTTCTTGTGAGGCAGAAGAAGGCAGATCTCTAAGTTTGAGGCAGCCTATAGAGCTATAGGGCTAGTTCTAGGACAGCCAAAGGCACACAGGAAACCCTGTCTTGATGGGCCCCCTAATAAAAGAATAGAAAACTAATTTAAATTTGATTTGGAGATAGATATTATGGATTACCATAGAAATAGTACTTTTATTAACCATCATAGATGGGCAGCATACTTCTAGCTGAGGGAATTCTCAGTTATAAGCCAATAGTTTCAAGGGAACTAACAACACGTATAACATAGTCTGTGAGGGCAGAGACCTTAATGCCCCCATAGAGTTTATAACACTGAATGTGATGCTTGTCATGTTGTAGAAAGTCCATTATAAATGAATGATTAAATGCCTCCAACACGCTGGTCTTGATGGTACTTGTGTTTACAGAGTATTGGCCAGTGAGGAGTGTTTTTATATGGCAAATGCTGTAGAGAGCACCCCCAGCTGAACGCTGTAGGGAGCACTCCTGGCTGAACACTGTAGGGAGCACTCCTGGCTGAAGCTGCAGATGCTATCTATCTGGCTCTGGATCCATGCTCATTCTGAGGCCTGCTCTCTGAGATCTACTCCAACACTGGGACTGAGCATTGTATGTCAGCCGTGGGTGAAGGTACAGACCAATTTCTGGGAGAAATCAGACTTTCCAAAAGGTCCAGGAAGTTTCTCCTAAGCTAGCCAAGGTTGCTTGGGATTCTGCTCCCACTGGAGACTCTTCTACCCAGTCCCTTCTTTCCCGTTCTTTTTCCATGGCACCAGATGCTCACCACCATATTAAGGAATCTTCTTACCTTGACTTTTCTCTCTTCAACAAATCTCTTGCAAGCTTGATTCTATCTCTGTGTTGGCTAATAAGAGCTCTGACACAGGAAAATGCACGGCAGATAAGCCAAAGAGAAGCACGGGGGATCTGCCTTGTGCAAGGTTTAAATTTAAGCTGTGTTAACCCAACCATGAAAACTATTTTCTAAGAATGAGTAAGACATCTACATCACATCAGCAAAATTACCATGAGTCTCACTCAAGTGTTCTTCATGCCAGACTTAGGCCTTAGAAATATCCTCTATTATCCCTGTTATCAGAAGAAAATCACACAAAAGATTCAAAATGAACAAGCTGTGGAAGTAATTCACGTTGGGAGGAAAAAGAAAACTTGAGCATTCTGCCATTTCATACTTAAAGTCCATCCACAGACTTTCTTAAATGTCATATATGTCAACCTTTTACCTCCATTAAAACACAGAATCCTGCTTCATCTAGAGATCCAGGCATGTAAACCAAAGCTTATTCTGCAACAAGGCTTATCGTGCTCACCTGGAGTGATTTGTGGCACAGTGAACTATACATGACTAATATATCATCAAAATGTTGGTCGTTCGGAATCTGAATGTCTTATCTGATTTTATCATTGAATCCCACACACCAAATTGCCCAGGTACCAAAGATTGCTGGGTGCATACAGGCTCTTGCGATTCAAACAAAATAGTTATTTAAGAATAACATTTCTGCAGGCTGAGTTTAAGATGGGTATTCTATATTTATTTGCGGATGGATATATAGAAAGCTGAACTACCAAGATTAAAGAAAGGAAAAAAAAAACGGAGTCAAATGGAGTTTTTAGTATTTAGGTCATGATGTTTTCAGGAGACACAGTTGGTTAATAAAAATGAACAACTGAAATGCAAAAGATGATATTTGTTCTGGAGTTGAAAATGATTCTTTCCAGCAAGCAAGGGAAGGCCATTACCTCAAAGGCCTGTCTTGCCAGGTCCAACTTGTTCCCAGGGAGCTCTCGGCAGCCAGCAAGTACAATCATGAACTGGAATAACATTTACTGGAAAGGGATAGGAAGGCCTCCTGTTAGATGGCTTTGGGATGATTCACAGCAACCATTTACAACATTATCACAGAATTTCATACTATTCTTTGCCTTAAAAATATGCATGGATTTTTACATAGGGGGCAGGAGAAGACAAAGAAGGAGCAGTGGACGGTCTCAGTACACCATCTCTGAGCAATCATGTATACTTTGTGACTGTGTTTTCATTGTTAATATTTAAAATGAAGTCCAAAAGATGGGAGGACACAAAAGCATCAAATGTGAAAAGTGAGGGTAGGTCTTATCCAGTGAATTTATACATGTTGATAATAAAAAGGTGATTGTGCAACGAGGGATGGAGCTCGGTTCACAATATGTTTGTAGTGTGCAGTCCTGGTTCATTCTCCAGGACCACAGAAACTAGTCATGATGGTGTGGTCCTGTAATCCCAGCACTCACCTGGGAGGATCAGAAGTTTAAGGCTGTCTTCAACTACAGAGCAAGGTTAGCAGAGCCTGGGCTACATGATTTCTTGTCGCAAACAAACAAAGATGTGAGTTTTTTCATGTATGTGTGGGCACATGAGCCTATGTGCGTACATTAGTGTATGTGCACATGCTTGTGAGTGTGTGTGTGTGTGTGTGTGTGCAAGAGAGAGAGATAGAGAGAGAGACAGAGAGAGAGACAGAGACAGAGACGGGGCAAGGGGCGAGGGGCGAGGGGCGAGGGGCGAGGGGCGAGGGGCGAGGGGCGAGGGGCGAGGGGCGAGGGGCGAGGGGCGAGGGGCGAGGGCTCCTGGCAGGCTTTGTCCTTGGTTTAGATCTATGCAGCTCCAGTTTCAGGTGTTAGGAGCCCTGCACAATTTGCCCTTTTATTTTGCTCTAAAATTCTGATTGTGCCATATGAAGATTCAGGTTCAGGTGCTAACAAGCCAGGTCCTGTCAGTAACCAGGATTACAGGAATTCTATCCAATTACCGAACAGAAAAATCTATCCAATTACTGCACTTCGGTTATTCCATAAGGAAATGATAGTCATTCCTAACCCTGTACTTGTCCTTCTTCCCTATCTCTGGCAGCCTTCACCTCCTTCACATCTCTGTCTCAGTAGTAATTCCATATATCAATGCTTCTGAAAAGATTGCTTAACACTGTTACTGTACATGTCATATAATAATCCTGACATTTTATTTTATATTTAACCTTTTAAAGATTTAAGATCTTATTTTAAAAAACACATCCTCATGGATACACATACATGTGTAGGTGATAAAAGCCACGACCATAAAGCAGGTCTCTCTCATGTTCCTATGTACTTTCAGGGACATGAAAATCATGGCTGTGGCAGAGCAATGGAAAACCCATCAAATAAAAACAAGAACAAATCCCATCACCTCCACTGCCACGGAACAAAATACTCTACAGGCCCCAGCTTGGGAGCAGTAGGACGTGATGGATATCTATATTTTAAACCATGTCTGAGAATACATGTCATACATTAGTTCTGTATTGTGCTCTCTGTTTAATAAGGATATGAATTTTACATCCCTTTCCTTTATTATTTTACCTCACAATACAAATGATTTTGTTTGCACAGTTTCTTGAGCTCATGCTGGATATCCTCCTGCCTCAGTCTCCAGAGTGTCAGGGTTACTAGTGTGAGTCACTATAATACAGCAATGCTGTCTCTTTTCTTTCTCTTTTGGAAAGAGGTGCTGGGGCTTGAACTCAGGGTCCAAGCATGTATGTGTCATACTCCTGAGCTATATACTCTGAGCACATAAAAAGCAATTTATTTTTTAAAATTCTCTTTGTTATTACATCTGTGTGTGTGTGTGTGTGTTTGTGTGAGTGCAATGCAGCACATATATGACTGTTGGAGAACAATTATCAGGAATGTTGAGTCCTATTTTCCATAGTGGGTTTTGCAGACTGATGTCAGATCATATGAGTTGCATAGCAAGCACATTGACCCTCTGCGCCATCTTGCCAGCCCTTAGAAATCAATTTTTAAGACTATGTACAATATTTGCTGTGTGTACCTGAGTACACATACCTTAGCTTTCCTGGGGGTTCTGTAACACTTCTTCCCATGATTGACTTTTTACAGGCTTGGTCACAGCCTATATCATAGTCTGCTCTAAGTGTCTGAACTCACTTTTATGCTAAAAAAGCAGTTACTTACCTTCTTGTTGCTGTTGCTTTCAATAGCCACTATAGTTGGCTTCATACATACATACATACATACATACATACATACATACATACATACATACATATAATAACTGCCTCTTCTACCTATGAGCTATGTGATGATGATACAACTGCCGGACTATTTCCTTATCTCCAAAATCAGAGCCAGACACTCTGGTTTTTAGTAAAATACTTTAGCAAAGTTTATAGAATTATCTCCAACTATGATTCTATGCTTTTAGAAAGCAATAATTTCCTATGTTTGTACCAGGTTGGGTTGTCCAACTGTCCCACTACAGCTGTTTTGGCTCAGATGATTTCCCAATCTGTCTGTTGGCCATCTGTCTGGGAGATGTGTATCTCACAGTGTCTGGGAAGTTATTTGAAGAATACACAAACAGAAGGAGGAAAGGTGGAGCCGTGCAAGAAGTCAAATGCAGAAGAGAAATGCAAATTAGGAAGTAGTGGTGGGTGGTACATACCCACAGTTTTAAATCTAAGAGATAAACCTCTTTAAGATTCAAAGAAATCGTGAGTGTTACAAACAAAGCTTGGGGTTAGTGGTTGTAAGATGAATGCTTTGGGAGGCTAGATTACTTACAGTCATACTCAAATCTAAACACCAGAAAGCAGCGTTTATATATAACCAAAGCGTTGCTAGATATCATTCGTACTTTGAAGTGGGTTAGGCTTCCAATAAGGTACCAGAAAAAGAAATTCTAAGGTTGGGGAGGGGCCACTAGCAATCTCTAATTCTCACTCTATAAGATTCCAACTATTGGTTGCTACCATACCATACCATACCTGCACAGGGAATTTCCACCTGGGTTCTCAGCTCATAGAGACCTAGAACAAGTCTGGCTAATGCATTCAATGCAATAGATGGTTTGATCCATGAAGGTAGGTTTGCTGTATTTCCAGTATCTAGGATATGCAGTGGATCTGGAAAGTATTAAGGTGGTTTGATTAGGTTGTAGCTGTAACTTGTCTAGCTGTCTCCTCCTCATTTCAGCCATGTCTTCTTTGGCCCATGACTACCTTTTGGTCTCACTATCTCAACTTTTATTCCAGCTTTCTAGAAAATTGCCAGTTATCCATGAGTAGATTACTGCTGCTGTCAACGTTAGTCGGAAAACTTGCTTTTTGTAGTGGACAGCAGAAACTTCTAACTGGTCAAAGTACTGAGAAGGAGTAATTGTTGCATGTTCATCCCTAAGTGTGACATTCGTAACATCCCCTACATGGTTCAGGAAGCACAGTGGAAGAGTGGAAAGAAAGAATGTAAGAGCAGGAGAATGGGGAAGAGTGCTGTGAAATGCTATCTTCTAGACATGAAATGGTCCATTGAACTCATGGGCTCAGAACAGCTGTGACTGTCTATGCTCGTCTTAAACAAGATCAAGCTAGTCAACATTACAGTATAGTAGGGGAATGAGTTCATAGGCTCCATCCTTAGGTAAGGAGCTGCTGGCAGTTGATAATGCTGGGTGAAGGGAGGTCATATTTCTTTAAACGTATATCTGTTGGTTAGGTGGCTCATGCTTCCCTTGTTCATGAAGGCAGTACTGACTAGATTCAGTAAGCTAAAGAAAAAAGGAGAGTACATGAAGAAGATGCAAATGTGTGGAAGATTCATTTTATGGGTCCAGAGGGAGGAATTGGGAGTGGATTTCATCAAGATACATTGAACACATGTACAAAATTATATATATATATATATATATATATATATATATATATATATATATATATATATATATATATATATATATATCAAGGAGGCTTGGAGATGACCTCTAAGGAAAGGGTATCTGGAAGTGGTGAAAGAAACAACTCAAAGTCAAATCTTGAGTTGAAAGCTGACAGTCTGTGTTCTGCTCCAGACAGCTTTCCAGATAGCTCTCTGAACAGTTCTCTAAGCAATTCTCTCTGGGTAGCTTATCTCTTGCAGACTAAAAGTACAGACTTTTATTTACATATCAATTCAGTTATTTCCACAGGTTTTCTTTTGATCATCCAGTGAATCAGCATCTTGTTACTCCAGCCCCCGATTTCTAGAAAAGAACAGCAAGCACATTCTTTTCTCCTTTTTTTCCTTAATATTACAAATGAATCCAGAGATCTGCCTGCCTTTATATGCACAGGCAATAAGCTATCTCTTAAATCTCTTTATCTCCTTCCGTAGTATCTTTCTGACAAGCTGGCTCATTTCTGTATAGCTGTCTATGTCCTTTTAGGTCAGTAAAGCCCCTCATATAATTCATATTGCATCCTTATATTTTACATAGTTGAAAAATTATATAGTTTTGAACTCATGTTTTCTTTGTTCTTTCCTACAGCCTTAAGGGCTATCCTGAAGGTCTCAGCATTTTGATGAGACATAGACATACCCTTGCCTCCTAGACTCAAGGTGCTTCCAATTATCATGGAGAATTTAACCTTGGCAGGAAGAACACTCCTTAATAACCTTGGCATAGAGAATATTCCCCAAAGAGATGAGGCATGAAGTAAAAAATTTATATTTTTATACAAACAAATCTCACACCTAGCAATGATCAACATTAGTGGAGACCCATCCTGGCCCTGCTGGGTCTGTTCCAGGGGTGGGACTCCATCCATTCCAGGCCATGCAGGACTCGGCAAACATAGGAGAGAGAGAGAGAGGGAGAGAGAGAGAGAGAGAGAGAGAGAGAGAGAGAGAGAGAGAGAGAGAGAGGAGCTTTAAACCACATAGATACTCAGAATCACTCTCCTGGTCACTATTTAGGTGACTCAGAAAGTATCCCAGCCCAGAATCCTATTACATGCTCCATTGGCCAGGTTAGACATACTTGGTTAGCAAGACTGGCCCAAGATGGGCCTGAACACACACACCTTGCTTTGAGTTATTTCTCATTCTCTCTTTAAGGCCTACGCCATCTATGGAAGCTGGTACTTCACACCTTTTTCTGTTTGTAAGAGCCTCCTCTAGTGATCCATACAGTAATTACCCAAATGCATATACATAGACCATATTGTGGGAGTCTCGAGTCTCATACCTGGCTTCTTTAAGAAATTTAACACATCCACAGGCTATAAGAACTGTTAAGGAATTAAAATCATAGAAGTTCAAACAAAATTCTCAAGCCTTAGTATTTAAAAAATATTACCATGAACACTATTAAAAAATACCATGTAGTTTCCAACTTCTTTAGTTATCCGTGTGAGGGTTTTCATGGCTGTGAAGAGAAACCATGACCACAGCAACTTTTATAAAGGAAAACATTTAACTAGGACTGGTTTACAGTTTCTTTTTGTTTGTTTGTTTGTTTTTCTGTTTTTTTTTTTTTGACAGAGTTTCTCTGTATAGCCCTGGCTCTCCTGGAACTCACTTTGTAGACCAGGCTGGCCTCAAACTCAGAAATCTGCCTGCCTCTGCCTCCCAAGTGCTGGGATTAAAGGCATGTGCCACCAGAGTTTTTGTTCATGATCATCATGGCAGGAAGCATGGCAGCATATAGGCAGACATGGTGCTAGAGAGACAGCTGAGAGTCCTACATATGGATTGGCAGGCAGCAGGGAGAGAGAGTGAGCCTCTGGGCCTCTCTTCTGGAATCTCAAAGCCTATTCCCAGTGACCCACTTCCTCCAAAAAGGCCACACATACTATTACAAGGCCTCACTTCCTACCACTTCTGGTGACCAAACATTTAAATCCATGAGTCTATGGGGGTCATTTCTATTCAAACCACCACAGTGATCTATGGGAAATCTGTAGGTAATATGATTTTAAGAGCACACTGAATAGCTGTCTCGTGTGAGGCTATGCCAGTGCCTGGCAAACACAGAAGTGGATGCTCACAGTCAGCTATTAGATGGGACACAGGGTTCCCAATGGAGGAGCTAGAGAAAGTACCCAAGGAGCTGAAGGGGTCTCCAACCCTATAGGTGGAAGAACAATATGAACTAACCAGTACCCCCAGAGCTCGTGTCTCTAGCTGCATATGTAGCAGAAGATGGCCTAGTGGGCCATCATTGGGAACAGAGGCCCCTTGGTCTAGCAAACTTTATATGCCCCAGTACAGGGGAATGCCAGGGCCAAGATGTGGGAGTGGGTGGGTAGGGGAGCAGGGCAGGGGATAGGGGAGGGTATAGGGGGCTTTTGGGATAGTATTTGAAATGTAAATGAAGAAAATATCTAATAAAAATTGGGAAAAAAGGAGCACACTGAAAGTATCAGAAAGTTACTAGTTATATACCTGTGTACAAGTATTATGTGCTTTACCTTCACATTCAGACTGTTGGAGTATTTCAGAGAAAGACATCATGAATTATTCATAAGGCAAAATGGCTGCAAGTATTAGCTCTGCTACAACTGTGGGCTACTTAAATGATAATAGGGTATTTTTGATGTAAATGTCCCCGATCCACCACTCAAAAGATCCTATTTAAGAATAAGGAATTCTATTCATCAATAATACCTTTAGATTCTTAATATGAGCATGGAAAATATTGCTTTCTCATGCCTGGGGATGGAATGAGCCTATGGAGAGTTTGGCTCATAACCCTGTTCTAACACCAAGGTTGTTGCATTCTCTAGAGATGGTTTGTTATTGGAGGCTAATTAGTTCTTTAAGAGTGAGCTTGGACATCTTTTCTTTCTGACATAGCTGTGACTCCTCTCCAGGGGCCCTGTAAGGCTCTAAAACATCAGTGCCAATTCTTGTGTTTGGTTGATGTGGAAAAGAATATCTCCAAGAAAAATACGGCCTGTCCAGAGAAGGAATGGAAGCAGGGATGGCTGGTAGGGGTTTTTGGGGTGGGAAGATTCAAGAAGTACTAAAATAATGGAGCTCAAGACACTCATAGGTTTGGTTCTCTTTCTTTCTCTCTCTCTTTCTTTCTCTCTCTCTCTCTCTCTTTCTTTCTTTCTTTCTTTCTTTCTTTCTTTCTTTCTTTCTTTCTTTCTTTCTTTCTTTCTTTCTTTCTTTCAGTGTTCTAAACTAATAGATTCTGCCAAAAGAGCTGCCCAAGCTCTCTCCTGTTTACGGTAAAATGGCAATGAGGGAGAAATTGTAGATGGATATTACCCAAGGAACACGTTTTCTTGGAAACATAAATCCATGCAAACAACCTAGCCTAGAGGCAGGATAGAAAAAGAAAGAAAAGTTCCTACATGGGACAAAAGGGTATTCTTTGTCAGGTCTGGATGGATGGATGCAACTCATCTTCCTGGGTAGACTGCTTCATCATTTCTGTTCCATTGCCTGAGGTTTGCATGGTTCGTTGCTACAGGATACCTACACAGAAACTTGCCTTAGCAAATGCTTAGGATACCAAAATGATTTCAGCACAGGCTAGACAGGCCCAAGCTGAAGATTTCTAATCAATATGTCCAAGCTGTTTCCGTTGGACACAGAGCTTGGAAGCCACTGCCTACTTGTTTGCCTTGCTCCGGGGAGGGCTCTAAGTGCTTACATTCTTGTAATACAAGGGCTTCAGTTGAGGTTTCTTTCTGTGCTAGTGTTTTAAAGGTATTATTATTATTATTATTATTATTATTATTATTATTATTTGTTTGTTTGTTTTTTGAGACAGAGTTTCTTTCTGTACCCAGAAAGCCCTGGCTGTCTTGGAACTCACTCTGTAGAGCAGGCTGAACTCAAACCCAGAGATCCACCTGACTCTGCCTTCTGAGTGCTGGGATTAAGGTAAACACATGCACCATGACTACGCAGCTGTTTTATTTCTATTTTGAGCTGAATTGGTCTTCTGTCTGCTACAGAGCCCTGTCTTACACCAATTCTAGTCTTTGGAACAAATGTTTTTATCATCCTTCTCTCCCACCCAATTCTTCTTTGTACCCCAAATATATGTGCACTCATGATTCTTTCCTCTGTTCTCCTCCAGTTCTATGTAAAACTCTTACAGTATGTCAGTTACTAAAGCCTTTGAACAGTGCCTGAAATGACAGTCATTTAACCTTACCTGGAGGCAACGTGAAGATATCCTGGTGATACACTACTGGCAGATCTCAACATATCAAACTTCACCTTGAAACTGAGCATGTANTATGTGCACTCATGATTCTTTCCTCTGTTCTCCTCCAGTTCTATGTAAAACTCTTACAGTATGTCAGTTACTAAAGCCTTTGAACAGTGCCTGAAATGACAGTCATTTAACCTTACCTGGAGGCAACGTGAAGATATCCTGGTGATACACTACTGGCAGATCTCAACATATCAAACTTCACCTTGAAACTGAGCATGTATGGAGATAAAGACACCGGGCTGGAGAGATGGCTGTGACTCAGCAGTTAAGAGCAGTGGCTGTTCTTCTAGAGGTCCTGAGTTCAACACCCAGCCACCAGATGGTGGCACACAACCATCTGTAATGGGATCCGATGCCCTCTTCTGGTGTGTATGAAGACAGCTAACATGTACTCTTAGAAACAAAATAAATAAATCGTAGGAAATAAAAAGGAAATAAAGACACCTCCTACAATACTGTATTCCAAGCTCACTGCCAGTTTGCAATCCAGTTCCAGAGAGACAGCACACATAGATAGATGGTTATATGATAGCTTATAGGTAGGGCTCTGATTTACAAGTATATGGATCTTTAGCTAGGAGGCACACACACACACACACACACACACACACACACACACACACACACGTAGAGAAGGAGTAGATTATTCAAGCTGATTTGTTTTCACAAGACACTCTATGTCCACAATCAATTAAAAATATAATACATGCTTCCTTGTTTCTGTTTAATTTTGAAACCTGCTATATGTTCAATTCATGCTGCCTGCTCTAAGGGGCACTTGATGGATTACAAAATGTCTGAGGAAACTCAGAAATTAATTGCCCATTTTAAGAATATTGCGCTTTGCCTTGGCTTTCCCCTTGGTCAAGTGAATTTTACCTAGTGGAAAGTAATTGTTTCTGGGGCCACTAATTCCATTGGCTTTTCTTATGTTCCTACAGTAACTTCTATTGCATTACAAGGGTTGAGTTAAGGTTTAAGTGAACAGTGTCACTGCTATTTTAATTCTTGTGCCCCATGTGCCCCTACTAGTGTCTCCTGGTCCTCATGTCCCTGACTCTCAACCCACTTGACCTCTCATCCCCTCATCCACCTTTCTGGCTAGGGTTCCAACAGATGAATGCATCCCAGAAAGTCGTGATTTTGTTTTGACTGAAAAATAAAAAATAGAGAGTAGCTATAAACAAACGAATTCTGTTCTCTCCTATTGAAAGCAACGCTCATCTTTATCCTGGGATAGTACTTGACATTAGCATCTCTAAGCCAATCTCCCCATTTGCAAAAGAGAAACTATAATGCCTTCCTCCTGGGGCTGTTTTGAGAATCAAAGAAAATGAAGACCCCCAAGTGTGACCATGCTGCCTCTCACAAATAAAGGTCATTGTGTTTTTTAATATAATAGCTAATCTCCAACTTTCTGTTAAACTCACCCTGCTGTTGTCCATGGTAATTTTTCAAAACTGCTGGGGTCCAGATGGACTGAACCATATGCTGAAAGTAGCGAGAAAGGATGAGGCCAATGGCTATGGGTGGGTATGACTCTGATGTGGGTTTAAGTATTTCTTCCTAGACTAAATGGTCTCCAAGCAAGCAAGACCAGTTCTCCATCATGCTCTGGGCCTCTCTGTTGCACAGACACAGTTTTGCCAGGATATAACAATTCCTTGCTTAGAACCATCAGCAGTTTCCAAAGCTTTAAACTACATCACTGAAGGTTAGAGTCATGACTTCTAGTTTCTCTCCATACATTGCAGATCAAAAAGGGCATATTTGATTTCCATCATATGTGCTGTCTCTTCCTGTTTTGACTTATTTGTGTGCATTTTCCCTTTCTACAATTTTGTGACTGACCCTGATTCAAATACAACCTTTCTTGAATCTTCTTCCTTGATATTTCAAGTAAGAAAACAAAACAAAACAAACAAACAAACAAACAAAAAACCACAGTGGTTATGGACTTGCTAAGCTGTTCTTGTATACATTGTGATGACCACCACTACTTTTATAATATACTTATTTTGAATTTTATGGTAGTAAAAACAGTTTAATTTTGTTGTGTGTAAGAGACCTAAATTTTTCATGATGAATAAGCAAATGAGTAAGGGTAGTTCCTGAGATTTCTGAGAGTGGATAGGAGGAAAAATGATGGTTTAAAAATAAATACTAAAAGTATATGTATTGATAGTTCCTTAAATGGGTTTAAACAATCTGTTAAATAGAAATAATGTAATTAATGACTATGTCTCATCTTGGCTATTGAGGATTTTAGTAATTTCCCAAAGGATAGACACAATGAAAAATGTTGAGAACACACTGCTCACAAAGTAGATTTTACACAAGTAGGAAAATTGTTTTACTTCACATTCCAAAAATATGATGCTAGTTTCCCTGGTGTGTTTTGAATAGGAAAATTAATCCTTCAAAAAATAGGAGATAAGATGTTCTAGGACTCAAATGTAGACTCTGAATACTGTCTTCCCTAAAGCAAGCTGCTTTAGTCCTACGAGCTGGGGTCAAAAAGAAATCCACATTTTCTTCTTCATGAGTTTGGATCTGTAGCAACAGCTTAAGAGTTAGTATTTTCTTCGGTGTAGTAACACGACAGGGTTGGAATGAATTATAAACACATGGATTGCATTTCCCCTCATGGAAATCATTAATATTAAGGTAATGAAGAACTTTCACATGCCTGAATTCTAGTGACGCTTTCAAAACACAAATTCAAGAGCTTGAATAGAAGTCAGGCCTGGCGCACATCTGTCACCCTAGCCTTTGAGAGGTAGAAACAGGAAGATCAGGGGATCAAGGCCAATATCGGCTACAGAGTGAGTTTAAAAGTAAACAAGCAAGCAAATGAATAAACAAACAACAAGAACAGAACAAGACAGAGTGAATGACCTGGCAAGTCTGAGTGGGGACATTCTTATTTGCAGTTAGAATGTTTTGAATTGGGATACGGATGGAAGAGAAGATAGTATGGGAAGGTTTGCTGCCAAGTTTCAGGAATTTAGACATGGACAGTGGGGAGTTCCAGGGCTTGGGATGCATAGTGACCATCTTTCAGTGGTGTTTCCTGTCTACATAGACAGGGCCAATGAACACTGTCTTTGAAGACAGATTTAACAATACTGATCACTCAGAAACAGGGCTGGAAGCAGAAGATACTGGTCATATACAGAGGGGAATATGCTTGTTCTATATTTAGGGTGAAGACCTTATTCTGTTTATCTGGAACTTGTATTTCTCAACTGCTGAAAGTATTATAGTGTGGACCAGGACAGTTACTTGTCCTCTGTTTTAACTGACTTTCAATTATAGTGACAAAATACCCTAACCATGGCAACTTAGAAAAGAAACTGTTTAATTTGTGGCTCATCGTTCCAGAGGGTTAGAGTCCATGACTGTCATCATAGAGACAATGGCATCAGACAGGCAGGATTGGTAGTGTAGCAGGAGCTGAGAGTTCACGCCTGGACCAAAAGTTCAAGGAAGAGCTAACTGGGAATATCATGGACTTTCAAAACCTCAAAGCCTGCCTTTAGTGATAGACCTCCTTTTAATCCTTTCCAAGCAGCTCCACTGACTATAGACTGACTCTTCAACCATATAAGCCCTGAGGGAACCATTCTTACTCAAACCACCATACCCTCTTGAGTGAAGATATCACTGGGACACAGCCATTCTCCGACTTCTCTCTGCATGGTCAGCACCTGAGGACCTGGCTAAAGAACAGATATCTCAGATATATATTTTGCTTATGTGAGATGGAACTAGAAATTTTTAATGAACTCTCTTCTGATGAGAACTCTCTCCTATTGGTGATCCAGAGTCCTCATTGTGAGAATCAGTATTCTAATCTATGGCCCATAGGCTGCTTGTGGATACACATATCCACAAGAATAGCTGTGAATATGACCTAGCATAAAATCATTAACTTTCATAAAATATTATGAACACTTAAGAGACAACTCAATTACTGAAGTGCTTGCCTTTTCTTGCCTTTTGTCCTCCAGAACTCATGTAAAAATGTTCAGTGTGGCACTACATGCCTATAATCCCAGAGCTGAAAATTGGGAGCAGACAGATCCCCTCGGCTTACTAGCCAGCTAGCTTACCCTATTTGGTAAGCACCAGTGAGAGATGCTGTCTTAAAAGATATAAGGTGGATAGTACTTGAGGAACAGCAGCATAAGGTTTTCTCAAGTGTCATGATGTAAAAAGTTAGACCCAGCTGGTAAAGGATGCCCATGGACTCAGAGATATACTAAGATCTGAATTTACAATATTTTGTGCCTTTGATAAGCTACTTAAACTCAATAAAACTTTGTGGCTTTGTCTTTTATTTGTTTTTTTCATCTCCAAAAGATAGAACTTTCGTCATAGGATTGTTTCAAGGACTCATAGAGATTATGGGCATAGGATAAAGAAGAAATAAATATTAACTGTTTTCTGATCATTGGGATTCATATCATATATCATTGAAGTTACTTACAAGTAGCAGATGGAAGCTAATTATATAAATAGCAAAGGAAAGTTACAAGTAACGTCTTGGTATTGATGTTTACAAGGCAAATCAGGATGTTTGAAGAATAGATTTCACCAGATATGGTGATGATAATTAGGTTAATCCATAAAACACACCCCCAAACTTATATTTCTTATAAAATACTAACCATTTACATGTTGTTTTATAATATAGTTCACTATTCTGAATTCCCTGGAACAAGCCTAACACAAAAGGATATCTGACATAGGAAAGGGAAACTGACCACCGAGAAGTTATCATGAGGATCCAGCTTAGGTTCAGTCCTATTTAATGGATTGTGTTATTCCTCTGTGTGTGTGTGTGTGTGTGTGTATCTTTGTAAACGTTGTTTAATATAGTTCTTTTTAAAAATTAGATATTTTCTTAATTTACATTTTAAATGCTATCCTGAAAGTTCCCTATACCCTCCCCTGCCCTGCTGCCCTACCGACCTACTCCTACTTCTTGGCCCTGGCGTTCCCCTGTATTGGGGCATATAAAGTTTGCAATACCAAGGGGCCTTTCTTCCTGATGATAGCCAACTAGGCCATCTTCTGCTACATATACAGCTAGAGACACAAGCTCTGGGGGTTCTGGTTAGTTCATATTTTTGTTTCTCTTATAGGGTCGCAGACCCCTTCAGCTCCTGGGGAACTTTCTCTAGCTTCTCCATTGGGGGCCCTGTGTTCCATCATATAGATGACTGTGAGCATTCACTTCTGTATTTGCCAGGCACTGGCATAGTCTCATACGAGACAGGGTCCCTTTAGCAAACTCTTTCTGTCATATACAATAGTGTCTGGGTTTGGTGACTGATTATGGGATGGATCCCTGGGTGGGGTAGTCTCTGGATAGTCCATCCTTTCATCTTAGCTCCAAACTTTGTCTCTGTAACTCCTTTCATGGGTATCTTGTTCCCTATTTTAAGGAGGAATGAAGCATCCACACGCTGGTCTTCCTTCTTCTTGATTTTCTTGTGTTTTGAAAATTGTATCTTGGGTATTCTAAGATTCTGTGCTAATATCTGCTTATCAGTGAATGCATATCTAGTGACTTCTTTTGTGATTGGGTTACCTCACTAAGAATGATATCCTCCAGATACATCCATTTGCCCAAGAATTCATAAATTCATTGTTTTTAATAGCAGAGTAGTATTCCATTGTGTAAATGTACCACATTTTCTGTATCCATTCCTCTGTTGAGGGACATCTGGGTTCTTTCCAGCTTCTAGCTATTATAAATAAGCCTGCTATGAACATAGTGGAGCATGTGTTCTTATTACCAGTTGGAACATCTGGTTATATACCCAGGAGAGGTATTGCAGTATCCTCCGGTAGTACTATGTCGAATTTTCTGAGGAACCGCCAGACTGACTTCCAGAGTGGTTGTACAAGCTCGCAATCCCACCAGCAATGGAGCAGTGTTCCTCTTTCTCCAGGATTGTGTTATTCCTTATAAGAATGTTTCTCAATCTCCCCAATTCTGTGATCCTTTAGCACAGTTGCTCATGTTATGGTGACCCCAACCATAAAATTATTTCACCAATAATTTATAACTGTAAGTTTGCTACTGGTTTAAAGCATAATGTAAATATCTGATACACAGGATTTCTGATATCTCTATGATCCTGTAGATTGAGAACTTCTGTCTTTCAACATGAACTTAGAGAACTTCTGATGAGAATGGCTTCGAATTGCATTCTCCTGTCTGTAAAAAGAGAGCATAATGCTTGCTTCAAACATGCACAAAAACCAAATATGCAGTTCATTATAGGTAAGCTTCATATGGCCCATGTTAATGTTCAATGATACTGGTTATATATTGCTTATGCCATAAGGCTATTTCTACTTGATGTTCATATAGAAATACTGGAAGTGTCAGTTTAGCTAAGATCAAGTTACATCAGAGAGCCATGAAAATACAAAGATCATGGCACTAACACACAGATACACAGACCAGTGGGATAGAAGCCCCAGAGATAAATCAATAGAGTTCTAACCATGGTTTCCAGAACACACATGAAGAGCAGACAGGATTTTTCAACAAACGGTGTTGACAAAAACTGGATATCCACAAAAAGAAAACTGAAAGTAGATCCCACCCACCCACCAGAAGACAAGTGAAGGCAAGGAGAGAAGGAAGAGATGACCAAAGCACATTGGAAATGTGTATGAAGTGTCACGGTGGAACTCATCATTCTGTACAACTGATGTTAATAATTCACTATAGCAATGAGACGTTATATAAAATATTCTCATAGGAAGGAGAACATGGTCATAATATCCTTAGATGTATAACGACAGCCTCAGACCTTCCTTGCCAGATCTCACTCCTAACTGACTGAAGCTTATAGAAAGAGGCTTATTCCAGCTTTCCTTTAGCCCACCTTAGCAGGGCTGGAGATGGTTAATTTTGTCTGTCACATGTAACCATATCGTCTGTGGCCTTCACTCAAAGCTTGTGGCTAATTCAAATGTTCTACGGCTAGAGCTGAAATTGGGTGGTTGGGATGTGAAAGCTTGTCAGATCAATCTTAGGGACTACCAATGCTTTGTGCTCCATGGATGACGAGAGAGTTTAGATTGGAGAGCTGTAAGGTAGTAATGAGCATGTCAGAAATATGAACAAGCACTGCTTTGGTCCCAACTCATTTTAAGAACAGGGCTTTAAAAAATAGCTCTAGGATTCATTTCCCATGCAAGATAGAGGGGCAAAATTAGGCGTTCTAAGAAACAGTACTGCTCTCCTACCCTAAGCTTCGCCAGGTCTTTGTCACTTGTCTCAACAAAATAAACAAGAACCTCAAGCCCTTCTTGGGAATTACTTGACCAAATCTTGCTTTGATTTTCAAGTATGAATATTAACACTGGATATAGAATTACATTAAATATTTAAAACTTTTTGGAGAATGTTAAGAGATTTGGACAGTGTAATGTTTAAAAGTCCCTCACACTGGCCTTTAACCCCAACACTTGGGAAGCAAAGGTGGGTGGATATCCAAGAGTTTATGGCCAGCCTATTCTTCAAAGCAAGTTCCAGGCCAACCAGGGCTGTACAGAGAGAGCCCTGCCTTGAAACACACACACACACACACACACACACACACACACACACACACACACACACAGTATTTCATACAGCTTAGATCATAGAAACCATTTAAAGATTAGTTTTCTATTCCTCTGTTCTTGCATATCCTCTTAGTCCTTAATGAATATGTGCACATTCCTTCATTATTGACCAATGTCACCCATGCAATGCAAAGTCTAATCCCTAACAGTAATGTACATGGGTGATCCCACCATAGTGCTCAGCTCTGGTATCAAAGGCCCTTGTTGCAGCTGCCCTGGACACTTAGAGATTTCAGTAAACCCAGATTCTATTTGGAAACAGGCTTCACAATTTTGAACTAAGCAACAAAAACAAAACCAAAATCAACCAAACCATGAGGATCCAGAATCTTCACGATCCTCTTTAAACACATACATTTCCCTTTGGTTTTAACCACATAGGGGGTCATGAGTAACACCTTATCATAACTTCAAAGATCAGTGAGCCTAAGGAGGGAGTTTCCAGTCCAGGAACAGGGTTCTGCCTTCACACGAGTCCCTGTAAGTCTTCATTAAGATGAACTACTGGGTTCCGGACAAGACTCTTGTGGTTGAACTTTGAAACAAGAGAAATCATTTGTCTTCACAGAAATGCCCAGTAAAATGTAATTATGAAATAATCATTGAAGAATGAATGCCCTTGCTTTCTGTATCTCAACAAGAACCCTTGGTCAGCAAGTTGGCCCAGTGGTAAAAGCATTTGTCTTACAACTTTGACAACCTCAGGATGTGACTTTGATTCCCACGTCCCATGTGGAAGGAAAAAAAAGAAAACCCTATTTCCCGAAGTGGTTTTCCAGCATGTACCACCTCCACATTATTAAGTTGTTCTCCCTCCCTCTCTTCTCCCCTCCCTTTCATCTTCCTCTTTTTCTATCTCTACACACACACACACACACACACACACACACACACACACACACACACTCATTAATAATAAAGACTTAAAAGAATCTAATTTCTTTCATGAGCAGCAAACATATCTATCTGTATATATAAACATATAAAGAGGAAATCTAAGGAATTAGAGAAGCCAAATTTTCATTAGAAACCTTATACTTTAATCTAAGGGATTGTATTAAGATAGCTTGTTTATTTGCATGTAATCTTCATGTCTATAATGGTGGTGAAAGCTAGTAAGCCACCATGGCACCATCCAATTCTGAAACTTCATAACTCTGCGGAAGCCCTGACATTTTATTAAAATGCTGTGTGTTGTTTTTTTCTGCTGTGCACTGTATGGATATTATTCAGGAGAAAATGCATGGCAGTGCTCACTTTGTGAGGGGCTCCCCTCCTCTTAGTAGATGACATTGTTCTTGTATTCAACTGGGAAAATCTTGGAATCCACTAGAAAGCCGAATGAACAACCATCAACAGCTTGGCATAATTAGCAGGGGAACATGGGGGAAGTTGAGCATGAAATTCTAGCTAAGGAAGCGTTTTATGATTTCTTCTCTGATGAGTTATTGGGCATACTCGCAGTTTTAAGTTTAAAAGAACACATCTGTATTTTCCCTAGTTAAAAAAAAAATGAAACGTTAGACTCAAGCTGTGATTTTCAAACCGGGTAACAGAGTAGGGCAAGGCCTCCTACAAGTTAGAACAGATGCCAACCACAAAGAATTTCCACCTTGGACACCAGCTCAAAAATCTAAACCAAACCAAAGAAAATATAACTTAAAAGTACTTTCCCTGCTCCCACCGTCAAAAGAAAATAATTGCCGTTTAGTTTCTTAAAATGCAAATATGTTGAAAATGTTGACCATCAGTTTAAAAGGAAATAATAAAAAAGCCTGCATCATGCTTGTCTAGTGCTTGCTGTCTCTCATCCCATCTCACTGGCCACATACGTGGCTCCTCTCCACTTTTGGACACAACACAACATGCCCGCCTCTGTTCCAAATGCTTTCTGAGAGTTGTATATGGACTATAACTTTGTGCTAGATTAGTTTCTGTTGTTTTGACTAAACACTGAACAAAAACAACTTGGGGAGGAATGGGTTTATTTCACCTTCTAAATCCCAGGTTACAACTGACCACTGAGGGGATTTAGGGTTGGAACTCAAGGTAGGAGGAGCCTAGAGTCAGGAACCTAGGCAGAGACCATAGACAAACACTGCCTACTGGCTATCTTGCCATGGTTTGCTGGGCTCACTATCCCATATAACCTACAACCTCCTGCTTAGGAATGGCACATCCCAAAGCTGGCAGGCCCCTTCTACATCAATCATCAACCACGAAAGGGTCCCACAGATGTGGGTACAGGCCAGTCTGATGGAAATAATTCCCTCACTGAGGTTCCTGCTTTTCAGGTGACTCTAGTTTTTGTTCAATTCACAAAATAGCAACCAGCACAAGTTTCCTGTCCATTATCCAGTCTCTGGAAAGCATCACTTCTGTGAGCAGTTTCATCCTGGCTGCCTTTGATAATGCTGTCAAAAACCCGACATCTTACTCCTTCATTTTTCTATCAGAATGTGATAAGTAATATTAGAGATCTATATTTATTAATTACTTTTCTTCTATCTATTCTATTAGTTGCTCTGGGGATGGAGGAAGTTGGGTTATGTTACACATGCCTGTCTAATATACAATTATTGATTAGCATTTCAATAATCATATTAATAACAATGCAAAGCCTAGTATTTTCATAGTTACCTACCACACAAGACTCTACAAAGTTGGTCTATGTTAGGCTCGAACAAACTCTCTAAGGTGATTTTTCTTGTAGTAGATGTGGAAAAATAAATTTCTGGCAGTTTAGTGAAGGATCTAAACATTAAATTGTACAACTGATTTTAATATAAGAGTGTACTGCACTCCTTGATGTTGATATATTCCTTATGTTTTCCATACTTAATAAAGTAAGTAATACATGCCTACCATCTTTTTGATATTACTAGATTCCTTTGGAATGTACTACTCTTGTTTCAGCAATCCTTGAATCATTCTTTTTAAAAATTTATTTATTTTATGTATATAAGTACACTGTATATGTCTTCAGACACACCAGAAGAGGGCATCGGATTCCCATTACAGATGGTTGTGAGCTACCATGTGGTTGCTGGGAATTGAACTCAGGACCTCTAGAAGAACAGCTAAGTGCTCTTAACTACTGAGCCATCTCTCTAGCCCCCTTGAATCATTCTTAATGTTGTATCTTCCAACTTACTTACACCTCCTTCCTCGTAAGCTACATTTGTGAGGAAGCATGCTACCATGGCATTTTCTTATCAAGAATATAATAATATTATTAATAACAATATTAATAATGATAATAGGTATATCACTATGAACTGATTACTATGTACAGTATTTTCTTTAAATAGGTAACAAATATCAAATGCAAAAGCATATATAAGATTTTAATAGAAGAATGGATTATATGAAAGACATTTGGGAACTAATCATTTAAAAGGAAAACAGGCACAGAGGTGGCAGCTGTACCCAAATACAGTTCAGTTAGGGTTCAGGTTGTGATATGTTTCCTATGAGTCCCTCATTTTCATATTGGGACCAAAGACAATTCTTAAAACTAGAAATTTCACTTAGTTCCAAGAGTAGTTACACAACAGAAACTTGATTCAAGTGGGGGATGGGAAAAAGCAAGAAAAGTCATTGTGTAGAGGGGGAAGGTAGAGACAAGAAAAAGAGTCAAGAGGCGCATGAGTTAAATTAAAATACATTGTATGAAAATCCCAAAAAATTAATAAAAATGCTTCTTTAAAAAGAGGTCAATTGCTGTCCTTTCAAATATCAGTTGGTTATAAACTAATTCCTAACCATAGCAGAGAAATACAAGCACCCAAATTAATTGTGCTTGGTTAATTTTAGATGATTATATAGACTGGCCAAGAAAATGTTGTTTCTTTGAAAGTATCAATCACATTAAAATTAAAACATATATATTTAGAATAGAAATTTCAGGTTCTAACTCCATATCATTCAATTGGGATCTAGGAAAGAGTCAGTCCAGGTGAGATCCATGTTTAAACAAATCCATAGAATATGCTGCTAAATAATATGTATTCAACACATGGGCTATCTAGGCATTCAAGAGGCTGAAGTGGGAGGAGCACAAGTCCAAGGCCCACCTCCAAAACCGAGACCAAACAGCAGCAGCAGCAGCAGCAGCAGCAGCAGCAGCAGCAGCAGCAGCAGCAGCAGCAGCAGCAATGATAACAAAAGCAGAAGAAGAAAGGAAATAATGCATATATAAGATGTTCAGAGATAATATTAGGGAAATAATGGAACTGTTCACCTACAAATAGCAATATTAAAAGTTATTGTCTGACTTGTGTGGTATTTCTCATTGCTTCACACCCCCCCAAAGACATGCTTATACAGGCACACACACATGCACACACACACACACACACACACACACACACACACACACACACTCCTACACTTAAGGTCAGATTACACCAACTACTTTAGATGGAAACTTTAAAAGTTCAAACATCTAGAAAACTCATCATTGAGATTTTTGTTTAATTTATTGATTCTAAAGGCCCAATACTTTTTTTTTAAAAAATAACTTAAATGTGCTCACGCCCACACATTCACACAGTTCCATGGCAGCGAAGAAGAAATCTTCACATTCCAAATCCGTCTCAGAGACGCAGGATGGTTAAGAATTCTCAATATTTTCACATTACTTAGAGCACTGTAGGTAGGTTACCCTGGCCTCATTCCCAGACTTTAACAGTAGGGGCCTTGTGAAATGCTAAACGATGTGTAGAACAGTATTTAGGCTCTCTGAGAGCCAATCCGTCAAAACATTTGCTGCTTTGAAAATGTGTTCTTAAAAAAAAAAGGCATATGGAACTTATTACTGTGTTTGGTGGAGTTCAGGCTGCAGCATCCAAAATAAGCACAGAACCTTTTGAGGACACGATCCTACCTAAAGATGACAGGGTCTCTGACACTGTCCTGCCCTGACTGAAGCGTATGGAAGACTCATGGGAAATGGCAGACTTCTAAACATTTGGGGGGGGGATCGAAAGGTTAGACTAGCACAGCCCTAGGTAGAAACATTAAACAGAACAAAGAAATAAGATTAAAATGGAGTGTAGAAAGCGTTAAGGAGTGCACAGCTGGTATTTCTCCATCAGCAATTTCCAGCTTCAGACCATAATTAATTAAGATTTATGAACAAATAATTCAGTGACTTACTGCTATATATTTAGGTGGAAGTTATGATGTGTAGCTACATACTTTGGGAATTCGATGGGTGGAAGAGAAATTAAATTCTTTGAATACCAAGGAGAAAATATTTTCATGATGAAGGAAGCAGCCAGGAGCATCCTCATTCTCTTTACCACTTACTGCTTATCTCTCCTTATCTCCAAGTTACCTACTGTGAGAAGGTAGATATATTAAACTTTACTTGCCTTTATTTAATTGAAGTATTGAAATATCAAAGGAAGCTGAATGGTGGGGTTTGGAAAGGTTTTTATTTACTTTTCTTTGAACCACCATAACATTTGCAGAACCCACTATTAAGAGAACACATCTCCGTTAGAGCCGACAAAGGAAATGCTATTATCAGCCCTTGCAAACCAGAGCCGAAGTCTGTGTTTGAAGCTGAAAAGCCTTAAGCTCCGTACTGTGTTTTATTATGCATAATTGAAATTCTTCACAGTTACAAAAGTGTAAACTTCTCTTGATTACATCAATATGGACTTGGAACAAGGAGAGGTACAGGTCACTATTGCTGGGAAGATGCTCTGTGGCCAAATTTACTTGTGCTTTGAAGGGATAAAAGTTAATCTATGAAGTATGCACTCTTGCAACCCCTATAAAATCCCTGTAAACATACTACTTCTAACTTCTTTAGGATCCTCCCCCCGCCCCGTGAGTGTTTTCATTTGCCCCCTTGTAAAATTTCCTATGCTTGAAATTTCCTGATGGTTTCAGACACGTCCCTTCTGGAGTGCTCAGCAGTATGAAGTGCATTTCACAGACCACGGCTGCTGGTTTAGGCTCACTCAGTGACGCTGCTCCCTTCTGCTCGGCACCTTAGTTTTCATGACTTTCGTGATTTGTGTTTTGTGTTTTATGACTGCTTCCTTGGGGAACCCTCCTTCCCCTAAAAAAAAAAAAAAAAAAAAAAAAAAGACAGGAATGATCCACATAAGTCCATAAGAGAGGCTATAAAATAAACATTATACCATGTGTGGGGTAAAAAAAATAGAACTGCAAATAGCTGGTCTCACTTTCTGGCATTTACACACATGGCCATCTGTTTGAGGACTGTTTTAGTTGGCTATTATCCAGCATTTATGTAACTGGCCAAGTCAAAGGAAATGACATCACCAAATTTCCTGATGACTGTCACTGGAGCCACAATTTGGGGGGCGGGGGGGGAGAACAAGTTGCTCAGTGAGAAGAGAGACTTCTTAAGTGTCTCTTCTACTTTTACTTTTTCTTAGCATACAAATGTTATAAAACACTTTTCCCTCCTACCGTTGTCTATTTTGTGTTAATGGCTCTCAGTAATGTTTACTATTTGGTTTGGGGATTCTCCCTTTTTATGCTGTAGGAGTATTAGGGAGAAAAATAAGACTTTTGTTGAGTATAGACGATCTGATTGGAGCTGAGGAGGTGGCTCAGTGGTTAACGCACTTGCTGTGCGTGTGTGAGGCCGCACCTGAGTTCACATCTCAGAATCTGACAAAGGATAGATATGGGAACATGTGTCTATAATCCCACAGTAGATACTACGTGAGATGGTAGTTGGGGGCAGGGCGATCTCTGGAAATTTAGGGGCCACCGCAACTGTAGGCTAACATCATAGGTTGTCTTCTGACGACCACACATGTCCCAGGCATGCATGCACTTGGAGATTTAAAAGTGAAATATGATCAGAATGTAATGAAAAGGAAAGTCGAAGTGACAAACTTTTGTTGTTGTCTTAAAACTGCATCTAAAATAATTTGGCAAACACGCAATCAACCTGTTACCAATCAGCTGATTCAAGTCCAGTCTCGAGGTGAGCCTGCAGGGAAGGACTGACTGAAAAGGGGCCTTTGGGAATTATACTTGCTGATGACAGGGAGAGATCAGAACTAGGAAGTGTGAAGGTTTCAATAGCATAGTTTACAGATCCCTTTATCTCTGAGGGTAATCTGTACCACTGGACCAAGGAATCCTTTTATATGATTCCAAAACTAATCCATCTCTGGGGAAGCCTAGCAGCTGCTTTTAAGGTTCACAGTTGTATGGGGGAAGAATTAGTGTTAGAAGACTTTAAAGATATCTGCTACTCAAACTCTCTTGGGAATTCAGAACCAGCTGAATGCGCATCTAAGCAGGTATACCTGCTCCAACGTTAAACATTTTGAAATTTTGAAATGCCTTCAGATGACTAGTTAATTTACAGTGTCCTACCATAACTGAGCGTAGAGGGTGCCTTAACCTGAACAAGAACTCTTCCAAGCATGGTGACCGAATCTAAATACCTGCCTGTGTTTGTTCACTATCACCTTTCCCTCTTTCTTCTCCATTTCCTCTTCCTGTCCATCACGATGGTAGGAATCACTGCTGTTGGTACTCCACCTGAGTTCCTCTGTGAGCTGGAGCATCTATCTGCTCCATGGGTGTTTCAGAGTCCTTTCTGGATGCTTGTTAATCTCTGATGGGAGCAAATCACCTGCTGAGAGACTTCAAAACCACCATTTTCTCTCTGTTCCTATGGTGGTCATTGATTGGGGGTGGCGAAAGCTTGGCTACCTGTCTTGAGGGTAACACAGCTCTGACGTTCCAAGCTCCTGTGCATCAGCCAAAGGTTTATATTCTTCCAAGATTCTTTCTTTTTCTCTGTCCATCTTAATTAACTTTGTCTGGGGGTTCTTTCCTAAAGACTACTCTCCAGAAATAGCATGCTTTAGAAGCCTTTTCTAAGGTTTTCTTGGTAGCTCCCTCCTTCCCTTACTTGGAACATTGATCATTGACCAGGGTACCTGAGAACCCTGTAAAGGATCAATAGTCAGGTGCCTACAGTGTGCGGAGAAGAGCAATTAGAGGAGACAGCAAGGTGGAAGCTGAACAGGCAGGTTTTTGAAGTCAGTGGTATTAAGGTGAGAAGAAGGAAGGTAATATTCATAAATATTTCTAACGATAAATGTACTTCATGGATGTTGGAAGGGTGATGGGGATTGTACAGATGGATTAAAAATGTACTTAGATTTTATTTTTAATAAATGATTTTTGACATGAGGCATGGTGGATCACACCTGAGAGGCAGAGGAAGGCAGATATCTGTATTTGAGGCCAGCCTGGTCTCCACAGTGAATTCTAGGGCAGCCAGGGCTATATAGTACGAGTTTGTCTCAAAAAGACAAAAAACCAGGGGCTGGAGAGTTGGCTCACACATAAGTACACTAGCTGCTTTTCCAGAGGATCTAAGTTCAATTCCCAGCACCTACATGATAGCTCACAACTGTCTGAAACTCCAGGCCCAGAGGATCTGAAGCCCTCTTCTGGCTTTGAGAGTATTGCACTCATTTAGCACCCATATAAACACAGGTAAAACATTTATGCCTGTAAAACAAATGAACAACAACAATCACAGAAACACTCCCCCCTTAAAGACCCCAATGTAGCTGTCTCTAGTTGTATAATTTGGTAAGCAGAGTCAGAAGGATCAGCCATTTGAGGTAATCTTTAGCTGCATGGTGAGTTCTGGGCTAGCCTGGGCTACCCAAAATCTTTTAACAATCCACCTTATTCTTGCAAAATTAATTTATGCTATTGGAACACAGAAAGGAATAAAAATAATTTAAAAATTATTCACAATCCTACTATTAAGATATAACTACTATTCTGATATACTTAATTGCAACTTTTTATATTCATATTTCATTCATATATTCTATATATTTATTGATGTATATATAAATGATCAGTTATTATAATAATTTCATTTCCTACATCTTTCTGAATTTTACATGTGTTTTTAAAAGTTCATCTAAATTGACTTCCTTTCAGTAATTTTAAAAAAGGTAATAGAAATAGAATCAAATACTCATGAGATTGGAAGTGGCCTAAAGAGCTAAGGAAGGATAATAAATTCTACAGCCCCTTTTATATTTTTTCCAAAGACTGTATCTTCCTCAAATTACCTGAATCCAAAGTTGCTTTTCACACTTTCTGAGTTTGCTGCTGCTGCTGTGGTTGATTGGTTGGTTGGTTGGTTGGTGGATTTTGAAGCAGGATTGAATATATCTCAGGTTGACTTTTAACTCACTCTATAAGTGCAGATGATATGTATTTAACTCTTGATTTTCCCACCTCTACTTCCTGAAAGCCAGGGTTATAGACACTCCACCTGTCTGATGGCTCTGTTTTTGTGCCCTAAACTTAAGATGCTCAACTGTACTGAGAGCTGGCTAGAGAGCCTACAACATGCTCAAATGCAGCACGCCTAGAAGCCTGACTTCCAGCCTCCGTACAGTATTAAGGCACATGGAGTCATAAGCTGCTGTCAGCATTTTGCTGTTTAGAAGTCATTGTAAAGGATAATAATATCCTTGTATATAACTGTTTAATACATTCACATTCATATTCTGTACTGATGAAAGTAATATTGGCTCAGATGTATGAAAATTTTGAATAATTTGCCAATATTTATTATAATATTTTTTCAACAGAGTGCTGATCATTTTGCGGAATGGAATTGTCAGTGCCTAACAGCTATGGTTATAAAGCCATCACAATGTTCCATATCAAGTATTAAAGACAAATTTATCATTAACAACATCTCCTCCTCCTCCTCCTCCTCCTCCTCCTCCTCTCTTCTTCTTTTGATTTTAAGAGACAGGATTTCTCTGGTAACAGTCCTGACTGCCCTAGAACAGACCAGACTGGCTTTGTACTGAAAAATTTGCCTACTTCTGCCTCCCAAGTGCTGGGATTAAAGGCTTGTCTCACCATGCCTGACTCATTTTCTTTTCTTTTCTTTTCTTTTCTTTTCTTTTCTTTTCTTTTCTTTTCTTTTCTTTTCTTTTCTTTTCTTCTCTTTTCTTTCTTTTTCTTTTTCTCTTTCTATTTCTTCTTTTTCTTTTTCTTTCTTCCTTTCTCTCTCTCTCTCTCTCGCTCTCTCTCTTTCTTTCTTTTTTTTTTTGTTACTTTTTATGAACTATTGTTCTGTAGTTAACTTTTTTCTTTCTCTGGTGTTAGAGACTGAACCCAAGGCCATGCACATGCTAAACAAACATTCTACTAGTAAGTTGTATCCTAAGCCTATTGCAACTTAGAAATAAGCCTGTTTTCTTTAAGTAAGGCTTTATTTAGGATTACAAAAAGATGCTTCAAAGCACCCTAATTTTTCAAACATGAGAAAGAGTACTGAATTGTTGGGGGAGGAGAGAAGAAAAAGGCACTATTTGTTTCAGGATTGTGAACCCAAACAATCAGCTGTATTCCAGGTATATTCCCCTTTGTATTCCAGGTGTATTCCCCTCTGTATTCCAGGTATATTCCCCTCTGTATTCCAGGTATATTCCCCTCTGTATTCCAGGTATATTCTGTTACTTGACAAAACAACCGACCTGTGCTTTTGTCTTAGGGATTTATCATCCCCAAATTGGTGTTGTAACCCATGCAAGTGATTCAAGAATTGTGTTCCATGACAACAAGATTTGTATCAAGAGGTCTATAAGTCAGTATGGTAGATAGTAAATTTAACATGGTGCACAGTATCATACAGAAAGAAGGAGCATAGAGATGTGACAGACTGGCAGACAGTAGTAAGGTATGTACAAAGAGCCAGGTAGCTGTGCACACAGGGCATGCACCAGTTGTAGATTTCTCTCTTAGTTACGAAAATGTTTCATCTGGACTTAGCTTTGGAATGTTCTTTATTTCATAATGCTTTGAGTGATGTACAGGGTAAGGGTGTCATGTGGTAATAGTGACATCACTTGTTTAACATATAGGCTGGTTTTTAAATTTATTCATATATTTTATGTATATGAGTGTTTTGCCTGCACCTATATGGACATTTTGAATATTTTGTGTACCCAGAGGGCTCAGAAGAGGGCATAGGATCCCTGGAGCTGAAACTATGGGTGATGTGAACTAAACCTGCTAGGAACTGAACCTTGGTCCTCTGGTCAGTGATCATTAACCATGGCACTATCTCTCTAGTCCCTACATGGTTGCTATTGTAAGCAATCCTAAAACATTATCCTTGTTTGACTTATGACTGAGATTTTGCAGATGTTTGGCACATACTACGCACTTATATATGCAATGATTTCAATAGTAGAAATCATTTAAGGTTTTTAAGTAAACAGTATATGTTGCCAGCAGCAAAAAGAATGGAAGAAGAACAAACTGAAGTGGTGAAAGAGAAGAAATATGGGATCTCTCAAGTGGCTGAAAGGGAGAGAGAAACGTGAGTAAGTGGTCAGGATGAGTGTCTGGCAGAACTCTGCAGTGAGGACCCTCAGAAATGAAGCTGACTCAGGTTTTCCACGATCACACAGCTCATTTTCTCTGTGCGCTTTGGATGCTCACATTATTCAATGCTGGTTCCTCAGTGGGGCCATTTCCTCACTGAATAGGTTTGTTTTCTGTGGCTGTGATTAACATCATGTTCAAAAGCAATGTGGAAGGAAAGGGTGTTTTGTTTTGTTTTGTTTTGTTTTGTTTTCATTTTACAACTTCCAGGTCACAGTCCATGACTGGGGGAAGCCAGCACAGGAACTGAAGGCAGGAACTGAAGGCAGGAACTGAAGGCAGGAACTGGAAGCTAGACCATGGAGTGATGCTGCTCACTGGCTTGCTCTCCATTGCTTGCTCAGCCTACTTTTTTATCAACTTAGGACCACTTACTTGCTCAGGTCTCAAACCAACGCAAGAGAACTGGGCCCTCCCACATCAATCATTAATTAAGAAAATGCCACATAGACATTTTATTAATTAATGGGCTGGAGAGGGCTGGGCGTGGTGGCACAAGTCTTTAATCCCAGCACTTGGGAGGCAGAGGCAGGCGGATTTCTGAGTTCAAGGCCAGCCTGGTCTACAGAGTGAGTTCCAGGACAGCCAGGGCTACTCAGAGAAACCCTGTCTCGTAAAACAAAACAAAAAATGGGTTGGAGAGGGGAGGGGTAAAGGGGGGGCAAGATCTGGTATGGGGGGGGGACAGGAAAGAAGCCCAGAGGGCTAGGAGAAAGAATAGAAATATGCAGCAGTGTGGGGTAGAGGATGGTGCGGGAACCTCTAGAAACTCTAAGACACCAGGAATGTAAGAGGCTTCCACGACCCAGTGAGGATGACCTTAGCTGAAATACCCAGCAGAGAGGAGATAGAACCTGAAGAGACCTCCATGGCACCAGTTGAGGAATAGTGCCACTCATCCATTTCAAAAAATTTGATCCAGAATTGTTTCTGGCTAAAGAAAATGCAGAAACAAAAATGGAATAGAGACTGAAAGAAAGGCCCAACTTGGGATCCATCCCATGCACCAAACCCTGACACTATTACTGATGCCATAATTTGCTTGCAGACAGGAGCCTGGCATGGCTGTCCTCTGAGAGGCTGCCTGAGACAGATGCAGATACTCAACAGCCAATCATTGAACTGAGGTTGGGGACCCTTAAAGAAGAGTTAGAGGAAAGGACTGAAGGAGATAACAGGGATTGAAATCCCACAGGAAGAACGACAGTATCAACTGACTGGACTCCTCAGAAACCATAGACCACCCAAAGAGCTTACATGGGCTGGTCCATGACCCACGCTACATTTGTGGCAGAGACTGCCTTGTCTGGCCTCAGTGGGAGGGGAAGCACTCAATGATGGGCATCTGACCAGGTAAGAAAAAAATCTCAAAATACTTTTAATCTTTATCTCCCTGATAGCAGTTAATACTGATTTTTTTTCAAGTACTCATTTGTACTCGTTTGTATTTCTTTATTCAGGAATCACCCAGCTCACTAGCCCACTTACTGATCAGATGACTTGGCAGTTTGATGTGAAATTCCTTTGTTCCCTATTGTAAGGGTAAATTTGATGCTGTTGCAGCTTTAGGAAACTCATACTTTGTTGTGATGGTTTGTAAATGCTCCGCCCAGGGAGTGGCACTATTAGAAGTTGTGGCCCTGTTGGAGTAGGTATGACACTGTAGGTGCGGGCTTTAAGGCTTTCATCCTAGCTACCTGAAGTACAATTTTCCACTAACAGCCTTCAGATGAAGATGTAGAACTCTCAGCTCCTCCTGCACCATACCTCCCTGGATACTGCCTTACTCCCACCTTGATGATGACAGACAGAACCTCTGAACCTGTAAACCAGCCCCCACTAAATGTTGTTTTTATAAGAGTTGCCTTGGTTGTGTTATCTCTTCATAGCTGTAAAACCCTAACTAAGACAATTGTCCTCAGTGCTCAGAAGTGCCCCAAGACATTAATTTTATCACATAACATGAATGGGTCCTTTTTAACGTTTCTTTACCCTACCTTTTCTTCAAAACTAATCTGACTAAGCATTAACTATGAAAAAAAAAATCAAAAAATCCTGTGAATTAAATTAGCATTCATTGGCTTTTCATCAAATTGTTTCTTACTTATCTATCTATCTATCTATCTATCTATCTATCTATCTATCTATCTATTTAGATTTTTTCTTTACTTACATTTCAAATGTTATCCTCTTTCCTAGTTTTCCCTCTGAAAATCCCCTATCCCCTACCCCCTCCACCTGCTCCCCAACCTACTCACTCCCATTCCTGGTCCTGGCATTCCACTATACTTGCACATAGAACCTTCACAGGACCTAGGGCCTCTCCTCCCATTGATGACCAACTAGGCCATCCTCTGCTACATATACAGTTAGCACCACAAGTTCCACCATGTGTTTTCTTTGATTGGTGGTTTAGGTCCAAGAGCTCTGGGAGTACTGATTAGTTCATATTAATGTTCCTCCTATGGGGCTTCAGACCTTTTCAGCTACCTGGGTGCTTTCTCTGGCTCCTTCACTGAGGATGATTGTGAGCATCCACTTCTGTATTTGCCAGGCTCTGGCAGTGCCTCTCAGGAGTCAGCTATATCAGGCTCTTGTCAGCAAACTGTTGCTGGCATATGCAATAGTGTCTGGGTTTGGTGGATCCCCAAGTGGGGCAGTCTCTGGATGGTCATTCCTTCAGTCTCTGCTCTGAACTTTGTCTCTGTAACTCCTTCCATGGGTATTTTGTTCCCCCTTCTAAGAAGGATTCTGAGCTTCTGCACCAATATTCCCTGATAAGTGGGTGCATATCATGTGTGTTCTTTTGTGATTGGGTTACCTCACTTAGGATGAAATCCTCCAAATCCATCCATTTGTATAAGAAGTTTATAAATTCATTGTCTTTAATAGCTGCATAGTATTCCACTGTGTAAATGTACCACATTTTCTGTATCTATTCCTCTGTTGAGAGACATCTGGGTCCTTTCTAGCTTCTGGCTATTATAAATAAGGCTGCTATGAACATAGTGGAGCATGTGTCCTTATAACATGTTGGAGCATCTTTTGAGTATATGCCCAGGAGTGGTATTGCTGGATCTTCTGGTAGTACTATGTACAATTTTCTGAGGAACTGCCAGACTGGTTTACAGAGTGGTTATGCCAGCTTGCAGTGCCACCAGTAATGGAGGAGTGTTCCTCTTTCTCCACATCCTCACCAAAATCTGCTGTAACCTGAGTTTTTCATCTTAGCCATTCTGACTGGTATGAGGTGGAATCTCAGGTTGTTTGATTTGCATTTCCCTGATGATTAAGGATGTTGAACATTTTTAGGTGCTTCTCAGCCATTTGGTATTGCTCAGTTGAGAATTCTTTGTCTAGCTCTGTACCCTATTTTTAAAATAGGGTTGTTTGGTTTCCTGGAGTACAACTTGTTGACTTCTTTATATATATATATATATATGATATTAGCCCCCTATCAGATTTAGGATCGATAAAGATCTTTTTTCAATCTGTTTGTTGCCTTTTGGTCTTATTGACAGTGTCCTATGCCTTACAGAAGCTTTGCAATTTTATGAGGTCCCATTTATAAATTCTTGATCTTACAGCACAAGCCATTGCTGTTCTGTTCAGGAATCTTTCCCCTATGCCCATATCTTCCAGGCTCTTCCCGACTTTCTCCTCTATAATTTTCAGAGTCTCTGATTTTATATGGAGTTCTTTGATCTACTTAGACTTGAGCTTTGTACAAGGAGATAAATATGGATCAATTCCTATTTTTCTACATGATAACTGCCAGTTTAGCCAGCACCATTTATTGAAGATGCTGTCTTCTTTCAACTGGATGGTTAGCTCCTTTGTCAAAGATCAAGTGACCATAGGTGGGTGGGTTTATTTCTGGGTCTTCAATTCTATCCATTGATCTACCTGTCTGTCACTGTACCAGTACCAGGCAGTTTTTATCATAATTGCTCTGTAGTACAGCTTGAGGTTGAGGATGGTGATTCCACCAGAGGTTCTTTTATTTTTGAGAATCGTTTTTGCTATCCTAGAATTTTTGTTATTCCAGATGAGTTTGCAAATTGCTCTTTCTAACTCTGTGAAAAATTGAGTTGGAATTTTGATGGAAATTGCATTGAATTTAGAGATTGCTTTCAGCAAGATGGCCATTTGGACTATATTAATCCTGCCAATCCATGAGCATGGGAGATCTTTCCATCTTCTGAGATCTTCATTGATTTCTTTCTTCAGAGACTTGAAGTTCTTATCATACAGATCTTTCACTTCCTTAGTTAGAGTCACATCAAAGCATTTTATATTATTTGTGACAATTTCAAAGGTTGTTGTTTCCCTAATTTCTTTCTCAGCCTGTTTATCCTTTGTGTAGAGAAAGGCCATTGATTTGTTTGAGTTAATTTTATATCCAGCTACTTCTCTGAAATTGTTTATCAGGTTTAGGAGTTCTCTGGTGGAATTTTTGGGGTCACTTATATATACTATCATATCATCTGTAAATAGTGATATTTTGACTTCTTCCTTTCCACTTTGTATTCCTTTGATCTCCTTTTATTGTCTAATTGCTCTGGGTAGGATTTCAAGTACTATATTGAATAGGTAGGGAGAAAGTGAGCAGCCTTGTCTAGTCCCTGATTTTAGTGGGATTGCTTCAAGTTTCTCACCATGTAGTTTGATGTTGGCTACTGGTCTGCTGTATACTGCTCTTATTATGTTTCGGTATGAGCCTTGAATTCCTGATCTTTCCAAGACTTTTATCATGAAAGGGTGTTAGATTTCTCAGCATCTAAGGAGATGATCATGTGGCTTTTGTTTTTGAGTTTGTTTATATAGTGAATTACGTTGATAGATTTCCATATATTAAACCATCCCTGCATCCCTGGGATGAAGCCTACTTGGTCATTGTTATGAAAAATACCATATCTGTATATGTTTTAGGCAGATTAACCAAACAGCAGACCAGGCCAGGGTGGTTCCACGTGGAAGAGGTTTATTGAGCAGGTGGGGGAGGGGGCAGAGAAGAGGAGAAAGAGAGACAGAGGGGGGAGAGAAGAGAGAGAAGAGAAAGAGAGAGTGAGGAGGGGGCAACTTCCTGATTTATATGGAGAATGATGTCACACCATTGAGGGTGGAGACTGAGCCAGGTGGGCTGTGGGATTGAAGGTGGTTGTCCTGGCAACACAGGTCAAGGGTCACACAGTTAAGTGCTGCTTGGTGCTAACATTTCTCCCTTCTTGTTATTATAAAATGAAGGGGAGAAAAAGAGAGGGGAAACCAATGAAGAGGGAATGGGGGCGTTGTGTCTCTTAGGCTACTTCCTGCTGTTTAGGAAGACCTGATAGAACTCTGTACTAAACCCATCTGGTCCTGGGCTTTTTTTGGTTGGGAGACTATTAATGACTGCTCCTGTTTCTTTAGGGGATATGGGCACTGTTTAGATCATTATTCTGATCCTGATTTAACTTTGGTACCTGATATCTGCCTAGAAAATTGTCCATTCCATCCAGGTTTTCTAGTTTTGTTGAGTATAAGCTTTTGTAGTAGGAACTGATGATTTTTTGGATTTCCTCAGGTTCTGTTTTTATATCGCCCTTTTCATTTCTGATTTTGTTAATTAGGATACTATCCCTGTGCCCTCTAGTTAGTCTGGCTAAGGTTTTATCTATCTTGTTGATTTTCTCAAAGAACCAGCTCCTGGTTTGGTTGATTCTTTGAATAGTTCTTTTTGTTTTCACTTGATTAATTTCAGCCCTGAGTTTGATTATTTTCTGCCTTCTACTCCTCTTGGGTGAATTTGCTTCCTTTTATTCTAGAGCTTTTAGGTGTGCTGTCAGGCTGCTAGTGTATGCTAGCTCCAGTTTCTTTTTGGAGGCACTCAGAGCTTTGAGTTTTCCTCTTAGGACTGCTTTCATTGTGTCTTATAAGTTTGGGAATGTTGTGGCTTAATTTTCATTAAACTCTAATGAGTCTTTAATTTCTTTCTTTATTTCTTCCTTGATCAAGTTATCATTGAGTAGAGTGGTGTTCATTTCCCACGTGTATATGGGCTTTCTATTATTTATGTCGTTATTGAAGATCAGCCTTAGTCCATGGTGATCTGGTATATGGGATTATTTCAATATTTTTGTATCCGTTGAACCCTATGAATTAAATCAACATTCATTGGCTTTTTACTAAATTGTCTCATTTTAAGCCACACAGATCCTTCTATCCTCATTTCTAGTCTCCTTATGGATTCTGATAAACACTCTTATAAAACACTCAGCCCCTGTAAAACAATTGCCATGCCAGGTTGAACGACATAAGTGTTCACATTTTCCAAATTATAACTTCAGGATGTAACATGCCTTAATATGACCTGGAGCTCTGTTCAGCGAGTGCACCACAGTTTTGCAGCTCCTTCAACTTTGCTTTTTATAGGTGACTTTTGTCAGAGCGTGCCTTTAAGTTATAAAGCTGAATGCCATTTCTGACTTGCATGAACTATTTCAAACTACTAGGCCATGGGCAATTGAGCCTACAGGAGAATACTAAGATGGTGTCTGAGAGAGCAAGAGACTGCGATTTTAAGAGTACATGGTTTTCTGCCACTGCCTCGTAAGGTAGCAATATTCCATCTCTGGGTGAAATAACAGTACAGTCTACAGCTCTCTCTCTCCCTCTCTCTCTCTCTCTCTCTCTCTCTCTCTCTGTGTGTACACACAGGTGTGTGTTAGAGAGAGAATATCTTAATGAGTCTTAATAGTCACCTGAGCTAATTTTATATAACATGATGAATATTTTAAAATCTGTAGCTGGTAAACACATGGAAGACACATCTTACTTTTAACTGTTTTTATAGCTATGTGTGCATCTCTTGGTGTTATGTGCATGGGTGTTTGCATCTTTGTGTGTATATGTGTATATGTGAGTGTGTGTTTAAGTATGTGTGTGTATGGATGTGTCTACAGAGAAAAACAAATGGGCTTGTAAGTGTCATGAGTTTGATAACCATCATTTAAACACACTCATATAGTTTATATATACCTTTTTAAAGCTATGTAATAATATTTATATGTATATGCATGTTTTTAGAGATCCTGCTTGGTTGGGTGTATTTCCCCCTCTGACCACCATATAACTCTGTTTTGAATGTGAAGTAATGAGCTTAAAATATTAATTATAGACGCCAAGCTCCCCTGAGTCACACAGTGACCTTCCTCCACCCCATCCCACCCCATCTCCTCCTACTGTTATTTTTGTGCATTTGGCATAACCCGTTTTCTTTAACGAAACAGACATTTCCTTTCCCAGATATGAGTCCAAGTTCCAGACTTAAAAAAAAAAAACACCCAAAAACAAAAAAACAAAAAACTAACAATTGATGTTTACTTTATCAAAGTTGCTCTTTCTAGCTATAAATTGCACATGTATTATTATTTACCGGTGGGTTAAGAGTCAGTTCTTTCATCAGAAATTTTGATTTCAAAGGTACAGGAATGTCCACTCAGTAAAGCAATTGCATAAACTTGTGCTCCTGAGAATTTTACTCACCCCTCCTCCTCTACTTTCCTCTTGGCAAGAGAAGGACCTTTGTCTTGCTAATACAAAACTAGAAAGAACTTTATACCTGAGACTTAAACATTAAACAAAAGTATACCCATTTAAAATATTTGTCCGGATGGTAAACAAGAGGGGTTAGCTCAGCCTTGGAAACAGTTGGGGTGGACTTCCTGAGGGCAGTGTGGACAGAACCTGCCTGTTTTGTTCTCCCAAGACAGAGGTTTGATTAAAAAGCTTTACCACTTCTAAGGAATTAGAAGAGGGTTAAAAAACAAGCAGGGGCAGAATGTAGCTTCAGAGGCTGTGTGTGCCTTCTTGCTTATGCTGCAGTTTAAAGGATTACTTCCATGTTGGTCACATGGTCTCAAGTGTCCTTTCTCCCTTGCTACAAATTCATTCCTTCAAAAGCCAGAAGTGACTGAGTAATTGCAGATGTACAGTGACTACCAGAGTGTTCTTTGTCACCGCTTTCCTGTTTCAGATGGGAGGAAGTGGCTGAGTGAGCTTGAGACTAGAGGGTGGGGAACAGATCTATTACAATGACCCTGTTAGCCCCAGCCTAGTTTTGCCTTAGTGAAGGGGTGATGAAAACACTTTAAACAGTTGCCAACAGCCCAGGAGAAAATATTTGACATCTCACCTATATCAACAAGCAAGAGTTAAAGGTTAAATCACAGGCAAGTCAAGTGCTGGGAAAAGGATATGTTTATGTCATCAACTTTCTTTGTTCTACCAGGGTCTTGTGTCAACAAGGAGACACATTCCCCATTCCTGGCTGGAATCACCGAGACAATAGAGATTGATGACAGACACTTTGGGCAGGAGCCTCAAGCAAATCCCCTTCTAAGCATTTGTTCTTTGCCTCTAGTTTTATGGGCATCCTCACCATTCATTAACAGCTCCAAACAGCCATCTGTTTAGGACACAGTGGTCTATGACCTTCCTGTGTCTTTACCAAGATTCTTGCAATTCCAAGCACGAAGCTCATGGCGGAAGCAAGAAAACCAGGGAAGAGGAAGATACTGGGATTTATACATTTCCTCTTTGATCTCAGCTCAGTGAGCTCCTCCCTCCAAGGCTTTACCATCAAGAAGCAGTGCTTGGCACGGCTGGTGTTCACATGCTATAGGTTCAATCAGAGGGGGGAATCTTCTGGGGACAGCTCAACCTCTGAGTCAAGATAACTTTAAGTCAAACTTTGTGAGGAAATGAAAATATGTCCAAAGGAAAAACACAGAGCTGTCACTATGGAGACAATAGGTAAGGAAGGGAAGAGTAGTGTAGCAAGCATAGTAGTGTAGTCCTGTCAGTCTAGCACGCACGGAGTCCAGGCAGTAGAATCCTGAGTTCAAAGACCAGACTGGAGGCTACAGAAGTGGCTCAGTTGGTAAAGTGCCCCATAAAAGTATAGCAACTGACGTAAGCTTGGATCCCCAGCACCCAGATGAAAAGCCATCCATGCTATAATCCCAGTGGTTGGGGACAGAGGCAGGTGACTCTGTGAAGTTGATTGTAGCCAAATCATTGAGCTTGGTGAGAGACCATACCTTAGAAAGTAGGTGGAGGGGGCTGGAGAGATGGCTCAGCGGTTAAGAGCACCGACTGTTCTTCCAGAGGTCTTGAGTTCAATTCCCAGCAACCACATGGTAGCTTACAACTATCTGTAATGGGATCTGATGCCCTCTTCTGGTGTATCAGAAGAGAGCAACAGTGTACTACTACTACTACTAATAATAATAATAAAAGAAAGTAGGTAGAGAACAACCGAGGGAGACAATCGACTTTGTCCTCTAACACACACACACACAACTCAGACATACATGCACATCCACATGCATGCATGCACATACTCACATGGTTCCCAGTCAGGTGCATGAGATATAGATGGCCTTTGTAGGATAAGGTACAATAATGTCAGCCTCATTCTACACCACTATACTTTGAGAGTTAATGAAAAAGGTTACAGAATGCCCAGTGTCGACAGCAGAGATCAGATATAGGCAAAAGCATTTTCACAGAGTAACATTTTCTTTCCCTCAAAAAAATATGTTATTTTATCTGTATGGATGTTTTGCCTGAATGTATCCCTTCATGCCATGAGTGTGCTTGGTGCCTATGCAGGCCAAGAGAGGTCACTGGATCCTCTGGAACTAGATTTACAGAGGGTTGTGAGACACCCTGTGAATTGTGGGGATTAAGTCAGGGTCTTCTCCGGGTCCAACCAGTGTTATTTACTGCAGAGCTATGTCTCTAGTCTCCATGTAAGATTTTCTACAAACAAGATTCTATATGCCTTTCTCTAGACAATGCTGGCTCAACAAGCCCCGGTCTCCATGTCTGTAAAGTTACTGTTTTTGTGAATAGTTTTTTTTTTAAATATACTAATCAATTGCTAAGTTAGTTTTATATCTGCAATTCTCTTTTGAGCTAAAATATAATTTAACTGCTTTTTTTTTTTTTTTTTTTTTTTTTTTTTTTTTTTTTTTTTTTTTTTTTTTTTTTTTTTTTTTTTTTTTTTTTTTTTTTTTTTTTTTTTTTGGTTGTGGACTATGAAAGAGTTGCCTGTACCCAAGGGTGTGCTTTCTCATGTGGAATTTCAGTTAGTGTAGACATCTCAAAATAAAATTGATTTTTTTTTTCTATTTAAAAACGACAGTGGGTTTTAGACGGTTTTGTTCAGTGCTTTAAAAATGAAAGTGGTGCTTCCACAATAGTTGGCTTTCTTGGAGGTATCATTTATCTATTTAGATTTATTTTTAGTCTATGTCAATGCATGTTTTGCCTACATATATGTACATGTACCATGGAGTTCAGAAAAAGCTATCAGATCCCATGAGGCAGAGTGATGGATGACTGTGAGCTGTCTATGAGTGCTGAAAACTGATCCTGGGCCTTCTGCAAGAACAACAAGTGTGCTTAACAAATGGAAGGCAGAGGCAGGCGGATTTCTGAGTTCGAGGCCAGCCTGGCCTACAAAGTGAGTTCCAGGACAGCCAGGGCTATACAGAGAAACCCTGTCTCAAAAAACCAAAAAAAACAAACAAACAAACAAACAAACAAACAAACAAAAAAACCCAAAAAAACAAAAAACCGGAACCATCGCTTTAGCCCCTGAAAAATAGCATTTAAAAATTTTTATTCTGTGTATGAGAGTTTACCCCACAACATGTATGCCCAATACCTACAGAAGCCAAAACAAAAACATTAAGGATGCCAAATCCCCTGGAATTCGAACTATTTACATATAACTTTGTTGTGTTGTTTTGCTTTGTTATCAGACAGGATTTCTCTGTGTGGCCCTGCTTGTCCTGGAAGTCACTCTGAAGAGCAGGTTGGCCTGGAACTTAGAGATCTGCCTGCTTCTGCCTCCCGTGTGTTGGCATTAAACTTATGCTTCACCACCGCTGCTGCTGGCTGCCTAGGATTTGAAGTCACTATGTCACTAATCAAACTCGAGTCTTCTTCAAGAGAAGCAAGTGCTCTTTACTGCTGAGCCTTCTCTCCAACCCCATGAAATACAATTTTTAATATATTTTAAACATAATATAATAATAATAACAATAATAATAATACACAAATGAAAAATGGTCTACAGGTTTTATGAATGAGAGACCAAGTTCCATGCACAGAATATGTAACAGTACTATCTAAAAGATGATGAGAATTATTTTCCCTGGAGCAACATTTAAGGTTTGGGGAGTTGCTAAGGTGCTGAAAAAGTATCAATGGCTTTGCATCAATGGGAAGCAATAATAAGGGTGAAGGCATCTTGTCGCTGCACCGGGGATTGTCTAAACTGGTCAGTGTGGGCATCAAGCTGTTTTGCCAGTTGGTTATATCTGTCTTGAGCAAAGCATTCCTGTAAGGCATTTCACAGAGTCCTTGAGGCAGACACTGGGACCAAATTTATGAACTTGTGGTTTTCCTGCCTGGTTGTTACTAAATGCTAAAAATAGCTTCAGAATTTAGGTTGAGAATTCTTTCATCACTGTCCAAGCATGTGGCATGATATGGTTTAGGGGTGAAGGATCTGTGACTCTAACTTACTTCTGACTATAAGTTCAGAGCCTACTGTAAGGAGCTGGTGGTTTGAACAGCCACAGACAGAGGGTCTCCTTGTACATCCTTGGGTGGCCTTGAGTTCATGATCCTCTTGCTATAGACCCCCAAATGCTGGGATTACAGGCATGTACCACTATAGCCAAATTTTCCTAATTATTTTTTATTAGTCTTAGCATTGAGCATTGCCGTGGCCTTGAAATCCTAATCCTCTGGTCCCCCTACTCCCAAGTTTTAGAATAACAGTCCCATGCCATCATATGCAGCTCAATGCAGTGTTCACAGTAGGCAAATAATTTGCCTTTATTTTTAGTTTATAAATCTTTTAACAGACTCTTTCATCTCTGTTTTTTATTGTTTGATAGCTGAGTTAAATCATTTGACACCCCTAGACAGTAACTAAAGTTTCAAGTGAGACTTCTGTCTTTGGCTTTCATTCCTAGAGAGTACAGTGTAAACATGAACTGTGGAGACAGATAATGTCGGTTTGAATCGGTAGCCAACTGGCCACATGACCTTACATATGTGGGCTTTTTAGCTTCTTCATTAATCCTTGTAGGAACCTCCGGGACACCCACCAAGACCTAGAATAGCATCCAGGTATGGACAACGTGAATAATTGCATCATTCCCACTTTTTCACCTTTTGTTTCCTGCTTCTTCACTTCTTTCAGGTATTGTAACATCACTATTCTTTTATAATGACTTTTGGGCATACTTCCTTAATTTACATTTGTCATCTTGACCAAACTATGGAAGATGAATGTGGAAAGAATAGACTGGAAGCAACATATAAGAAGAATCCCTGTTTTGGTTAGGAAACAACTAAGATAGTAACCGTAGTAATGTGTAGGAGAGAGTTATTTTGGAGAGACTTGTAAGACAAATTGATGAGATCTGGTGCCACATTTATGGGGAGGATAAATGATAGCAACTTCAAAGTGGCTCCTTGATTCCTGGCTAGTAGATGGATGACAGCATCATTAGTTAAGATCAGGAGAGCAGGAAGAATCGTGGAGGTGGCATTGGTTGGGATAAATGGTGACATGAGTTTTGATCATGTTGAGTTTGGGGGGGTTTGTGGGATAATTTAGAGAAGTCTAATAAACCACGGACAAGACACATCTGGAGCCAGGAGAGGCTGCAGAGCTGGTTTAGGGCTTAGCAAAGTTTACATTTTTAGTTCAAGGAATGCTTAGAGACAAAACTGTCCAGTGATAAGCCAAGGCCAAGAGGATTTAGGGAAATGGCCTTTAAAACAACAGATGTGACTTATGCTTGTTTGTATTTCCAGCACTCGGTCCAGTCCTTGGTATAGTGGAGATGCTCAATAATTAATACTTATTTTGTGACTTACAAATTAGTGAGAAAGAAGCAGACAATGACTTCGGAAGCAAGTAAAATGTGTGTGTGTGTGTGTGTGTGTGTGTGTGTGTGTCTGTGTCTGCTGTATCGGTATGTGTACACACAGGTCTGCATTTCGTGTCTTTTATCATTCTACACTACATTTTTAGAGGCAAGGTATGACATTGAACCCCTCACTACCTTGGTTCCTAGAATCCACAGGTCTCGACTCTGCCCCCAGAACTGGTGTTTCAGATATGAGCTGGCACAGCCAGCTCTGACATTGATGCTGGGGATCTAAAATCAGGGCCCCATGTTTGTGCTGCATTTACTCTTGGCCACTGGTCCATCTTCCTATCCCTGAGAGTTGAATATGAAGAATGGGTATAAAATAAAAATGAATGTGGACGACTTGGATATTTGAATGTGTTGAATGACATAGAACTGAGATTAGATATCTGAACAAAGACTCAGAAAGCTCTTACAGATATAACACTAGAAGTAAATCTCATTGACATCAGAAATATATGTAAACCTCAACTTAAAATGTTCATGAAATCAAATGTATGAATACTAGAAGCAGATGACCTGGTTCAATCACATGCCTGGGATTTAATAGTACACCAAAAGTCATTATAATTAATAATAGAACCTGACTGCAGAAATATGCCATTAGGTGATGTTAACAGTGGAAATATGGCATAACTATACCTATTAGAACACAGTGTTTAAAAGTGTACTGGTGCATTTCAGAAGGAAAAATCTAAAAATATGCAGAGAACAATTAAATGGCAAAAGGAAAGATCTAGAAGTCTGTCATTAGTTTAATATTTGGCTAAAGGAAGACATGGATAGGACGTGGCATGACCTTTCTTTATGTAGAGAGAGATTATACTTTGTGTGGTCTAGAACAAAGAGCAAGAATTTATAGATGGAAAGAATCTAAGGACTTGCTGGTTGAGCCAGGAGTGGACTGACTCTGTCATTCATTTACCTGACAGAGTTCCCAAGGTCTACATCCCTAGACAGTAGAGTTATAAACTACAAACTAGAAATATTGTTTGGTTCCAACTCTGAGTTTTTTCTATAAAATGTGTATGATAAAGCCTCTTTTATATCCACAGGAGTACAGTAACAAAAGTTTCTGTACTTAAAGCCTTTATAGATTGTAGGGAAAAAATAGGTGAAGCAAGGAAACATCCCTAAAAATTCAAGCTCATTGTTCATTTGCTGTGTGGAAGGATGGATGGATTCTAACAGGGAGATGCTTGAAACTAATAAAGTTTGGTGATGTTGAAAAGGTTTCCCTGAAGGAGCGACATGAGTGGCAAAACCTGGAGATGAGAAGAGTGCAGATAATGATGGAGGAAACTGTACATTCTTCTAGGGCACATGTAAGAAACCAAGAAGAACCCATAGTGACAGAGCGACAAAGACCAGAGACACCAGCATGTGCTGAATTTAATGTGACCAGTGAGGGTCATGCCAGTAAAACCTCAGAAACTTTTAAAAACATATCATTTTATTCTAAGTACAACAGGAATACACTGATTAAAGTGGGGGTGATAAAATAAAACACATCAAACAAAACAAAACCTCCAGATTCCATGTGGAGAATGCAGTAGCTATGAAGGATTCTGTGTGGAAAAGTAGATATGAAGAAAATAAAAATCCTATTGCTTTGCATCTAACTTGAGCTTTATGTTTTGGAAAAAGACAGGGGCAGTAGAGGTAGAATTGATAAGTTCAAAGTGTATTTTTTAGAAGATATCACTGTACTTGATGAATTGAGTCGATATTGACTTGATATTGGGAATCATGCTGGGGAAGATTTCCAATGTACCTCTCCTTATCCCGGCTCCAATGTCTGGATGGATTGAGATTCTGTTTCTGGGAAGAATCAGGGGAGATGTATACTATTGGCAAGTGAGTGGGATTGATCATTGATGAAGGTCAGGGGGCATGATTGTAGACCTTCAAAGGATATCAGTTAGGATCCAATAAAGGTCACCATAAATAACATGGCCCTTAGGGACAGGGTGATGTGTTTCTTGGTGTTCAGAAGGGCCACATGACTTTCCTGATCTCCCTTCAGCCTCACTTTATAATCAGGAATGATGGGAGATTCAGAGCACAGATGTTATATTATTGTACTGAGAATGGCAGATAGTGATACTGATTGCTCGGTGATTATTTTAAGAATTCATTAATTGAATGTGCTTGGGTGTTTTTCCTGTATATATCTGTATACCTTGTGTGTTCCTAGTGACAGTGGAAAGTTGAAAAGGTCATCAGACAGACACCACCCCCCTCTGAAACTGGAGTTACAGATGGTTATAAATTATGAAAGTACTAGGAATTGAACCTGGGTCTTCTAGAAGCAGAACTCTTAACCACTGAGCCATCTCTGTGGCCCTTGCTGCTTTTTAAATCTTAGTTTTTTGTTTTTGTTTTTGTTTTTGTTTTTGTTTTTGTTTTTTTAAGAAAGAATCTAACTCTGATATCTGTCTTTATTCAAACCAGAGCTTTAAACAATGCTGGCTGATAGTCTGTGGTTTTACACGTGGAACCCTTGTGTTTCTTATTCTGAACCCTTGTGTTTCTTATTCTTTCTTAGTATTATGGGTGACCTCAGTCTGCATATTTCTATAATTAGGATAGCTTCTACCTTTTGTTTTCATGCAATGGGATAACCCATTAGAACATGATGTAAAGGTCTCTCCCGTAGAACTAGACTATGTTTTTCATGCCAGAGATCTCATAGAAGTTGTTCAAGACAAGTAATTTTGGCTAAGAGTGGGTGAATCTGAGAATTTAAGTTTCCCTCTGACAAGTATGTTCAAGTGTCAAGGGGACTTTCAAGTGAACCTTTCACCAAGGAGAGAAGGAGCAGACATTGAGTCTCACCACTTGATTCTCCCATAAAGAACCCAGACCTTTGCACACATTAAGCATGTATTCTGCCACTGGACCCTGCATTAAATGAAGTCAAGTTTCATTTTTCTCTCTCAACCCCAAAAACTATTTTTCTTTTATATAGATTTTTGATTTATCACTGTTCCAATCTCATCTGCCAATTTATTTCAACCCAGCGACCCTGCTGTGTGGGTAATTAAAATAAGATCTCCTCTCTTCCCCCCCCCCCCCAATTCCAGCATCAAAGTGCAGTTTCTAACACACTTGTCTCTGAATATCTTAACACATTTCTATCTTGGGTTCTAGAACCTTCACTAAATCTATATGTTACAGCAGCAAAAGAGAAAAAAAATCCCATCTTCTTAGGCTGGAAATTAAGAACTGCTGAAACTGGACACAGTACTGCACGGCTGTAATCATGGTGCTGAGGGGTAGAGGAAGGAGGATGTCACTCAGTGAGTTTGAGGAGAGTGCTGATCGCAGAGACTATCTCAGAAAACAAAACAAAACGACAGCCAGCAAAAGCACAACAAAATAAAGAAAGGAGACATGTGTAAGATCTTGTCAAGCGTGTTTCCAGGTACGTGCAACCAGGCTCAAGTCTTTCTCAATATTTGAAATGATTTTCCCATCTCGTGCTAAATCATTTTTTCTTCTTCCTCTCAGATTCTGTTTGTTTTCCTTTCATGTTCCCCATGTTTCCAAGTATACATGCTTAACCATCTAAGACCTCACTGCTCTCCCATTTCTCAAAATCACCCCCACAAGGCCCTACATCTTCTAATCATTTTCCTTCAAAAGGCTCGTCTTAATTTATTCTTCAAAATCCATATTTGTCGTTCAATTTCATGCAGAGTCAAGAAGCTCGTTGTTCCTTCCTTATGGTGAGTTAAACACTAAAGGAATTGCTATATCTGGGACATTAGAGTAGCATGGGTCATAGTTCTTTCTGGAGTCATAAACTTCTGCATGTTATGTTATCTGACTATTTAAGAATCAAAGATAACATTTGGTAATGAATGTTTTTAGAGTTCTCGGCTTATAGTCAGACTGCACACTAAATATTAGTTCTATTTCAGGTTCTGTTTTGCTTTGTTATTTTGTTCCATTATTTTTCTGACATGGGATCTCCAACTCCTGTTCCAAGCTGGCCTGAATCTGGTTACATAGACAAAGATGACCTTGAACTCCTGACCCTTCAGTCTCTACCTCCCTAATACTAGTTTATAGACATGCCCAACACTCTCAGCTTCATATCTGGTTTGCTTGTATTTGTTTATTTATTTATAAAGATTTATTTATTATTATATGTAAGTACACTGTAGCTCTCTTCAGACAGACCAGAAGAGGGCATCAGATCTCATTAGGGATGGTTGTCAACCACCATGTGGTTACTGGGATGAAAAGCAGTCAGTGCTCTTAACTACTGAGCCCTCTGGTTTTAATGGCTTTGAACTTTCAGATAGTCAATAGGGGATTTTCTCATGTTTGGCCTTATAGTACCGTGATTAAATCTCTGGTGTAAAGTAGTTATGTTTTAGGGGAACTGCTACCTTAGGTATGTGATATAGCTGAACAGTGTTTCTAGATGCATGTCCAGGATGGAGCTGTCATCACTTTTAAAGTAAATCGATGCTCTTCCTAGCTGGGTAATCACATTAACTCACTTTCAGGCAAAGTAGAGTTTCCTTCCTTCCGATTAAAGTGAGCTCTTGTCTTAGCCGTCCTAATCTCTGCAATGTTATTTACTCAGCAATATACCAGGGATAGATAAACTCAGAACAATTGTCTAAATGTGAACACTCCATCCTGGGAGGAGAGAGGGAAGTGGAATACATAAAATGTAAATGAATATTGTTTCATGCTGCCACCTTAGTGAGCTTCCTTCTATTGTGGCTGTGTTTGCCCCGGAGTGGGTTGGAAAACTTAAGCCCTAGTTAGGCATAACTGCACATACCCCTAATCCCAGCATTTCGAAGGCTGAGGCAGGAGAATTTTGGGTTTAATGCCAGTTTATTCTATACATCAAGACTGTTCAGAAAAATAAACAATAGACAAAGAAAACAAAGATAAACATATCCTAAATATACAAAGAGAAAACCCAGAAAGTTGTTGAGATTCTGCTATTTTTGGAAAATTTCAAGATTGCAAATCAGGAGTTCATTCATTTGTAAAATGTTTTTCTTGTGTGAATCTGTCTATGCCCATTCCTCATATTTCTGTTCACAATACACTTTACGTAAATCTCAAATATATTTTGGTCCAGCTTCTAGGGACTTAAGCTCTCGTTAGTCTGAATATTTCTATATACTTCTGATGTCCTAAATTTTGCCATATCTTTCTGTGTTTTATAAATTGAATCCAAGGATAAGAATTACAACTGTTAACTCACACAGAGTGTTTAACCCAAATGGGAGATTTTAATAGTATAATATAAAGGTTTTATATAAAAGTTCTGTGAAAAGATTAATTGCTTCCACTGTAGGTGATGCTCATGACCATGTTGAAGTTATTATTAAAACAGGAGTCTTAGCTGGACATAGTGAAAGATCATGAGTTCAAGGACATCCTTGGCTACAAAGCAAGTTCATGACCTAGCCTTGGCTACAAGAGACCCTGTCTCAAGAACAAACAGCAAGCACATAAACAAGTGGAACTCTTAGTGCTTTTCATGTGACTTTAGCCATCATGCCACAGTTCTAAAATTGTAAACTGGAAATTCAGTCTCTATATACACTGTATTTATTTTTAGACTCATGTATTTTAATGACATCTACAACAAAGCTAGTGAATATTGATGGAGCACGAGTCTGAGGCTAACGTCATTTGCCTATGCAATTAATTGAAAGAAATAGATACTAGAAAGGTAAGTCTACTTGGACTTCCAACATATGGTATCATTATTCTATGATAATGCAAATTATTCTCTATATTATAAATATAACCTTGAGAACATAAATAATGTACACACTGATATTCAACACTCCTTAAAACCCCTTCCAGATGTCAGAAACATTGCAGAATATAACTGATGTTTTCTGCAGAGCAGGTTATCCAGGTTGCTTGTGTACACTCCCAGAAGTAACACTGTGTTTAATATGTTTTTTTTTTCTTTTGGTCTAATGGTTTGGAGGTGTGTTACGTGGAGAGAGAGATGCTCTTTTCTATGATTTTTACATTCGTTGTGTTAACTCATCTCCACAGCAACTCCAAGTCACAATTAAAGTATAGAGATTTAATAACTGGCCACACTTCTAATAAGGACATTTGAACTTGGCTGAGTTTTACTCCTGGAGTCAGGCTTCAGATCCTGTCAGTCCATCCCTGTAATTCTTGGAAGTAGAGTTGTGAAGATTTTAACATAAAAGTGGCAAGATGAAACTCCCTTTGCTATAGAACAAAACAACTAAAACAAAGACACTGTCTTGCAGTGTGATTTCACTACAGAGATCACTTACTTTCAAATAATAAATCAATTAGATTGTAAGTGTCAGATGACATTACCTCCAGGTACCCCTCCCCCATCCATCAAGGTAAATCATGCATGAACCTGTGATTTACACTTATAACCTGTTTCTAAGGGGGGCGGGGAGCACACTGCAAATGTGCTTCAGTTGAGAAATGTTTAAGTTGGTGTGGTTGTCTCATAGGAACGAATGAGAGGGCCCCTTGGGAACAGCAGTGTGTCACACTGATGACTTGCATTTAAATTACTCCAATTAATCTTTCCAAGGAATGTGTGAGGTCATTATTATTTGGCAGATGGGAAATTGAGATTCAAGAAGACTTACTAACTTTCCTAAGACTGCAAAGAGCAGAGCCAGAATACAAACCCAGTTTTGGCAGCCTCCAGAAACCACACCTATCCTTCCAGGGTACCAAGAGATTGCCTGGTTGAATGGTAGACAGGCTGAGATCTGTAGTAAACCATCTTGGATGCAAAGCAGCAGACTGCGCTCCTGGCAAAGATACCGTCTGCTGCTGATCAGTGCAAAGAGATGGATGCAGAGGACAATGGAGTGTTGAGGTTTCTGGCTTGATGTCTGGGTAGATGTGTGTTACATTTATTGGGAATATAGTTTGCTGGAAAAACTGACGGCGAAAGAAAGTAATTAGCCTAATTTGAGACATACTCAGTTTGAAACGACATTTGAACTTACAGAAAGAGCTGGCTAGAAGGCATGGAAGTCTCAAGAAGGAAGTCTGGACTGGATTTAAGAGGACTCAGTGTACAGATGGGGCAGGGGGAGTCTCATAGCGGTAAGATTCCTCAGTTTGCCAAGATAAGAGGAGCCAAGGACTACGAGAATTCTTTAAAATGGCAAAGAGGCTAGAGCTCGAGTCTGTAGAGTAAGTGATCAAGGAGATGGGACGTTTAGGACAGACCAGAGTCTCTGAACACAAAGCAGAAATGACTTTCAGACGGCAAACAATGCCACTATAATGACAGTTCAAAAAACGAAGGCTTGAAAGAGATACTGTGATAAAAAGTATAGTAAGCCAACTGGACAAGTTTTTAAAAAATGTTTTACTAGTGGAATTTATAGACAATGTCCTCAGATCACAAACAAACCTAGCTTTTTACCATCAACAAGTTCTCCTCAGACCATTCTCACTTTTCTCTGCAGACCAAACAATAAATTCCCACCAAAGGGGATGGGGGTGGGGAACTTGCTAGCAGCTCACTAGGTGTGCATCCCAGTATCATTTGAGATGAGTCAAGTCATCTGATGAGCTTGAAGAACTGCAGTTCAGTGTATGTGGTTCAAGTAGAGCGAATAAAGGAGTTGGAGCCAGGAGAGACCTCTGAGCAGAGAGAGCTAGGGTTCTCAGAAATGCCTGGGTGCCGGGCGTGGTGGCGCACGCCTTTAATCCCAGCACTCGGGAGGCAGAGGCAGGCGGATTTCTGAGTTCGAGGCCAGCCTGGTCTACAAAGTGAGTTCCAGGGCTATACAGAGAAACCCTGTCTCGAAAAAAAAAAAAAAAAAAAAAAAGAAATGCCTGGGTGAGTAGAACCCACTGAAATTAAGAGAACGTATTAGGGGACTGAGCATAGGGGAACTAGAGGATTTGGATCTGACATATACTTTAATGGAAGTACTCTAGAAGCTTTCCTGAGGATAAAGTATGGGAACAGGGTAGAAGCAGGTTCTGGAAGATCAGTTTGGAAACTTCTGGGGCCAACATGGGATGGTAGTGGCTTGGGCTGGACTGTTAGTGGTAACAATTCAGGCAAAAGCTATAATTGGAAGCTAAAGTCTATAGAAAGACTACTGGACTGGACTGAAACTGTACATTCACACATTTTCCCTAACCCAGAAGGTTTTTTTGTTGTTGTTGTTTTTTATTCCTTAGTAAAATAGCTGCCAGCTGCCTGGCACCTTACTTGGGATGTAGATGGACTGAGACCAGAGAGTAGAAATCACAAAAGCTTGTACGATGAGGGTCAAGTGGAAGTAGAGGGAAAAAAAAGTCAAGGCAGACAGGCTAAGGCTGGAGTCATGTCCATGAGGAGACTCTACCTTACCGCAAAGACGACGAAGAGACTCCTGGCTACAGTCAACTTTGATCTCCAAACCTTTCCTCAGTAGATCCTTTTAATATTAACAACTTTCCCAAGCTTCCCGTGTTAGACTTGTACTTTGAATACTCGTTAATGGAAAAAAAAACCACCCCACAGAACAACAATTTTATTAGATTTTAATTAGAACAGTAAATAAGTTGCAATTAAGAAAATATCTCTGGACACATTTTGATGTCATTTAGCCTCTTCCTAGTGTTTGGTGCTCGTGTGTGGATGGATGTGTCTTTTGAAGCCTGGCAGCTAAGTCTGCAGCACTGGTTTTCTGAGTAACCTGGGGGCTTTCCCCCTGCTGTTCCTTTTAGGGGGCCCCTTTTGTCTCTGTGTCCTGGAGGGCAGAGTACAATCCTGCCTGCAAAGACGTCTCAATCCCTGCGAGAGTCCACCATTCTCCTCTGGATCCCAGTTACAATTGGTTTTTGTACTTTGCACTCAAGTTCCATGTAAACAGTGATTCATTTACAGATTGTATTCCTGGACACCCAAATACTTTAAATACTCATCTTATCCATGTATCTGTAGGCATATCTTATCTCTTCCGTGACCTAGTGTTATTTCAGCCTGGGGTTATGTCTCCTTTATCTAGTTCCCAGAAGTCAATAGTTTGGTACTGAGTAGCTTAAAATGTTTCAGAAACTAGACGTCTCAAGCTGTGCTTAAGGAAAGAGATTTAGGATTATCAGGCAAAATAAACAAGAAGAAAGAGTTTGGTCTTAACAAAAGGAAAGGCTTTGTGATGTTTTGAGATTTCAAAAATGGGTTAAGGTACCATTTAAATAATGAGTTCTGGGTAACTATAGTCAAATCATTTTCCATCAAAGCTCAACTTCCATCGAAGCTCGAAGCAATGTAAGGAGTGTGTGACATGTAGTATCATGTACAGTCTTCGCAATGGTCAAGAAGGCATTTTGGCAATCCCAATTTTTCTTACTGTAGCTAGGCACCTATCACGAATGCAGTTTATATATAACAATGCATAGTTTGGAGTTCAGTCCTGTGTGGTGATGTCTAAATCTAAGCATTTCACACAGTGACTCCACTGTGTAGAAGGGACTCCCACAGTACTTGGATCCATTTCTTAGGCGACAATAGAATAGAAAGTTCTAGGGAAATGCAGAAGACCTAGATAGCATTCTCTACACTTGCTGTGGTTTAGCCCACCATCTTCCCAAAGGAGAGCCGAAAGCTGGCACGTCGAGTAAGAGATGGATCAGTCTGCACTGAACCACCTGAGAGAATATCATTGAGTTTAGCCACACCCATCAAATTTATTTAAAAAATAATTGAATAAGTCTAAGATCAGAGATACATAATTTCTTTGTTGTTATTATTGCTGTTGTTTGAGATGGGATCTCATGCAGTTCAAGCTCGCCTCAAACCATTCTACAGCTGAGGATGGCTTTGAACTCTTGGTTCTCCTGCCTCTATCTCCCAAGTGCTGGGATGACTGGCATGTGTCACCATCAATGGTGACACTTTAGTTCTCATTAGACAAACATCCACGGACACACTGGGGAGCCAGGAGATCCCTGTCATTGTGCAAGGAACATTCTAACTCTTTGAGAATAAGGCAAAAGACACCGACCATGACACTAAAGTTACCATAATCCTCAGCATGGGGAAAAAAAAAGAAAGAAAGAAAAAAGAAAAAAATAGTAAGAATTTAATTATTTTCCTTTTCCTTCATACTTTTTGGATGTGTATGCAGTTTACATGATCCCTTGGCTAAGATAAACAGATGACATAAACTTGTAAACTGGAAATGGAAGTACACACCTGTGATTCCAGCTTCCCAAGGGACTGAGGCAAATGGAGCACAGATTTGATAGTGTCCTAGCTAAGAATGTACGGGATAATATCACATGCTTCTATGAGGTATCAGTCTAAGCTTTACCAGAGGAGAAGGCCATATTGTCTCATTCACTTCTTTTTGATGTTGTGTTCAAGGAAGTGCACGTACAAGATAATATTGAACAACCCAAAAATACTTCATGAACTCCTCGTATTCCGTAGGTAGGACATTTGCTCCTTCAGCAGATCATCTGATTGGCAGTTGGAGTACATGGAAGGCTTACCACAATATCCTATTGTTGTGGCTGTTTATTCTCACATTCCATCCAGCATAACCAAAGAGCTTTATTTAAGTGAACGTAGTCATCTATTTCCACTGAACTATGGCCTTAAAGAAACACACACACACACACACACACACACACACACACACACACACACACACACAATCTCTCCACTTCCTTTGGGAGACATGTGACTAACTGCTTTCTCAGCAAGCCACTTTTCCTGAATCTGAGTTATTTCCTTTCCTACAGAGAAAAGTTGCTGCCATCACTTCCATCCCTTTTTGTAACAGCCTTTTGTGTGTACCATATATGCCTTAAGAGAGGAGTTTTAAAAAAAAGAATGTCTCTTCCTTTTTTGCTTATTTAGACAAGAATTGTTTACTCTAAAAAATGTAATGTACTAAAAAATCTGCATTTGTGGAGATTTCTGGTACAAGAGAGTTCTCTTTCAAAGGTCGTTTTAAACACCCATTTCTAAAATCTAAATGTAAGAGAAACACACTCTAATTAAGCCCAACATCACCCAAGTATTTAGCAACTTCCTTATCTCCTGGGTTATTCTTCAGTTTGTCTTTTGATCAACCTTTCTCTTACGGTTTACTTTGAAGCTTGTCTGGTTGCTTGTCATCCTGCCTTGATAGGCTTTGTATCAGGCTATCTTGATTCATTCTTCAGCTCCTCCATCTCTTAGCTCCTCCATCTCTCAGCTCCTCCATCTCTCAGCTCCTCCATCTCTCAGCTCCTCCATCTCTCAGCTCCTCCATCTCTCAGCTCCTCCATCTCTCAGATGTCTTTGTTAGGTCCTCTTTGGATCCTCTAACTGACCTGCTCTCTGCTCTCTGCCTTCTTTCTCCATGTGTAACTGGACAGTCCCCACATGTCCCCCCTGACCTTCCTGCCTCATCTATCTCGTCACCTGTCTTTGTTCTTACACTCAGCCTGACTGGGCTGCTCTGAACTCCAGTCTTATGCCTCCTACAAAGCTCTTAAATGTCCCTTGCCACCTGAAACTCAACGTGACCTAAGTGAATTCAGCAATGTCTGCTTTCCTTGCTTATTTCCAGACACGGACATCCAATGACAAGACATTGGGTCACCATGCCTTCATTTTCTTGTCTGACATCCCACATGTGTATTCCCCTGAGCCCATTCAATTGCTCTCACTAGCTCTCTTTCTCATTATGCCTGGGTGATTATCAGACTGCCTAGTTTCTTACCTGAGCTATGCATAGATCTAAACACGAGAGAAACACAGTCTAATCAAGCCCAACTTTACCCAAGTATTTAGCCACTTCCTTATTTCCCGGGTTCTTTTTCAGTTTGTTTTCTGATCATCCTCAATAACAAGAAAACACCCAATGTTTATTTCATCTGTTCATTATAACCAAGAGATCCTGTAGAATGTGTACAGATGGAAAAAAAGTGACAGAAAGGGGAATAATTAAATTTTCACACCAGAGATTTATTATAAAACAACAACAAGAAAACACGCTCATTGTCATCTATTGGATAGAACACAGGGCCCCCAATGGAGGAGCTAGAGAAAGTACCCAAGGAGCTGAAGGGATCTGTAACCCTATAGGTGGAACAACAATATGAACTAACCAGTACCCCCAGATCTTGTATCTCTAGCTGCATATGTAGCAGATGGTGGCCATCACTGGGAAGAGAGGCTCCTTGGTCTTGCAAACTTTATATGCCCCAGTACAGGGGAATGCCAGGGCCAAGAAGTGGGAGTGAGTGGTTAGGGGAGCAGGATGGGGGGAGGGTATAGGGGACTTTTGGGATAGCAGTTGAAATGTAAATGAAGAAAATATCTAATAAAAATTTGAAAAAAAGAAAATACCCATGAAGTATTCATTTGACCTGAAACCTTTGATATATCCTCATTTCAAATAAAGACTCAAACTCCCTCATATACCCAGCTACTGCTGCTTCACCATGGCCCAGACTCCACATCCTTACCTAACACAGCAAAGGCACACACACAAACTTGGCCATGACCTTTGTAAGTGTGTTTTTGTACACACTGTTATTATCTCTACTTGAAATTATTCCCCCTTTTTTTTCCCTTGTCTAATAATTGCTGTTCCCCATAACCCCAAAGTTATCTCAAGTAACCCACCTCCAGCTCAGAGTACCTGTTATCTGTTCCTACACTAAAGCTCTCCCACTGGCCTTAGGGCCCTAGGGCATTAGCAGTATGGGCTTTGGATTTTAAATGCTAAATAGTAAATGTGGTGTTTAGAAAGCAGGGGATGTCTTCTTGTCTGGCTTGTGGCAGGCCTTTGCTTGCTACTTGCTGACCACACTGAACTAATACAAGTCTTAACCACTGAGGAATCGATTTCAAGTATCAGCTCTAAGCATTTATGGCTACGTTTTCTTCCTTCCAAAGAACTTTATCTGCCTTTACCCTTTTCATACATAACTGGAGAGTCTCCTAAAATTTATGATTCAGGCCGAATCATAAATTTAGCCACTTCCTTATCTCCCGGGTTCTTTTTCAGTTTGTTTTCTGATCATCCTCAATAACAAGAGGGCAGAGAAGATGCAACACCTAAATTGAGAGTCTGTGGAGTCAGTCAAAGATGAGCTAGTGAGGCATTGGCCAGCTCTTACCTGCCTTATTCTTTACACAACATTATTGAGCACAAGACAAAAGAGGTCAGGTCCAGGAGCTACAGAGCACTGTGTGCTCACCGTCAGAGGCAATGTCTCTCTTTCCCATAGGGAAGAAAAATGGGGGTACCTGGCCTTCCTCTCTACAATCTCTTGTGGAAGAGTATTCAAAGCACTGCTCACTTATTCTTGATCTAACTTAGTTGCTGAGGAAAAGGATTACAAATTTGCCTGCATGTCATAGCATCAGAGGAAATCACTTTTGGAGTAAGAAGGGATGCAGGATGCAGTGTGAACTCAGTTTAAGAGCCAAAATAGGGGATTTCTGGGATTTAACAGGTTGCTATTTAGAACTAGTTCATTCAATTGCCTTACCAGGACCGGTTTCCAGCTGCAAGAAGCTATGGAATACATACGCCCAGAATTAGGAGTTGAGTGGTTTGGAGATGTTAAATCAGATTTTCCAAATCACTAGGCCTAAAAGACTCAGCTCTGTTCTTCAGAGAGAGTAGAAGTCAGGGGACCTGATTCTCTGAGAGTGTCAGTAGCTAGCCTATTTTGTCAAATAAATACAAGATTACATGCCCCCAACAGCTACCATAGGGAGATGGAGAAAGATACATAGATAAATGGATAGATGGATGGATGGATGGATAGATAGATAGATAGATAGATAGTGCAAGGAAGGAGAGAGAGGAAGGAGAAAAAGAAACTTTGATAGCAGTGGATGAATATGACATCTTTTTCCACTTTCTTTCTGCCTGGCCCCTCAGCTCCTGACTCTCGAGAAGTAATACTTACCTACTCCAGAATCCATGTGCTGGAAGTATAAACATTCAGAACTGCACCTGGTTCTCTGAAATAGTCCCCTGAACTGATTCAGGACTTCTACAGACCAAGTACCTTTCGAAACCTCCACATCACACTTCTGCTGACATTGCCTATATGGCATCCCCAGACTTATATGCAAGCAATGTGAGTGACAGATGGATGTTAGCTTTGTAAGGTTGAATTCATAGGGTTCTGTTGATGCTGGAGGTAACTCAGTACCCAGGGGTAGGTGAGTCTGAGAGTCCTTTGCAATATTGATAGTCACGTAGTTCTTAACTTGGTGGGGGGGGGGGGATTACATTGTGTGGATATAGTGTAGGACTTCAAACACATTGGTGAACTCAGAGTCAAAGATTGGTTGTGATGATAATCAGTGTGTCTGACTTCCCTGTCTTACTCCTCCTCAAGTTTTAAATGGATTCAAGCAATTTGAAAACAAAGGCGTACCAAACGGTTAAGCGATTTTGGCAGCCGTGATTCGGCAAGGGCAGGTACATTTGGGTGATATTTTTGCAATAGCTTTTATATGCTCTGGGAGTCCCATTTAACATCCACGGGACATCTCACTACACAATGACCCAAATAATCATGAAAGAAGGCTGGGCTTTGCACATTTCTGGAAATCTATTCAAATATCTAAGCCCCCCCTCCCCCCCGATTTAAAATGTAGCATGAAGGCTTTGTATTAAGTAAGAAATGTAAATGCAACTTGTAAATGTTTCAGGTTTTAGCTAGCTCATGGTCTCAGAAAGTTGCCTGCATTCAGATAGTTAGTCAGGGTTTCTTTGTCATCACAGCGCCCCCTGCTGGCTCAGGATGAGACCTGCAAGACCACTTGCCAGTTTCCCTTCAGCTTTTCAGGGCCTCTGGAAACAAGGCTGGAAAACATTATCCTCAACTGAACCATAGCCAGGAAAATCTCAGGAGGGAATTCTTTCCTGACATAAAATTAAACCTGGCCTCAGCATATCTGAAGAGGGGAAAGAAGGAAAACTTACTGTTGATGTTTCTTGGCTTGAGATTTTTTTTCCTCCCCCTTGTTCTTAAAGAAACATTATTTTTAAAAGCTGAAACGAGACGTGCCATCTGCCAATTTGGCCTGTCCCTTCATTTCCTTCAGTTCACATTTCACTGTCTTGTCCCAGTCCGTCCTTTTGCCCTACTCCAAAAAAAAAGTTGTTTTAAATGAACAAATGCTTTTCAACTCATCAGTAGGAACAAGTGGAGAGAGTGTCTTTACCTCGCACGGCAGGGAATCTGGCTTTAAAAGTTCCACAAAGTTCCAGGGATTGCATCACAGATGTGGTAGCTTTAAGCCACCGACTAACCAGGTCTGCCCATAATCTGACCAACAGATCTCTGTCTCTTAAGAAGTGGCCCAGAAGCACAAGACCCTCATCAATATGTATTCAAGGCCAGACTGGGTACACTGCCGAGTTAAAGCCGAAGCTTAAAGAGCAAGAGGGCTTTTCCTGCCTCTCTGTTCCTATGATTATATGACCTGGTTAGGCGCAAGACTGTCCACTCAAGGCCTGATGTGGCATGGTGTCAAAAAAAAAAAAAAAATCAAGCAAAACAAAACAACAACAACACAGCTGCACGAGGGTGTTTATGACCTGGGAAGTGAGACATTCCTTGTATTTCAGACATACTTGCCAAGTTAGTGCTAATCTGAGGTCATCTCTTGTCTGGCATGACTTTTTTTTTTTCTTCTCCCCATCAAAAAATATAGTCTGACCTATCACTCATTGCTACCGCCATTAAATAATACCAGGCAGTGTCCACTGTCCTGTTTTATTGCTTAAAAAGAAAAATCCTTTCCTTGTAACGTTGTAGTGACACTTCTCTCATGAGTTGGATAACTATTTGCAAGAGGCTTTTAATAACTTTTTATTCTGTTTCATGGGTCAGTTTGTCTGCCTATGCACCGCTATCAATATGCCTTCACTGATAACGACAATGATCCACTTCTTTCATGGAAATAGCAGCACTTGGTCTTCACAGGAAGATACTTGCTCTGGACGTGGATGTGCTTTACCCATGTTTGACAGTCGGTCATCACTTCCCGTCTGGACTATTCTCCCCATGCCATACCGACATTTACACTGGCGATAGTGTGATGTATGTCTAATTATATAGTAAGCATTTGCATTTTATCAATTTCTTATTGGTGGTAGAGTGATCTATTTTTACTAACTGCACAGCCTTCCTTTCTATGAAGCGAGGATATATGGGTATCGCTATGGAATTTTCAGCGTTTCCTGCGTTTGGAGGGTAGGTATTCTCTGCTCTAGAGCAGTCAGGTTTGACCACGTGGCTTCTTTTGGACAATGAGCTATGAGCAGACATGCCACATGGCTTATCTACAATCAAAGCTTTAAATAAACACCATGGTATGTTTCTGGAAGTCCCGTCCCTTGGGAAGCCCCTTCAGCTGAGTACAGAGTAGTGTGAGAAGGCACAGGAAAGAGAATCACGGCAGCTGGATCTCGGCCACTACTATGCCACACGAATGATACACAACTGTGTGTTTTGCAGGCCACTGAGAATTGAGATTTGTTTGTTGGCCAATACACATCCCTTCACGGTGGAGTCCCACACTCCCCTTTTGGTCCTCCGTGGAACTGGGACAAAGCATGTATTTTATGTGCCAGCCAATGATGAAACATGTCCAGCCTCTAGATTCTCTTTCTGTGCTTAGTGTTTTCCAAGCGCAAACGGCCAATTCCCGGTCTTCAGAAAAGCTTACTTTCGAGATCTTTCCAGATAGCTCAAAATAGCTTTCTCACGTGGAAACTTTGGATGCATTGGTTCGAAATGAGTTTTTTCTTTCTCTGAATTCCCACAAGGACTTTGTGCTTACGGTTCCTGTCGCTCAATTGGTTGATAGTCAAAAGCAGTGCTCTTTATTACACAGCAGATGCTATTTGTAGACCTACTGCGTTGGCTTGGATATGCTAAGGTGGACTAAAATGAAAAATATTTACTAGGGATGGAGAAAAAGCAAGCAGGATTAAAAATAAGAGGGGGCAATAGAAAGTGGTAGCACCCCACAGTGGGTCTGATGGGTAGGGAGAGAAGGAGGCAGGGGAGGAGGATTAGGTAAGAGCACCACGAACTGCCGCCGCATCTCAAAGGATGTTTAACCAAACCAATGGATAACCTGTCATCCAAAGCCATACTGGGGAGGATCCAATAGCTCACAGACATAGCCTGCATTGGCCTCACCACTATGAGTCGTCATTGGCAGCTAGCAGCTCTGTGCACTATTGTGGTCAACCACAGCTGGGGTTATATGGCATGATATCTAAGTAGATTATTTTCACAGGTATCCCCTAAGTCTTTTGAAGTCAGTATTGTTATCATTACTGCTTTTATACATTTTAATTTTTAATTGCATCTTTGCCGATGCATCTGTTTGAGGGGGGTGTTATGGTTTGAATATGTGATAGTTTGAATATGCTTGTCTCAGGGAGTGGCACTATTAAGAGGTGTGACCTTATTAGAGTAGGTGTAGTCTTGTTGGAGGAAGAGTGACACTTTGAGTATGGGCTTTAAGACCCTCATCCTTGCTCTGTGGAAGCCAGACTTCTCCTGTCTGCCTTCAGATGAAGATGTAGAACTCCTGCACCATGCCTGCCTGGATGCTGCCATGTTCCTGCCTTCTTGATAATGCTCTGAACATCTGAACCTGTAAGCTAGCCTCCAATAAAATGTCCTTATAAGAGTTGCCTTGGTCATGGTATCTGCTCATAGCAGTAAAACCCTTAATAAGACAGGGGGTATATGCCAAATTACCTGTAGAAGCCAGAAGGAAGCATCAGATTTTCTTGGAGCTGGGATTATAGGCTTCTGTGAGCTGCCTAATGTGGGTGCTTGGAACCTAGTTTGGGTCCTTTACAAGAGTAGAATATGTTCTTAATCTCTGAGGTCCATTTCCAGCCCCTATCATTCTTGTTTTAAGGGGAGGAACAGAGAACCAGAGAGACTTAGGAGAGTTCTTTATCCTTTCATGATGGGAAGGAGCCAAAGACCATCTTCCAAATTATCACACGGTGGCATTCATGTTGGTATTGTCTAAGTGTATGAATGAATAAGTACACTATGGGCTGTCTATAAAATGATAAAAATCTGACAGGTTATACTGTCTTAGGGTGTTACTGCTGTGAACAGACACCATGACCAAAGCAAATCTTATAAAGAACAACATTTAATTGGGGCTGGTTTACACGTTCAGAGGTTCTGTCTATTATCATAAAGGCGAGAGCATGGCAGCATCCAGGAAGACATGTGGCTGGAGGAGCTGACCAGTCTACATCTTCACCCAAGGCAGGAAAAGACTGGTTTCCAGGGAGCTAGGATGAGGGTCTTAAAGACCATGCCCACACTGACACACTTCTAACAAGGCCACACCTACCTCCCAAAGGCCACATCTCCAAATAGTGCCACTCCCTGGGCCAGCCATATGCAAACCACCACATACACTTACCCCTGTTTTTGTTGACCTGGAACTGCAGAATATACTTTCCAGATTTGTGGGTGAGAGTCTCTCAAGAATGGCCTATATTGCTTACAGGTTTATTACCTGCTTGTGGACAAAGGGATAGAATAGGAGGGTCTTGTTTTATTTATTTATTTTAAAGCCGATTATGATTGTAATACAATATTTTGAAATGTTATATGGCTATGACATCTCATTAGAAACATTTTCTCGACACCAGGGGAATCCACGTGGCTCTCATACGCTTTCTCCTTTCATCCTTGGTAGTTATCTCAGCTCCACCTGCATCCAGGTCAAATGGCGGGCAGGTTGTTGAGTGTGCAGCCTGTTATATTATGCTGTGGAAAAGCCTGCTCAGTTTTGTTTTGAGATAGGGTCCTCATGGCTTTGGTATGTATAGACTTATAAATCACTGCCTTTCATCAGGGACCCTGGCACACCTTGAGATTTTGCATTAAAACTCAAGCTTCTGAAATGGAATATGTTCATGAATAAGTTCATATGAGCATGGCCTCTTTAAATGGGAAAGAGGAAAAGTGAAAACCAAACACTTCTAAAACCTTTGTTCTGGGCTATGACGTGGCGTTTTAATATCTTTCCTCATGTTTCCTAAACCACACGCACAGCTAAGACTTGACACTATTGCCCCCAGCTCTTTGACCCTGGACTACCAGGTACTAGGTTACAATTTTGAGTTTCTAAGAAGAGAGTCACGTTCTCCGTTATCTTTCTATGTCCCTTGTCCCGTCTGTGTGTTAAGACACCGTGCCGATGGAATCGCTTGCTCAGCATGCAGGAGTGGCCTGACCTGTCTGGAGAATGAAACATTCTCCTACACTCTTGTGCAGGACGTGGCTAGACATGTAGAGCAAACAGTAGTGTCTCCTATGGGCTGGCTGAGTGACTCAGCCTTTTAGGTGAACAGAAAGGTTCTTGAAGAACATAGAAGGGAAGAAGAGTCTTAGGTATTATAGCAAAGAAGGTCCCCTTTCTCTCCTACTGTTTTCTTGGCTTAGAGATCCATAGCATACACTTGCCCCCTGGGATGCTCTGCACTACACTGCGGTGAGTGGAGCATCTGTGGTATTTTAGCAAGCCACACAAAAGGCACCATGAGGAAGATGAGGAAAGGGAAGTCCTGGATCCCTAGAGGTTTACACTTGTCCTTTCTTTCCAAATTGCCTGAACTTGATCCCTGGGTAGTGATAACCTCTTTTCTGAGTGGCAGTAGGCTTGAGGGGGAAGTTGGTGGGTGTTTCTTATAATCTGCTGCCTGCCTGCCTGCCTGCCTACCTGCCTGCCTGCCTGCCTGTTGCTGAGCAATCTGAAGAGAGTTGGAACCCTCTTGCTGCGGGAAGGACAGCTGGTGTGTGTGTGTGTGTGTGTGTGTGTGTGTGTGTGTGTGTGAATTCTCAGAAGAATCTGCTTGCTCTGACTTCCCCACAACATCTGGAGTGGCAAGAATCCTCCAGACAAATCAGGAAAATGAATTGCTTAAAAGGGTGATTCCCTTTACGAAGTAGTCATTTTAAATTACAATTCATCTCCGAAGAATGGAAGAATAACATCTACTAGGTAGTTAATAATGTACATTTTTATGTTTTACTGAAGTGCTGGAGACCACACCAAGGGCCTTACGCATGCCGGGTTATCGCTCCCCCAGTGCACTATACCTTCAGCTCAATAATTATTGTCTTGAAGTTGGAAAGGGAGGGATTAAAGCTATGCCAACAGAGTGGGCAACAGAGAGTGTGCCTCCTCCGGGAACAAACCCAGAACACTCCAGGCCTCTCCTCTCCATTCCTATTTGCTGTTGCACATATCACTTCATTCATAAATGGGCGCTATCTCACAAATTAAATGACAGTTTTATGTATTCTGTCTCTTAACTCCCTAGCCATATATTTTTAAAGAATGAGCACATATGGTATAATTTTAATTTGCTGCAAAGTAACTCCTGGCTCAGTTTTCCATCTAAAGCCTTTGCTTTTGGTTTGTTGGTTAGTGACTAAGTCACAGGGGTTATCAGAAACATTGGGCAACCCAATGGTTTAACTTTGGCTTGCTTCCGTGGAGTCTCTAACGATGACATTAATTATAGCAGCAAATTAACATGCAGTGTGCACAATACATGGGAAGTTCCTGTCACTCCACTGCCTTCATGGAAAATACGTGTAATCTACTCATAACGCTTACCCTTAAAGGATATTAAAGAGAGTTATAATTTTTCCTTTCCAATGAGGAGAGACAAAACCATTTTCATGTCTACAGTTTTTCAGTTGCATCACAATATGAATATTTCACCCTTTGAAATATCCACATCCTAGTTTGTTATTGATTCTGTCTTTTAAAAGTTCTTGAACTCTAAGCCTCAATTTTAAAATTCCCCCAAAAATGTTATAGATAGGACAGGACTCAAACACCACTGATTCATGAGATAAGGAGATAATTTTCTAAAATTATTTTTATTATTTTATAACTTTATTACTGTAAGTGACTTTGTAATTACAGGTAATTGTAACTGATTTTTTCTTTTCAGTGTGGTAAAATGATTAATACTATAAGCTTTGGAGACCAATAAAGGCTTTAAAATCTGACTACCCCTTTTAGTGTGACTTGGGGCCATTTTCCAATTTCCTTGTTTGTCATATGGAGCAGACTCCTGTGTCATAGTGTTGTGCTTGTTGGTGAGGGCTAATGTGACAAAATTCTGAACTTGGCATAGTGTCACAGTGGTGACGAGGGTAAAGAGACAATATTCTAAAGCTGTGCTTCTCAGCGTTCCTGGCAGAAAAATGCTGACACGCTCAATTGAGGAAGTTTAAGAAGAGTTTAAGAAGCTTACAATACAGAGATAAGAGTTAATGATGGAGGTAGCTGCAGGGTGGCTACTACTGTATCTTTATAATCAGGGGAGAGAGGAGGAGGGGAGGGGAAGGGGGAAAAGGGAAGGGGAAGGGGAGGGGGAGGAAAGGGAAGGGGAAGGGGAGGAGATGAGAAAAGGAGGGGGAAGGGGGAAAGGGAAGGGAGAGGGGAGGGAGAGGGGAAGCGAAGGGGAGGGGAAGGTGGAGAAAAAGAGAGGGAGATGGAGAGGGAGAGAGTCTCTTTGCTGTCCATCCCTCTAAGCCTGAGGGATGAGCAGAAAAGGGGATACCTGAGATCTGGAGAGAATGATCTGTGTGGGACATACGTGGGATACATTACTAGTGACTCGGCCAGTATGAAGGAAGAAGAGAAGGAGAAACACTGGAAGAGACCCAACACAGAGACGGTTGGCTGAGTGCCAGCTGTAGTAGCACTCCGTGAATACTTACAGCTCTTCAACTAAATAGGACAGCTAGTGGCTGATAGTTATAAACTGTCTTCTGCTGTATGCTTGCTTCCCTCTGGGCCATCTGATGCCTCTGAATGCCAAGCCAGATTGAGGAGGGTGAAGCAGAGCCGGGGAGGAGTAGGTTCCATAGGGCTCCAATCCAGCCAGGAATGCCGGGAGCATTACAGCTTTTCACCTAAATATGACAGAGATACTATTTCTTTCCATGTCTTAAGAGACAAAAATACTATCTAGTTTTATATGCCTAGAGGTATCACAGGGATTACAATCTGGTTTCTACCAATTCATCTAGATTTCTGAAGAGTTTTTTAGTTCAGGGGCTAGAGACTGGGTTTCCTAAGTGCCCGCTGACTTGCTCATGCTACCTGTAATAGTTTAGATAAGAAATGTCTTCGATAGGCATTCAACCCCTAGTTGGTAGCTCTGTTTGGAGAGGCTTAGGGGACATGCCTTGCTGGGGAAAGTTAAGTCACAGGAGGAAGGCTTTGAGAGTTCATAGCATGCTCTACTCCCCTCTCCATCTTTGCTTCCTCGCTGCAGTAAGGTGTAATTTCTCAGCTTCCTGCTCCTGCCACCATGACTATTGCTCGCTGCTGTGCTTATCTACCGGGATAGACCCTTACCCTCCTGCAACAGTAAGCAAATAAACTCGTCCTTCTGTGAATTGGTTCTGGTCATGATGTTTGTCACAGTAACAGAAAAATAACTCGTACATTATCTACATATTTCTTACTTCTACATACTTCTTACTAAGACTAAAATGAGCACCTTGCTTATTAAAATGGCTTTCTAAACAGCGGTACATGCTAAAACTTACTCTTGGGCTCTTTGCTCTTTCCATTGTAAAGCCAGCTCACACATGACCTTTTCAAATCTTACTGATTTGAATGTCAAGTATAATGAGAAGACATCAATATTGCCTTAGATAGATCTTGATTACCTTGATGTCCTGCTAGCATATCCCATGATGCACTGGCCATTGTATTTTGCCGTAGAACTACAGTAGAAAAGTTGATACCCAACCACATTCTTAATTCTCCCTTGTGCATCACCAGCCCCTTCTGAAAATTCTTGGTAGTCATTCAGTTCACAGAAGGAACTGAGCTTTAGACCTCGTGCCACTACGTGCATTGTGGCGTTCTCTTTCTTTTACCTCGCCTGGTTTAGAATCAGTCAGACCCATGTCCACAAGCCAGTCTCATCAACTTCCTTTGAAACACCGTTACTTTTACCACCCTTTTAACTGTAGGCTTGGGTTGACTCTCATCACCTGAATTTGAATTAGCAATCTCTACATTATGTGCTCACACTCACAGGTTCCTCTTCTCCCGTGGTTCAGTCATGCTTTCTGCAAAGTCAGGGCCCTTCTCTGCCCACTTCAAGTCAAAGTTTCACCTCCAAAGTTGCAATGTGATCTACGCTGTTAGTCCGTCTGTCCGACTGTCTCATCGGGGTTGTTCTTTCCAGGTACACGGCTTCCTTGCTGATTCACTGATTCACAGAACACACAGGATCCTGGACTTCTGTCTGTTTTTTCCAGCCATCATTATGGTCCCAGACTGATCTGGGGGGAAATGATTTGCACTGAATTTGGGAGAAGAGTTTGAATTTTCTAGAACCTGTCACTCTAGTCACATGGTTCTTCCAGTTTCCTTTCCTGGAAGCCTCTGGGATAAATCACAAGGATAAGAGCATTGCCATGGTGGTATATCTGCAGATTCTTTTGTTATCCCTGTTTTGTTTGCAACAAAAATGACTCTTTTCAAAATATTCCACTAATTTAGTGTTTTTGTCTAGAGGGGGTGGTTCTAACTTGCGATGCTGTGCATTTAGAGGCCAGTGGATAAGGTGCAGGAATGAGGTCATTCCTTCTCCCATGTATGTTCCAGGGATCACACTTCATTCCAAAAGCTTGATAGCAGACACCCTTACACTGAGGAACCTCACCCGCCCCGGGAGCATCTTCTAATGGCATAACTTCCCAAGATGCACTCTGAAGAGGGAAAACCTACCCAGGAGATATCTATGGGATTTCTTTTATGGGAATGCTCAACTACCAAAAAAGTTTTGGGGAAGGCTAGCTAAAATAGGCTAAATAGAATGTAAATTACACACACCCATTGTGTATTTTCTATGACAACCCTTGTTGTGAATCTTCAGTATGGAAACCAGGCATATTGGGTTTTCTAAATTGACCACAGAATTTGGTTCACAGACACAGACCTCAAGTTGAACTGAACATGATTTGGAAATCCCACTGTACTTTGGACAGATTTTATTTGATTGTCATATGACCCACTTAGCTTTGTTTTACACATAAAGCAAATGAAGGTTTCACATTAGTACAGAACATCCTCATGGGTTACAGAGGGACAGACTGAACTGAAATTAAGCCCTTCTCCTGTTCCCAATTTTACTTTTTATTCCACTGTACTATAATGCCATCTGGGTTATTTCGCTGGGTTTGTTGTATGTCCTTTTTCTTTGTGCCCATTTATAACAGAGTGTGGCTGATGATAGCAAAGAAAGGACACTTATTTCTCACTGTCCGGAGGGTTGGGAAGGTCACTAATAATGGTATAACGGCCTTTCTAACATATCATAATGTGGAGAATGTTCCGTGGTGAGTGAACATCACAGAGCATGAAGACATGGGAGAGGGACATTGGACATGTCTTTAACATGTCTAACCCACTTTTAAAGCAGTGCCCCTCTACCAGTGACTTACCCACCACAGGATAATGACAATAGCCCACTTACCAGGGTGCAGTTCTCAGGAGAGTCCCATTTCCAGATGAGATGGTCAGAGTTAGAGTTAAACTTCAGCAGGAATTTTGTAGGGATGTTCAAACCACAACACCATATCAAATCACCACAAACTGGATTGCTTAAGCAAAGAAAGCAACAACAAAATTATTTTCTCAGGCTCTGAGATCATCTTTTTTTCCTCTTTTCCTTGCTTCTGGTGGGTGAGCAATTCTGGAAGTTCTTGTATATCTATCTATCTATCTATCTATCTATCTATCTATCTATCTATCTATCTCATAAGTCTGTTTCTCTGTCTTTGTCTCTGTCTCTCTCTTTCTCCTATTTCCTTCTTTCTTTCTGTCTTGATAGGGACTTAACCCAGGATAAATACTATTCTACTGCTAAGTTCCACTTTTTAGCCACATTTTTCTTTCTTTTTAATTAGAAAATTTCTTCATTTACATTTCAAATGCTATCTCCAAAGCCCCCTATACCCTCTCCCCACCCTGCTCCCCAACCCACCCACTCCTGCTTCCTCGCCCTGGCATTCCCCTGTACTGGGGCATATAATCTTCGCAAGACTCTCCTCCCATTGATGGCCTACTAGGCCATCCTCTGCTACATATGCAACTAGAGACACAAGCTCTGGGGGATACTGGTTAGTTCATATTGTTGTTACTCCTATAGGGTTGCAGACCCCTTTACCTCCTTGGGTACTTTCTCTAGCTCCTTCATTGGGGGTCCTGTGTTCCATCCAGTAGATGACTGTGAGTATCCACTTCTGTATTTGCCAGGCACTGGCATAACCTCACAAGAGACAGCTATATCAGGGTCCTGTCAGCAAAATCTTGCTGACATATGCAAATTATTTTGATTTGATCCTAACTTAATTGTTCAATGTTATAAAGATTTTTGATATTGGTCAGATAGTAGTTAAATAAAACGAAGTATTTCTAAGCATTCTAGGTTGATGGTTCAGTCATGTTAACAGTTACCTTTATTAGGTGTTTTCTGTGTGCTATTTAGACTTTTATGTTTTGTGCTTTCTCAACTTTATTAAAGTGTTTCTTACGATGGTCATGTGAAGGAAATATTTTAGTATTCTGTTTATTACTAGAGATGATGTCACATAACACACATGATAAAACACAAACTTGAATCTGAACTATCTTGGTGACAGCTGATTCAGAATGAAGAGCCACATCTCTGTTCTGCCTTAGCATATCTATAGGATCTGTCTGCAGGATACACAGCTGGAAAATCCAACAATCACAGGTTAGGAATGCACAAGGGCTGACCCTTCCATTGGGCTCTGCCATAGAAAGTAGTCACATCTATTGTTATAACTGTGTCTAGGAAGTACTTTGGTAATATTTTTGGTAGAAGAAACCAACATATTATTATATAAGTGACTGTGATTAAGGAGAAGAAAAAATAGATCTTTTTTTTTCCTCCTTGTCCATCTTCCCTTTCCTTCTTCCTCTTGTCACCAGTGTCTGCAAATCATGAGTCACCTCCACCCACTCTCATGCATTAGTGATCCTCTCACTGCACATGTGGGTAAAGTGTGCAGGTATAAATACTTCTATTGAACCCAGTGGGTCAAAGCAAGTGCCATTACTGCAACACCAAAGACTAGTGAATGAAAAATATTCGTGTCATAACACTATGTATCCCACTCAGCTTTTCACGTGTTTTATAAAGTTGTGACTCATATTTAGAAAAAAGTAACTCATTTTTTGTCAAGCTTAAAACTTCTACAGCTTATAGTTTATCTTAACTCTTTTTTCAATCAATCAATCTATCTATCTATCTATCTATCTATCTATCTATCTATCTATCTATCTACTTACTATGGTCTTTGTATGTTGTGCTTACCACCCTGGAACTTTATATGCAGACCATGCTGGCTTTGAACTCATAGAGATTCATTTACCTTTGATTCCCAGAGTGCTGAGATTAAAGGCATATGTCACCATGCCTGGCTTTTCTGCACACTGCAATCTCCAGATAACAAATTGTGCATGTGTGCCATAATGTACAGATAACATACTGTGCACATGTTCTCTTCTGTAATGTGTGAAGTGGAATATTTTATCAGGAAGTTACATGTGTACCTAACAATGTCAGCCCATCTGTTACAACAATGGAGGGCTGGTAATCAAAAACACTTGGTGATGAAATCAATTGATCAGTGAAGTCACTTCAGAATGCTCATTATATCTTGGCCACTTGAGAATGGCACGTGTGTGTCTCAAAACCAGAATAGCTCCGTATATTTAAGCAGATGATACCGTTCCAAAGATGGCTGAAGAAAGGAATAATGAAGAGCTGAGGTTGGGCCAAGTCTTCTCAGCAGTGCTCTGATCTTGCCAAGGAAACTACATGCCAAACAATTCTACTCATTTTCTAGGCCATCTTCTCAAAAGGCTGAGATGCCACAGGGGAATTGCATTTCTTATATATTCCCCGCCACATAAGCTTGTTGTGAGTAAGGCTGGAACTCTAAGTTGAGTACCTTAGAAATTAATTTTTGTATTTTGATGGAACATAGAATCTTCTTCATATACTTAGGTGAGAAAATGTCTTTGGAATTTTCTCAGTTTGTTTCCTTTTTCTTATCTGAGTCTACCAGACTTCTATGGGGTCTTCAAGACAAATCATACCCATTGGTACCAAGAATCTTAAGTGCCAATTTTTTGATGATTCTCAGGATTTTTGTTTTATGGTTTTAGGTTACGCTAACCCTTTGAATACCTTTAATGAAGCCATTAGAAAGCTGTTAGCATGCTGTGCTTCTGTGTTGGCAGAGTTTGACCCCAATGCTGCTGGCGGCTGCCCTCACCACTCCTGTGGGAAGCTCTGTGAGTGCAGAGCCAGCACTACAACTGAACTTTAATCCCAGACAAACGTAGCATTTACATTATTTTAGGAATTATAGGACCCTAAAGATGATGGTAAGTATACAGGGGATTCTATGTGGGTTGTCAGTGAATGCCACATCATTTTTCTATTGAAAACTTAAATATTCTTAAGTGTTTGCACTTGTGGGATGCCCCAATGAACATCAAGAGATGACTGAATATTCATATGTATGGTGTATGGATGTATGCGCAGTACAAGTTTATTTAGTAATGTTAAACAAAGCTGGTCCATCAGTGATAAGATGATTTGAGCTCAGCTTCCTATTTCGAGTCAAACAACATGAAGCCTCTCACAAGTTAGAAGTTGTTGCCTTACTCGTGGCAAGAACGTCAACTGTTTCTCTTTTCCAGTTTCTTTTGAGAAAGGGTCTCACCATGTTGTCCAGGTTAGTCCTGAATTTTCTATCCCGCTGCTTTCTTAGTTGAGATTACAAGTATATACCACTGCCGTTAGAATTAACTGTTTTTTAAAGAATTGTTTATTTTATGTATACAATATGTATATGTATATGTATATGTATATGTATATGTATATGTATATGTATATGTATATGTATATGTATATGTATATGTCTTCAGATGCAACATGTGGTTGCAGAAAATTGAACTCAGGACCTCTGGAAGAACAGTCAGTACTCTTAACCTCTGAGCCATCTCTCCAGCCCTAAAGTTAACTTTTAATTGAAACATGGATTGACTTGTAAATACTGAGAAAACCTTCTGCTTTCACCACAGAAGAAGTGGCCTGAAAGAAGCCATCATCAGGATGTTCTAAGTGACTAGAAATGAGTAGAAGATGGCAGCGATCAGTAGAAGATTAAGCTTAAAGCCTTTTCTGTGTTTAGTTTCAAGGTGAACATGTGGGCTTTAAAACACATTACTCACTGTAAATAATGCTCTATGGATGTATAGTTCCTTTGAGACTAATGACCTTGATATAAAAAAAATCAATTGGGGTGACACTACTGTGGAAAATAATACAGCAGATAGCGATCTCCACTTTATTTACATTGCTCAGAGTAAGCACAGCCTGTTTTAGTGGATGGACATTATCTGTAAGGTGAGACCACCAAGCATCCAGAGACCATGTCTTTACCTGAGATGGCTTCTTCCTCACTCCTGGCTTGCATTCCCATAAGACAATCTGCTGCCAGTTTCTCACACATATTATGCTAGCCTAATCAGCACTCCAGCTTTTGAACAAGGTATCCCTCCTGTTGGAACCACATTCCAGTCCTTACTCACCTGACAAGCATCCAATATTATATTCACTACAGGGTATCTTTTGGGTGAGGTGCCTTAATCATCTTGATCAGGAATAGCCATCTTGTCCCCAGGCTTTTGTAACTTGTAATTTTCTTTTTCTCCTTCAGTGCTTTTCTCAGCCATCATCAGAGCCGCTTTTGCTAGTAGAAGGAAGCAAACACAGAGACCTATAAGAGGAAAATACTCAGAGAATGAGAGAGTTTGCACTACTCAGTCCTAAACTAGCCACCTTCATCAAACTCCTCCCATCAGGGCTTAGGGAGCTATGCACAAAAACTAGACAGAAAGATTTTAAGAGGTGATGGACGACTCCATGGAAACAGCGTCCTCTAGACACAGCAGGACTGCTAGACTTGTGAACTCACAGAGACTGTCAACATACACCAGGCCCCCACACTTTCTAGCACTAACCAAGGAGCTATCTGTAACTGATACCCTTTGCAAAGGGAAATTCATTTTCTCCAGTGAACACTCCTGCACTGAATTTATTAAGCACACTTAAGGGTAGGCCCATGTTCTCCAACACAAAATACAAACTCAGTGGTATTTTTGTAGACATTTTGTCTCATATTCCTTTATTTGGGTATTTTGCTTTGGTCTAATTGGTCTTTTACTTGTATATTCTGGTTTCTCTTTTTGTGGAGTGTGTGTATGTGTATTTCTTGTTTTATTTTTTACTCTTTAAACAGAGACAAAGAAAGATTGCAGAGTTGATCATGTATAGGGGGTGTGATAAGGATCTGGCAGAAGTTGGGGAGGAGAACATTTTGAACAGAATATAATGTATGAAAAATATTTTTCAATGAATAATTAATCAGATATAGATTATGCTTCATGCAATACCCATTGAAAAAATGGCAAGTTTTGCTTTGGGAACTAGTTCAAGTGCTCATAGCTATAAGTTTTGTGGCCAAACTGCTTGAGTTAAACATTGATTCAATCTTTTAATGTTTTGTTTTGTTTCATTTAATTGTTTGGCTTAAGAGTCTTGCTGTGTAGCCCAAATGGGCCTGAACCTTGTGACCATTCTGCCTCAGTCTTCAGAAATAATTCTATATATTATCAGCTATAGGTTCCTATATACTTTTACCTTCTTTGGGTCTCAGTTTTGTTATCAGTAAAGTGAGGGTGGCAATATTACATCTTAATAAGATCCCTATGGAGATAAATTGATACGATCCATCAAAACATGCTTTCAACAAAGTGTACTACCTTATTTTCTAAGAAAGAAGGGTCCCTAGTGTCTGACTGATCACAGTTCTGTTTTGAGCACAGCCACTCCTGTTTCTAGACTATCTGGCACATTTTGTTTTCCTCTCTTGTGGTATGGGTCAGCTGCTATGAAGGGGAAAGTTGCCGGGGTCTTAACATTTTATTGCATGAAGCATAATCTATATCTGATTAGTTATTCATTGAAAAATATTTTTCATACATTATATTCTGTTCAAAATGTTCTCCTCCCCAACTTCTGCCAGATCCTTATCACATGGTCTTTCTATAATATGTAGCTCAGACTAGCATCCGACTCACAACCCACACTCCCCATTCTCCTCAGTGCTGGGATCACAGGCAAGTGCCAGTAAAGCCTGCCAAAGTTTGGACCTTTATGAGACTCTGATCAGTATACTTACCTGCTTCTGACTTAGTCCAAAAGATATCTTGGGGACAAATGGATATAATACAGTTTTGGTAAGTTGTAGTCTTTCTACGACCTAAAGTTCTCAAACACAACCACCAAACATTTTTTTTTCTTTTCCAAAAAGATATATTAGTAAGAATTAATTAGGTAGGAACAGCTGACAGTGCAGTGGCTCTGCCTTGCCCTGTCAGCCAGAAATGCTCAGTGAAACCAGCTGCTTTATCATGGCTACATAACAAGAGTCCTTTTCAGTGAGTGGGATGCATGCGATGAGCGGTAGCCTTTATGGAAAGGGACAACTTACACTTAGCAAGAACGACTCTCCTAGGTATTCTCGTCAGACTGTAGGTCAATGTTTTCTTTACGGGTTGTGACACATACATGCTTAGATGTAATATAGGATTCCTTAGTGTGAGTTACTTTATCTGTTTTTCTCCAAAATGAAACATTCTTTAAGTTATTGAAAGTCCTCTTCAGACATGAACACAGAGAGCTCTTAAGTGTCATAAAGAGAATTTCCCTGTAGGCCAAGGAATTGATTCTTTGTTTTTTTCCTCCAAGGAGTTGAATCAAGATGAACCAATATCAAGTTGATTGAGCAAGGTACCAGATTATACTTTAACAAAACTAATGCTCATTTTGACCTTTAATCCATACTTGGTAGCCACAGTGAACATTTTTATCTAATCTGTTCATCTCTGCAAATAGTTTCAGGTATTTGTTTCTATCAAGAACAACCTGTCAATGGGGGTGGGGGAGGGGCCCTTGTTATTGCGAAGAAGATCGTATGCCCCAGTACAGGGGAATGCCAGGGCTAGGAAGCAGGAGTGGGTGGGTTGGGGAGCAGGGTGAGGGGAGGGTATAGGTGGCTTTGGGGATAGCATTTGAAATGTAAATAAAGAAAATATCTCATAAAAATGCCTTAATTAAAAAAAAATAAAAGAACAACCTGACATCAGTAGACATGGAGGTCAGTCCCAGTCAACACAGTATTTTGAGTCAGCTTCCCCATCCTTTTTGGAGGAGGTAATAAAAGCTGTCGTTTTCACAAAGGGTGTTCTAACAGATGGCATACAACTAGAATTTTAAATAAAAAATTCTGGAGGATAAACCTTTGAAGGAAAAACATTGCTGCTGTTGTTGGCTTCAGGATCTGAAACAAACATTTTGTTTTGCTAGTATTGTGAAGTATGGAGCTGGACTCCAGCTTTCTTTCTTTGTTCCTAGAAATGATTTTTGGCCCAAGGTGATTTTTTAAATATATATTTTTAAAAGATTTATTTATTTAATAGGATGTGAGTATTCTGTAAGCCAGAAGAGAGGGTATCAGATCACATTATAGATGGTTGTGAGCCACCATGTAGTTGCTGGGAATTGAACCTGAGTCCTTTGGAAGAGCAGCCAGTGCTCTTAACTGCTTAGCCATGTCTCCAGCCTAAGGTGATGTTTTACTCATCTCTTTAGAATGAGAGAGACCATTTCAACCTTGACAAACAAAAATTTCATGCATGGAAGTTTCCCAACCATGGGATGATATTCTCACTTGCTTCCTTTAGGCAAGGAAAAATCATATGACCATATAGACTTATGTCTTGGGGTTGTGTATAAAAGTGATCTAAATGTGAATTGGAGGAAAACTTATTGAATTTTGGCCAAACATCATGAGAAGGAGAGTGTGAGAGTAAGGGAGAACTTCAAGATAAAATACTTACGTCAAAGAATTTGCTATGCTAGAGAAATACGGAGTTGAGCAATTTCAGAATATGACTTTAACATGTTCAAAAGATTCTGAAATGGTGGCGTTGTTTCACTATTCCCTCCTCATAAGGCCAACATCCTGCATAGAATCAGACAAAATCAGTTTGAAGATGGTGGTGTGGATGGAAGTTGTGGTCAGTGGAGTAGGCCAGGCTATACCTCAGTTGGTTACACATACTTTAGGCATCCTGATATAACCTTGAAGTATCTCAGAGATTGTCCCTACAAGGCTTTGGTATAGGGACTTGAAATCTACATCTGGCAGATGACCAATACATCTAGTGCAGTTTTCAGCTAAATCTACAGACCCTGCAGGTGAGTGAGAAGTCACTAGTAACTCAGGAGAGGTGACCTTAGGCCAAAGGTTTCTAGAACATAGGATGCTTCCTGAACAAAGCAGTTCTCTCAGGTGATCATTTCTTTCCTTAGGATCTTGGAGAAGCACAAGAATCTGTTGATTTCTTCCCTGTACCCATCAGGTCAGGTTGTCACTGCTTGTTGGCTTGCTGACAACAGCTCCTTGGCAGAATGAAATCTAGTTCTTTGCCTAACAGTTGCCCAAGAGATAGATCTCCTGGGTAGTTCCCATGAATCTCCCTTCTAGTAATAGTGTGGGTCTGTAGTTCATGAAACTGAAGAATATTGCCTTTAAAGAAAGGGGATTCTATCTATCTATCTATCTATCTATCTATCTATCTATCTATCTATCTATCTATCTATCTATCATCTATGTATCTATCAATCATCTTCCTGTGTCTGTGCCTATATCTATATCATCTATATCTCTATCCCTATCTATCTATCTATCTATCTATCTATCTATCTATCTATCTATCTATCTATCTGTCTATCACAGATAAAAATACTAGAAAACTCAGAAAAATTATCAGGACAGATGGACACTTACCAGAACATTTCCTGTGAACATGAGGCTTATCTCTAGATTTCCATTTGGCGAGTCTTGGGTCTTAACCTGTCATGTCTGTCCCTTTGCCAGCTCTACTTCAGGCTCACGGTGCTGCTCTTTCTCCTGCACTTCGTGGCTTGACACTAGCACTTGTCACTGCCACTCTAGGGCAACCTTCAACACGTTCCTTCTCCTACCATTAACCCCTTCATTTGTGCAACCCTCTCCTGTAGCACAGGCTCCTGCTATCTGTCTTCACCATGAACTCTAATCTCTCCTGTGTATATGACCTCATTCACAAATTGCTTCTTTACATTCTCCTCAAGTCTCTATTTCCTGTCCTCAACCAAGTTCTTTTTTTTGTTTTGTTTTGTTTTATATAAAGAACATGTTATTAACCATATATTTATTTTATAAAGTGATGGGTTTCATAATGCCAAATTCACTCAATTATATAATATACATTGACTATACTTAAAGCACCATTATACTTACCTATCTCCCCTCTCTCCATTTCTTCCTTCCCTCTTCCTAAATAGTATTTTCAGGTCATACATGTTTTTCACTTTCTACATTCATGCCATTTATAATTTCCCTAAGAGAGAAAAAATATGATTTTCTTTCTTTCTTTCTGAATTTGTTTTTTTATGGTGATTTCTAGTTCCATTCATTTTCTTGAAAATAGCATAATTTGGTTTAACATTTTTGTTAATTAATTAATTAATTATTAATTAAGAAACATTTTGAGACAAAATTCTTGCCACCTGACCCAGTCTTCCCTGGAACTTGTGAGTTTCTCCCAGCCTCTGCCTTCTGAGATTTGAAACTATAGGTGTGTACCACCAAGTTTGTTCTTCTGTATGGCTGAATAAAAGACATGGAAAACGATTTCAATATGACTTTAAATCAGCCAAGGCTATAATTTACAAGTGAGGAGATGAAAAGCAGCATAGACAGGGCTGAATCCTAAATCCATAGTGACCCTAAAAGCCAGGAAAGAAATCCTACTCAGGCACAGGAAAGAAGTTATCTAGATAGGAAGTCACAGTTTGTACCCTTCACTAGATTTGATCATTCCCGGCACAAATGCTTTCAGAAGAGAACAAAGCAAACCAGGCATTTAAAACGTAAAATAACTAATAGAGGAAATACGAGCAGCATGAAGATGTGAGTTTTGATTTTTTGGATAGTAAATTATAGCTGAGCACTCAGGAAACTGAGGCAGGAACATCAGGAGTTCAAGGCTAGCCTGGGATAATCAGAGTGAACTTCAGGCCACTTATCTCAAAAAGAAAGAAGTCAAATAAACACATAAAACAAGGGTTCTGACGTTACAAGAATTTAATGACCTAAGAAACAGCGCTGGTCTCACCCTGTATGGAAGTATTGTTTAGGAACGACATTTCCAGATGCACTGAACCGAATGAGCATAACACCCATATGCCCTGCTCAGAAATGCTATCATAAAAAATTCAACAGACTCTGAATCCAGGCGTTCAAGGGAAGATGCAGGGTGATTGTAAGTTCAAGGTCAGATTGTACCAAAAGTAATGAAAGACTTGAATCAGAATAATGATTTTACATTAAGGAAAGATGATATATAAAGCAAAAATAGTTGATAAATTATAATATTTAATTGTTATTAAAATTATCAAAAATATCCAGAGTAAGAGAAATTTAATTAATTCCTTGATTCTAAGTTAAATGTAGTGTTATTTTCAAATTCTTGTCTAGTTATTATATAGTTGCCCTTTTTAAAAGCAGCATAATTTAAACAATCATTCTTTGGCAAATTCACATGCACACATGAACATGCATGTGCACACACACACACACACACACACACACACACACACACACACACACAGATGCATGCACACACCCCACTTTGATCACATCCCTGATGTCCTCTCTTAGGCTTCCCCGTGACAGGATTTTCAATCACACTAAAATATTAGGGCAGCAGGAGGCCTGTGATTGGATAGAGAAAAGTGAGGCAGAGCTAAGAGTTACAGGGTCAGAGAGCCTCTCAGGGAGAGGGAAGAGGCCAAGATGGAAGTGGACGAACAGGAAGAAGAGCCTGAACCAGTGTGGCTTTAACTTGCCACAGGTAATTATGATATTAAAGGATAGAATAATTGGGATATTTGCTTAATCTAGGTGCGCAGCTTTTATCATTATCAATTGGCTATCTTGTGAATTGAGAATTTATTTATTTATCATTATCAATTTATTTATCATTATCAATTGGCATCTTGTGAATTGAGAATTTATTGATACATAAATCTGTTTGGTTAATTATAAGCTTCTAGAGCTTTGTTTCTACCGGGTTGATGAGTGTTGTGATGGCTGACCGCGGGATGGATGGTCACTGGGGCCGCGGTGGAGTTACTAGAGAGTTGATGGAGGCAGAAGCTCCGGAAGCCTACCAGTCTGGTCCGGCCTCTCCAGAGAGTTGGCAGGAAGAGATCCGCTAGAGTGAGGAGAATTGGCAGTTTCTTTTTTAATATTTCCCACACCCCCCTCCTGCCAACCCCCTTATTCTTCCCAATAAGTAAGTACCCCTCCTACTTTGATGTCTGCCCTTTCTGGCAACCACAACAGCCTAGAGTTCTTTAGGGATGACTGGGTCCCCGTGAGCCCCTCCCCTTCCCATGACATAATGTTGGTTGGCCCAGTCCTGTACAGGTCTCGTGCATCTTGCCACAACTGCTGTGAGCTCCCATGTGCATGCGCCCTGATGAGTCTTGAAATCACTGTTTTCTTGAAGTAACCTACTATCACTGGCTCTTAATATTTCGCAATTCACGTTTTAACTTTACTTTTAAACAGGAAAGCCATAATATATCTCATAAATAGACAAATGGAATCTAGTGAAGACGGAAAACTAATGCATTGTGGCCACAGGAGGGTGACCAGAATAACAGGAGCAGTTTAATGATCGCAACGAATCAGTGTAATACTCTTTTGAGTCACTAAAAAAATAATAATAATAACAATATAAGGAATAGGTGTAGCAAAGGAATTTGACCATACCCTACTTAGTTACCAAGAAAAAATGTCCTGTAGATTTAGAATAGAATGCATGGCAGCAAATTGTTAAAGGTTGTATATAAAAATTATACAGTCAACACAAACTGTGGGACTCAATATCAAGTCGTTCATTATCGGCTACCAATACGATAAGTGCTTTTATAAAGACATGGATATTAGAATGAAAGGAAACCCATTTATTCAGATGGCTTGGTAGCTGCAGGTGCTTGGTGCCAACACTGAGGACCAGAATCAGATTACCTGGATCCACATGGCAGGAGAGAGCTGAGTCTACTGGGTTGTCCTCTGATTTGCTTTATCACACTGTGGCATGCACTCATGCACACACACTCAATACACATGCACACAGCCAATCATACACACACAGACACAGACACACACACACACACACAAAATGCCATGTATAAAAGAGTAAATGATGTTTGTAAACCACATTATGGGATGCATAGAAAGACCCAAAGTTTTGTATAAAAACTAACATAAAACTGGAACTGCTACGTGAGCTTGGGACTAGTCCATGTTACAGTTGATAAAAAGAATCACTCAGATATTTACATTAACGACAAATAATTGATTGTAGAACTTGTAGGTAGCATAAACATGGCATAAAAATAAAAAATACTAAAGGTTAAAATTAATAAAAGATAGTCATGTGCAACAACCATGGGTAAAAGGAACCCAATCAATGTGTTGAGATACAACACATTAATAACTCCTGAGATGAAATACTTTTCACCTTTTCTCATAGTGATACAACTTCAGTGTGGTATTTGTACAAATACCATTAACATTTTCCTTTTGTGGGGTATAAATTAATAATATATATCTACAATTTACTAGGAAATGAAATTCTGTAAGGGAAAAACATGGACTGAGACAGTACTTAGTGTCAAGACTATAAAATGATAACTATATAATATGTTTAAGGAAATACTTATGTCTACGGGCCCAGTAGATTTCAGAATTTGAACTTCACATATATGTTCAAATAAAATTTTGCAGCTAATCAAAATAATGACTTGATAATAAGGGTCCTCTTAGCAAAGGTGCCATGGGAACTGAATATGTGTAAAAGTGTTGTAATTCATCTTCTACCTCACCTGGCTTATCTGAATTAACTCACAAAAGATGATAATTCCAAATATAGAGCCTAAACTAGAAATGAAAAGAAATCCTCAGAGAAAAGAGTCCAGATTCAAAACTATTTGAGAGCACTGACATTTTCCAAGATGGATTTCATGTAAATGTAAAGTTAAGTTTATTCTAGTTCCTGAGGCCAAACCCAGTGCATTAAGAGCTTTAGATAAGCACACTTCCCGTGAGCAGCATCCTAACCCACAAACTTGCTCTGTAAAGAGGAGTTTGTAAAGATGGTAAAATGAGCCACCAGGTATGAGCCAGCCTTTGCTATGAGCTAACCTTTGCAAAGCACACATCCTCTCAAAGCTGTTTCAGAAAATAAATTACAAAAAACACAGAAGACATGAGTGACAGGCACAATTCAGGAATAGAATTGTGATTGAAAAAAATGTTTTGCAATATGGATAATTAGAATGGCTAAAATAAATAAAATTGAATTTATTAGTTATTTGCCAGAATTCAACTTTGTTGACAGGACCATGAAATAATATAAAAATTTGACAGTTATATTTAATTGCAAATATTTGTTTAATTGTTCAAACTAACAACTCTCTAAATATTTATGAAATGGAAAGAACATGTGTCTGCAGAAAGGGTACAGACACAGTGACTTCGATCTGAGATTTTGTGAAATGCTGAGGTGCAACGCAAAGACAGGAACTCGTGTCATTCAGAGCAACACAGATGGACCTCAACACCTTCATCCTAAGTGCTGAATTCCAGACACGACACATCACGTAATGCTACAATCCCATTAACTAAAACTCTAAAGAGAAAAACTGAGGCCGTAAAGATTTCACCAGTGGTTAGTAAGGGCGAGGTAGCAGTGAGTATGAGATGCTCATGGGCGCAGTGTGGTGACAAAGTTCTTTATCCCCGACAGTGGTTATGAAAACAGTTAAATTTTACTGTCTAAAGTCCCAAAACTCATAAAATTGTGCTTTTTATAATTGATGAGTTTTTATTATATACAAGTTACACTTCAAAAATTTTATTGACAAACTAGTTGAAAGTCATTCATTCTGTGGGGCCATCTGCAGCCTCTGTGGGACTCACTGTCACTTACTGGGATAGTTATGTAAAATTTGCAGCAATCTGCGCAGGTTAATAGAAGCCACTAATGGTTATTGAACACTGTGACCTGTTCTGAGTGCCTTCACAGCTTTTCCTGATTTTATCTTCCCATCACCCCAGAGAAGGTTCATAGTACCATCTCCACATGACAAAGACTGTCTCAGTTAGGGTTTCTATTGTTGTGAAACACTATGACCAAAAAACAACTTAGGGAGGAAAGGCTTTATTTGGCTTACTCTTACAGATCATAGTCCATCACTGAAGGAAGTCAGGAAAGGAACTCAAACAGGGCTGGAACCTATGGCAGGAGCTGATGCAGAGGTCATAGAGGGGTGCTGCTTACTGGTTTTCTGTGTGTGTGTGTGTGTGTGTGTGTGTTTTCCTTTTTCCCCAATTTTTACTAGATATTTTCTTCATTTACATTTCAAATGCTATCCCAAAACAACCCTGAGATTCCACCTCACACCAGTCAGAATGGCTAAGATCAAAAATTCAGGTGACAGCAGATGTTGGCATGGATCTGGAGAAAGAGGAACTGGTTTTCTTTATGTGGCTGGCTCAGCCTGCTTTTTTTAAGAACCCAGGACCACCATCCCAGGAGTGGCCCTCCCCTACAGTGGGCTGGGCCCTCCCCCATTGAGAAAATGCCTTACAGCTGGATCTGGTGGAGGCTCCTTCCTCTCTGATGACTCTAGCTTGTCTCCAGTTGACACACAGTTAGAATGCTTAGCCAGTTCAAAGAGGAAACTGATCCCCCCAAATACTCAGCAACAGTGGATAGCAGTAAATGTACAGGCAGCCTGACTCTAGAGATCAGAGAGCACTAAAGGTTGGGTGATTTCCTGAAGCTTATCTGACACTGGACAAGATGTTTTACAAACCCTAACATTACTTAACAGACCAGNGTTGACACACAGTTAGAATGCTTAGCCAGTTCAAAGAGGAAACTGATCCCCCCAAATACTCAGCAACAGTGGATAGCAGTAAATGTACAGGCAGCCTGACTCTAGAGATCAGAGAGCACTAAAGGTTGGGTGATTTCCTGAAGCTTATCTGACACTGGACAAGATGTTTTACAAACCCTAACATTACTTAACAGACCAGTCATTGCTTTACTGAAGCTTTGTCAGTAGTAACACATCTCTTGCAATCCAAAGCCAATCAACTACTTGTTAATTGTAACTTTTTTATCGCTTTAAGTCAAAAATACGTCTTGCAGAAATCTCTAAATCTGCTATGACATCCAGCATGAAAGTCTATGTTTAGAGTGTTCAGAATATAGGGGCAGAGTTGAAGCTTTAGTTCAAGTGCAGTTTACAAACTCTTCCAGCAGATGGCAGTACAGCCATTGTTAAAAATGTTTGCTACACGGGTGACCTTAGCTGCTTTTCCTTCCTTCCTTCCTTCCTTCCTTCCTTCCTTCCTTCCTTCCTTCCTTCCTTCCTTCCTTCCTTCCTTCCTTCCTCCCTCCCTCCCTCCCTCCTTCCCTTCCTTCTACCCTTCCTTCCTTTCTTTCCTTCCTGTCCCTTCTCTTTTTGTTGCTGTTCTCAGTAATGAGTCCTTTAAGTTGCTTTAACAATTCTACTCCAGATATAATATTTCACGATAAAGGTTAAGCCAGGTGCCAAAGTCTTTAGATCAAACCAGGACTTCCATGGTTAGGTCTTGTGAAGGTACTCTCAGTTTTATTTGACTATAACTGAAGTGAACTAGAATCTAGAAATTGAGGGTATACATGTGACCTGGATCTTGAGGCAGAAAGACAACATGGCTTTTATTCAGATCTCGAAGCTGGAAGACACAGGCTTTTGGTCCAGATCTTGAGGTGGGATGGCATACAACTTTAATCCAGATCTTGAGGCATACCTTAATGTGGGCCATACCTTCTACTGAAGGCATATATAAGGACAGTGGAGGAAGGAAGAGTTGGTTTGTTTCTTTGCCTGCTTGCACTTACTTGCCAGCACATCCATTGTAACCTACTTCTTCAGGATTCAAGCTTATACAGAAGACCAGCTGAAACACCGAGCCTCATGGGACTGAAGAACTACTAGGTACTTGTACTTTGCATTCATAGCTGGCCATTTTTGGGTTAGTTATACTGCAGCATATATATATATATATATATATATATATATATATATATATATATATATATATATATATATATATATATATTCCATAGGTTCTGTGACTCTAGAAAACCCTGACTAATACAGATCTGTAAAAGGGGTGATGAGAATTTGATTTTGAACTTAACCAGACAAACTAATGTCTAGAGGAGGAGGCAGTCACAGAAATGGCAACTGAGCAACCAGCTGCCTGTCTTGGGGTTCACAAGAAATGTCAGTCAAAGAGAAAAGGTTGTTCTTGTCAGATTTGAGCAGGGGTGTTTAACTAAAGGTTTGCCAGAAGGAATGGTATGAACTTAGACGGTATTTTGAGGTCCCATCTTTCAGTTAATTCACATTAGCTATCAATAGCTGAGTCTGCTGGTCCCATCAGAAGCACAGATCAAGCAATCAATGTGCCTGGGCCTGGTGGCGCAGGGCTGAAATCACAACAGATGGGAAGACCGAGACCAGAAAATCCCAAGCTGAAGCCAGAAGGTTTAAGGCCAGTCTGGACTCTGTTCAAAGTGATCATTGCATATCTATCTCAGTCAATGGTGAGTGCTTATGTAGCATGTCCAAGGGCTCGATCCATCTCTGGGTGGGACAGCAGAGGTGTTGCACCAAAGAGCTTTCTGTATTGACATTGGGGTAGGGAAGAGGCAGCATGAGAGAGAAAACATGAAAGTTTTAGAAACCTTCTCTTAAATGCTAGCACTTAGGAGAGGTCTACGAGTCTTGTGTGCTGGGAGCCTTATGGACAAGGGGGAAGGAAACAAGAGTCATAAATAATCTGAAGACATTTAGGAAATTTGTTGAAAGAAAGCCATGGCCCATGAGCAATGGTTGATCAGGTTGATGGAGACAGACAGGTTACTATGAGAAAGTAGCAGAGAGAATATGAAAAGGAACAGAAGCTCCTTTTGGAAGTTTGACAGGGAGTGGGGCTTTGGGTGTGGGGGAAGGGAAGAGATAATTCTGTAGGTTGAGTAGACACAGGAACAGCGGAAATCCTGACACAACCTTAAGACTCCAGATCGTTTGTGTGTGCAATGAAGGGGCTATTTGAAGTTATACTGAAGTTGTTTTTTTCTCTTTGCCTTAAATGACATTTAGATAATCTAATGAAACTGTATAACTTCATTTACCAGCAGCTTTGTCAATGTCAGAATAAAATTAGACATATAATGTTAAGGCACATCTGAAAATAAGTTTTTCATTTATATCTGCTCAGCTCCCATCTATGGCTGATGTTCCAAGTTTGGGACAAAGGTCAGCCATGCTGGTCTCCTTTGCTGTAAGCATCCAAGAACTGACATTTTGGCCAGTGACAGACCTAAGGGAACTGCTGTGATATCTTTGAAGCGTTTACAGTCTTGCAGTGTTCTGTATCCTATTTTTATGTTTCAGCTGTGAGTGAGTTTTGTTATTAAACTTTTCAAAGAGCTTTCATTCTGTTCCTTTCTGCTCTTCCTAAAGGAGAAGAAGGCTTGGTGAGGACTGAGCCTTTTCCACTGGAGCTCTGGTTTTTCTGGTGTCGTTACTGTGCAAAAGAATGCAAAGACTGCCCTTGAATCTGTCTCAGGAGGACTAGCAACTCCAGAGCAGCAAATAACTCTGGAGTTAAGCATACTGATTTCATTAAAAACTAATATTAACAGGACAGAATTTTCAGAGGCAGTGGAAAGTGGAGAAAAGAGAGGAAAAAAGTCGTATGTGAGCATCCCCAGAGAAATCGTGTCTGTTCCTACAGCACTGCTAGGCAGTTTGTTTATAAATCCATACACACACATACTTGGTTTCAACTTAACTCTTTGAATCTCTGTTTTGTATCCGTCAACAGCCAATAAGGAGCATAGATTGAAGTCTCTCCAAATATGTGTTCCAATGTGAAAGCAGGTGGGTGGGTACTAGAAAAAACGAGGGTGCTTTCCTATAGATTTTAGGTGTTATCTGCTGACATTCATAGCTTTTGTGTTGGCGGAAGCTAGTGGACTGTTGGTAAGTTTCCTAAGTTCTCATGTGGTAGTTGAAAGGATGTTAGATTGGACACAGAGGTAGACAGTGAATGGCTGTGAAAGAAGCTAAAGGTATCCCAAGATAATTTTCTTCTAGATCTGTAACATTCCAACTCTCCGCAATCATCAGCAAGCTAATCCAACTTGTAGAATCTTTAGCACAAGTAAGTCTCTTATTCTTAGAAATTTGATTCACTGTCCAGAAGACAAGGAAACTCAAATGTTTAATGCGCTTAGGGGAACATCACAACATTAGTACACAGAGCTCCTAACACTGAAAATTTGCCCATCTCTTTGTTTTAGTCAGAGTTTCACAATATAGGCTAGGATGGCCTGGAACTCGAAACTTTCCTTCCCCACTCTCCCAAGTAATGAGAGCATTACAAATATGGTTTACCTCAGCAGACTCTAAATCATAATTTGGATGGCCATTCACGTATGCTTTTGAACACATGTTATTGTGTGACATTGGCAGAGCAAGGATTAGGATAGACTGACTGAAAGAAGGGTCTCTACATCTGGTGGAGTTTCCTCTATTCCCCAGGCATGTTTTCAAGTAGTTTTCATTTGTCATTTTTGTCCTCTCGCTATTATCTTGGAAGAAACTCATATTAGAGTGCTCAAGTGTAAATGTTTGCACGTACATTATTTTTCACGTCTGGCAATCTTTTCATCTTGTGCTCCACAGGCCTGTATAGAAACTCAGTCCTCCCTTCTTTTTAATATCTGTGTGCAGAGAACCCTGCTGTGATTGGATGACTCTATCAGAGGGAAGTGTCCCAAGAACACACCAGCCAGTTCCTCTTCCTCTGCCATCTCAACAGAGCATGGCAAAAACACAATTCCTGATTCCACTTTGGTCTTTATGGAAGTCTGGCCCTTTTACTTTCTCAAGGCTCTTGATCTGGCCCCAGTGAGAAGCCAATCATTTTACCAGACCCATTTCCATGACATTAACAGCATAAAAATCTGTTTCTTACCTTTGAGTCCATGTGTGAGATCAGGGATGGTGGTCTTTTCTCTGTGTTAACTAACATGCATTCTTTAAGAGAAAAAGCTTGGGGCACTATCTTAGAAGCTGATAGCTTACAACTGTATGCAGCTTCCAGGCAATCCAGAGGGAAAGACAGCGAGTACTATACTGAGCTGCACACAGTTTCACGTGCACACAGCTCATGCAGAGCACCTTATGAAAGCTAAGTAGAGCTACAGTACATCACGATGCCACTTACTGTCCATAGGAGAAGGCAGTTTTCTTTTCTTGTCCTCTTCCCTCGTTTTGCATTTATCTGCGGTTTTTGTTTTGCATTTCTCTGCTAGAAGAAGAATGAGTTTTCTGCATATCTTTGTTTTGTTCTGCTTGCCAAATAGCCTCCTGGGAAACCAGACATTCCAGAGAACATGTATAATTCTCTTATTTTTGGCAGATGCTCTTGATGGAAGGTGTTCACAAGGCTCTGCTGCACGGGATATCTATCTCTATAGCCGCTCTGGCAAGTGTTCAAGCATTGGGGTGTGGGCTTCTTGAACTAGGTTAACTGGATTTCAGTTCAGCTGGGCTAACCTGGTCCAAATGCAATCTGTGGCCTTCATGTTCTGGAGGTACAGGGTTTCTTTTTCCTTCAGTTTTTTTTTTTTTTTTCATTTTGAGGATCTTGGGTTCTTTCTTACTGGCATTATGTGTTCAGACAAGCCTGGAAGCCCTGCCATCTCCAGCCGATAATATATGCTTAGCTTTCACTTGGGGAACCCTTCTTTGTGTCCTCACTGTGTAGCTCTTTCTCTAAATGCATGAGAATGAACTGATTTTTTTTTTTCTTTATGGAGTTGAGATCTTGTTAGCATCAAGTACTTTGGGTTATTTCAATCATTGCATTTCATCAGAGAAGAACATAATCTAAACGTCCTTTGGGGCTCTTGGTATAGGCCAGTAGAATGTGCATGAATTGCATGGGTAAAGCCCTGGGCTTGATGTCCAGCACTAGAAACCATAAGAAAAATGAAATCATTAACATTTAATCATTTTGTCGTGATTGTTATGTTTTGCCAGATGGCCTAGGACACTGCTAACATCATTGTTTTCATAAGGCACATTAGCCATGAGTCTAGGTTACTGTTTTGGTTTGAATTTGAAATGTCTTACTCCTATCACTGAACACTTGGTCCTGAGATATTTTGGAGGGCTGTGGAACCCTTATGGACAGACCTGTTTACACTCTGCTTCCTAGGTGCAGATAGATGTGAGGTGAGCAGCCAGCCTTCTGTTGATGCTATGTTGCCTTGACTACCCAGAGATGTGCTGCACCATCTGAGATTGTAAAGCAAAATCAACTCATTCTTCCTGATGTTTCTTTTGTCATTTTATTTCATTACAGTAATGAGAAGGTAACTAAGAAAAATTGGCTCCAAGAAGGAAGGAGGGATATTTTTGTGATAAAGTGGATCATGCAATTCTTGAGCCTTTGAAACCAATTTCTAAGAGAAATATGGAAGAGTTATAGACACCATGACCAAGACAACTCTTATAAAGAACCATTTAATTAGGGCTGGCTTATAGGTTCAGAGGTTCAGTCCATTATCATCAATGTGAGAGCATGAAAGTGTCCAGGCAGACATGGGTCTGGAGATGCTGAGAGACCTATATCTTCAGCCAAGTGCAGGCATGAGAAGACTGACTTCCAGACAGCTAGGATGAGGGTCTTAAAGCTCACACCCATAGTGACACACTTCCTCCAACAAGGCCACACCCACTCCAACAAGGCCACACCTCCTAATAGTTCCACTCCCTGGGCCAAGCATATTCAAACCACCACAGTTCCCTATTCCCATGTGTCTCTAGTTTGACAAAAATGAACCAGAATACTGTGGTTGTGGGACATACACCACGGAGAAGAGCACTAATAGTATCATTTCATGTCAGAGACTTTGTGCACTTTAGGTCATAGAGCTAGAGGGTGGCAGATAATTAAACCACTTAGAACACAGATAATTACATGAGTGTTGCTTGATGGTAGGCATTGGGTTGCAGGTTTAGGTTTTGTTTTTTTTTCTTCTCTATTTTGGTTTTGCTTTGGTCCAGTCATTCCTTGCTATGTTCCAATTATTCCATTTTGAAATAAGTATGCTTACTCCGTGCCATTATATGTTGGGAGTATGTAATCTCAATTGTATTTTGACCTCAGAATTTAGATATATTTTATCTCTAAATATTCCCAGTGGCTTATTTGGAAGCACATGTTTCTTTCTATCAAAAGACCTGGAGGTATAAAACTGGTTTAACTCCTAATACCATTACAAATACTTGAGCTCCATTCCTGTTAGCACTAGTCACCAGTAAGTACAATTCAACCCAGGATTCCTCCTGAAAAATGTCATCCACACCACAGGCAGTTTGGAAATCCACTCCATAGTCATTGCAGTGAGAATCAGCCATCAGTCTTGGGCCACTTGCACGTGTGTACTGCAGTATGTCCACCAGACCCTGCTTCTCATGGCATGTCTGCAATGGGACTGGAGCTTTTCTTTTCATAACCACAGCTCTTTAGTAACTTATGGTTTTGGGTGAAGGAAGTGGTGACCTCTTAAAACCAATTAGCTTTTAAAGAATAGTGTCTACTAGGAATGACAACCAGCTACCCATGAAAGCTTTACTTTGGAACACTAGAAAGAGTATAGTGCCAGGGCTGGAATGTGATTTGACCTCAAACATTAATTAATTAATTAATTTTTATTCTAGCATTTTATTATATATTTTCTTCATTTACATTTCAAATGCTATCCCAAAGGTCCATTATACTGCCCCCCCCCCCGCCCTGCTCCCCTACCCACCCACTCCCACTTCTTGGCCCTGGCATTCTCATGTACTGAGGCATATAAAGTTTCCAATACCAAGGGGCCTTTCTTCCCAACGATGGCCGACTAGGCCATCTTCTGCTACATATGCAGCTAGTGACACGAGCTCTGGGGGGTACTGGTTAGGTCGTATTGTTGTTCCATCTATAGGGTTGCAGACCCCTTCAGCTCCTTGGGTACTTTCTCTAGCTCCTCCATTGGGGGCCCTGTGTTCCATCCAATAAATGACTGTGAGCATCCACTTCTGTATTTGCCAGGCAGTGGCATAGCCTCACAAGAGACAGCTATATCATGGTCCTTTCAGCAAAATCTTGCTGGCATATGCAATAGTGTCTGTGTTTGGTGGCTGATTATGGCAGTCTCTGGATGGTCCATCCTTTCATCTTAGCTCCAAACTTTGTCTCTGTAACTCCTTCCATGGGTGTTTTGTTCCCTATTCTAAGGAGGAATGACGTATTTATAAAACTTAGTTTCTTTTGTGTAAAGTGGGAATGCAAAATTTAATCTTGCAGGACTATTTAATGATGAAGTAGGAAACAGTATGGAACCAATAGGACCACTATTGTCACACAGGAGGCTTGCAATATTTCTGATCCGCTGCTTCTTTTCTTCCTCTGACCAATTCCATTATCCTTGCATTCCTATAGACTTGGTATCTTGCAGACAGTGTACCTAACAGGACAGTTGCTCTGATTTCTTACACTGATGCCGTCTGTGCTAGAAAAGCTGTAGAGTTTTTCTCATCCTGCTTTGCCTCTCGTGTAGGGAATACATTCATGGGCCACATTGTGCCCGCCTTTCTTCTTTACAGATGGAATGCACGAGGTTTAAGTGACTCATCTGCCCAAGCAGTCCAAGTGCCATGGCCTTGAGCTTCCGGTCTTTCTGTCTCGGCCTCCCAGTGGATGGGATTGCATTTGAGTGTCACCACATCTCGTTTCTCAGTTGTTAATAGCAAATAATGAAGAGATTTACAGTAAGATGTTACTTAGGAGGAGAGCTGAATAAGGCACAGCCAAATTTTCTCAGTATAGTCTCAGACAAACTACAATGACTTACCGTGTGTGTGTGTATGTGTTCATGTGTAGTGCATACATGTGCATGAATGTGGAAGACAGAGATCAGTATTACCTTTTTTGAAATGAGAGATTATTTTTAATAGAGTTTATCTCTGGTGTGAGTTTGTGCACATATGAATTCACGTACAGAGAAGTCTAGGACATGGGCATGGAGTTCCTGGAGCTATGTGTCTCTAGCTCTACATGTAGCAGAAGATGGCCTAGTCGGTCATCATTGGGTGGAGAGGCCCCTTGGTATTGTAATCTTTATATACCCCAATACAGGGGAATGCCGGGGCCAAGAAGTGGGAGTGGGTGGGCAGGGGAACAGGGCGGGGGGAGGGAGGAAACTTTCAGGATAACATTTGAAATGTAAATTAAGAAAATATCTAATAAAAACTAATTGAAAAAAAAAGGTGTTTTTGAGCCTGCATGTGGGGAACTGAACCAGTGTCCTCTGAAAGAACACTATGCAGTCTTGAGCCAAGTATTGTAGGATGCTTATGGTCTTTAGCAAACACAGGAGAGACCGTTGCCATCTAGGGAAATCAAGGCTTGTAGCATACTTTGTATCTGTTGGAATTGGTGCATGAGATTATATAATGATCTCAGTAAATCTCAACAAATTAAACTGATTTGTCTTTACAACCTACTTTCTGGAAAAATTAAACTATTCCATTTTTTAAAATTCTTTGACAGTTTTGTACACATTTACAATAAATACTATAATCTCTCCAGGCTCTACTCTGATTCTTTTTGACAGAGTTTCTCACTAGTCTAAAGCTGACCAGTGAGCCCCTATGATTTTTTTATTTCTGCTTCCCACCACTAGGATAATAGGCATGTGCCCATAATGTTGGCCTTTTAAAATGTGGATTTCAGGGACTGAACTCATATTCTCATGTTTTCATGGCAAAAACTGTACTGATGGAGCAATTTCCCCAACCCAATGACTTACCTTTAGTGACCAAACGGAAATGATCACATCACCTAAAATATGCCAAACATGGAATTAGTTATTAGTTAGCATTAACTGCAAGTTTCTAAAGAGGGAAAACTGGAAGTTAACATGCATTATCATGAAGAAGCCAATGAAAGTAGACACAGCCTTCACCGTGTGTCATGGGTTGGTCTGATGCTGCTTAGACTCAAATGTACTAAATTCTGTACCCCAAGGTCTGGTTGTTCCACAATGAGCAGATCCTCATGTATACCAACTTTTGTTATATGATCCTTGTCCCCTCATGAATTGTTACTAATGATGCCTACAGCCAATAGCTGGGCAGAAGAGCTTGGGGTCTGAGGCAGGGATCATGAGGGGAGAAGAGAGATGAGGAGATGGACGTTACCATGGGGAACATGGAACTTGAGCATATGGTCATGAATGTTGGCCTGTTGGTGTAGAAGTGGCTTGGGAGGAATGTGGCAAATGATATCTCGGGGTTATTACCAGGGAAGTAGACAAAATAGAATGGAGGATTGCTATCTGCCCAGCTCTAATGCTTAAAGGCTTAGAAATATAAAGGTTTTGTGTCTTTTATTTGGGAACTAAGTGATCAAAGGTAGGGTAGAAACCCAGACATAATATTTGCCACAACAACCATGAAGATATGCGTGGCCACAAATCCCTGACCAAGGCTTTATGGTAGTTGACACTTCTTCTATGACCATTCAGTATTTAGCTGGTACATTCTGACTCCTGCTTAATTTCTTTTTAAATGAAGAAACCAGACATAAAGTAGTGTTACATTACGTTACATTACTTGATGGTGATTCTCAGCAGTAATAGCCATTTTACCTCAAAGAAAGCTGCAAGTTCATTGTCACAGCTGTATTAGTTTAGTTTTCTTTTGCCTTTCCCATTTTCTACTGAGCAGAAACCTCCCACTACCCCTTTGGGATGTGTATGTGTATGTGTGTGTGTGTGGGGGGGGGGGTGTAAAGTCCATGAATCTACAACTTCTATTAAGGCTTAGCTTATAGAAACATCTATAAATCAGGATAGACATTAGACTGATACACAATCATAATTCTTTTCTTTAAGCATACATTTATTGTGCAAGAAGATGGCTTTCACTGTGACGTTCCTGTGCATGGCTGTCACTTCACTGTGACGTTCCTGTGCATGGCTGTCCATGCTTTTGTCTCTCTTGCACACTCCGTTGCTCTGCCATTTAAACCCCTCTGAGCCTCCATGATGTTTTTGCTTTTCCTTTAAAATGGAAGTTATTGAGAATGGGATTGATACAAAATCCAGAGTGAACAGTATTTTTAATAATGAAGCTGATGTTGTTGTTAAACACTCTAAATCAAACTCTGAGTGGGCTGGAAATTTATTAGATTTCTTAAAACCACAACGCAGACTGAACTGATTACCCAGCGGTCAGTGACTGATTACCCAGCGGTCAGTGACTGATTACCCAGCGGTCAGTGACTGATTACCCAGCGGTCAGTGGCTGATTACCCAGCGGTCAGTGACTGATTACCCAGCGGTCAGTGACTGATTACCCAGCGGTCAGTGACTGATTACCCAGCGGTCAGTGGCTGATTACCCAGCGGTCAGTGGCACTTAGTTTTCAGTGTGAGGCTTACTTCCTACCAGTTTCCATAAGTTAATACTACTTCTGGATTTTGGGTTAGGATTTTATGTTTGCTGAATGATTTTATTTTTAAAGGCTAAGTTGTTTTCTTTGCTTTTTAAGCATACAAGCAGAAAAAAAGTTCATTATTTTCAATTTAAAGTCACTGCAGCCTAATTGAAAAATTCAGCTCAAAAATCTAGGGACCTTGTGCTTGCTGACTCTAAAACGTGGATTGAAAACAGATTCCAGTTGGGTTTAAGAAGTAACCAGACTAATATTCAAGACAGGTAATGAACAGGTAATACTAGTTAATGAGAAACACGATGTTATGAGTAGGAAGTAGGAACAGGGGCAGTGAGATCACTGGGTTTGCCAAGCTCTGGAAGTGTGGTTCTTTGTTGGGTTAATACAATATCCTGATTTCCAAAGGTACCAGCCAAGGGATGTTGGGGGTAACACTGGAGTTTCTGAATTTGACCAGTTCTAAACAAAGATTGACAACTGCCTCCTTATCCCACTGAACCTAAGTCAGTTCAAGGCTGTGGCATCTTTCCTTCTACTCCCTGGGAACCAAAAGGTGCTATGTACCATGAAGCCAAGAGCTGGCTTGAAACTCCCTAAGTATGGATCTTTTGTAAAGTTTATATTGTTTACCTGCCATCAGAGAACATGAGTTTTTATTCCAGTTTGGAAATGAGTTTGTCACACTTCTGAGTGTGTCCTCAGGCAGGGGGAACTATTCATACATAATACATGCATGCTTGTTTTGTTTTGTTTTGTTTTGTTTTGTTTTGTTTGATGCAGGTGCTAACTATATATTCCTGACTGATCCCAAATTTGTGATCCTGATTCATCTGGAATGCTGGACACTCTGCCTAGTCTATACTTTAATCTAATTATGCATGTAAAATATAGATACATTAATATAGGTAATATATTATAGATGATATAATATGCATTCCTGATTTAAAATCTAAAATAGAGGGATATAATATTGAATTCTCATTCTGGCTCTATCACTCTCCAGTTGTATGATTTTAGGTAAATTATTTAACCTTGAAACATAAAATAGTATTTGTAAGAGAGGGATAATAATGCAATCATCTCGTGGGATCTCTATTAACTGTAATGCTCAGTGTACAGCACTTGACATGCATGGGCGACACCCTAGCTTCAATCTCCAGTATTGTAAGAAAACAAAAATTACATTTGTAATATAATATAATAAAATACATATATGTATACTTATATGAATATATATAAATGATCTGTATTATACTTTTATGAAAATTTAATGGGTTAAATAAGAATGAATGCAAATTTTATCAGCTACACATAGTTATTCTGTGTCTGTCAGGCACTGTGTTATATGCTTTATGTACAGTCTTTTCTAGTAAAATATAAGATATTACTTTGCACACACATATTTTATAAACATTTTTATTTAATATAATGTTTAATACCATATACGCATCAGATAGATTACATATGTATATACATTATATATACATATACATCACACACTATATATACACATATATGTATATATGTATATAAATATATATATATATATATATATATATATATATACATATACACACACATATATATATATGAAGTAAGAGAGATGACATCAAAAGAAACAGAGAGAAAGCAAAGCAAGGGAGGAAGGAAAAAGCAAGAGCATGAGATGGAGAGAAGAAGGCATTGAGGGGAAGAGAGACACCACGCCCTTAGTAGAGGTGATCGCACATCCTATTCATTCAGACAATTGTGCTTTATTCTTGCCTTTAGTTCTGTGAATACTAAGTTGTAAATAACAAAAAGAATGAACTATGGCCTAGAAGCAGTCATCTTTGAAACACTCCAAATCACTTTTTATGTGCAAGATAGAAGTCTGCTTTTTGACCCTCATGTGCAGTCTGCTGTTTGTGAGCAAGTGTGGGTCATAGTAGCCATAGAGAGCTGGCAATAACAACATTGGAAAGTAATGTCAAAAAGGTGGTTTATTAAAATGCAATGGAACACACATAAGTGAAAATCACCCACAGGATATCACTGGGTCAAGTGGCTTAAGTTACTTATGTTCTTCAGCAAAATAACATGACACAGGTGAGACTATAGCCAAAATCTATAGAAATCAAGGCTTGTGGTATACTTCAAATGCCTTGAAATTTGGTGCATGAAGTTTGAGTCATAGGATAATACCAGGAAATCTTCAGCAAATTGAACTAATTTGTCTCCATGAAAGATCCTTCTTTTAAAAAATTGTCTATTTTATTGTTATTCTTTGACAGCCCCATAAGTATTTCATAAGTGAATTTTTATCATCTTTATTTCTCTTCCTCTCTTTCATGCACTACCTACTTCCCACTAAAACCCTTTTCACCAACACCTCCCACTTCTAGTTTCCTGTTTTGTCTTTTGTGAGACTAACCAGGCCAACTAGAGTTGCTTGCATGTGGGTTAGGGGTTATTTAGTAGAACATAAGGAACTTATCAGTGGCTCCACCAGGGGAGAAAATGACACATCTTCCCCAGCAACCATTAGCAGCCAGTAGACTCAAAGAGAAGGGTGGGATCTTATGGGATTCTCTCCATTTTGTGATGAAGTGTTGATGGGTCTGATCTTGTAGAGATCATCCAGAGATAGCCACAGCTGTCTTGTTTGTGAAGGCAACAGCGGTGTCGTATCCAGGAGGGCATCTTTTTGCTGCAGATACTTGGAAAGGTTTATTAGAATTTGAAACAATATCCAGATAGTAGTTCATAACGATACAAGTGTAGACAAACATTTTATTTCAGATTTTTGAGTTAGTAGCATTTTCACAAGGACCATGAATGATATTAGAGCTATATTTTCTAAGTTGAACATGAACCATGTTTAGTGACTGGATTTTAGAGCAGAGAAATAGCTTTTTACTGAGACTGTATATAGCTGCTGCGCCAGCCAGTCACCTTCTAAGAGAGTATCTGAGGAAAATAATGTTAAGAATGTAAGATATATTTTGGCTCACAGTTTAGAGGATTCAGTTCCTGGGTCGGTTGTCTGAGGAGCTGCAAGTGTTTTTAACTGCAGAGCCATCTCTCCAGCTCCCTGGTGTTTTTCCTTTATATCTGGTTTATAATGGCTAATTAGAGATGTCTACTTTCTTAAGCAACAGCTTTATGCCTTGGAAGAGAAGTCAAGACAAAGCTAAGGCAAGGCCATTATAAATGTTCCTCTGGCTTTCAGTTCTCAGTATACATGATCTACTGGAGAAAGGTCCAGAACATTATCAATATCACTAGCATCATCTTACCAAAATGCCCAGGGGAGGGAGGATGTCTCAAAACCTAGAATCAGGTTTCTTTTCCCTTGTTATTTTCATATATTTTTCACCAAGTCATAAGAAATAATACATTGAAAGGAAAAATAAGATATAAAGTTCAATTATATTTATATTGCATAGCCTGAATCCTAGGTATAATCCCTTGTGGTATTTAGCTTTTTGAAGAGACCTTTGACTAATGCACAGGACTGTATTCCTGTATCACATTATGGAGACATAATTTCTCCCCACTAGCTAGCTTGTGTAAGACTGTTGATGATATATTCCCCCCTCAACACATACCAGTAACCTGCATAGTAGGCTCAGTTCTATCATACATCAAATGATAAGCAGTTAAGACATATGCATTTACAATCCATAAATAACTAGGAAGATATAGATGTCCAAATTTCTCCTTTCTAATTCTAAAAATAATATAGTACTAATACCTTGAGATTTACTTTGATCATTTTTTTTTTCCTATCAGTTTGGGGAGATAGTGCAATTGAGTTGAAGGACAGACAATAAGGATATAAATCAATACAATTCAGAGAATTTTCTTTCCAGTTAGGGAAACATTTGTATTTAAGTGTCATTTCTCCTTGTTGTCTACTACCTTGTGGGCAAGTTATGGAATTAATAGCATTTAACCACTTTAGTTAAATTTAAACAAACTATTGACTTAGTTATATAGTTGTTAACTTTGGCTGAAGGACCAACCATACATCTTGGTGAAGGGAAGCCATTACTGAATAAATGAAATTCTCCATGGTGAATTCATCAGGTGCATCTCTAGAGAATGTGCTGCCAATTGGTGGGTTCCATGAAGGAACTGTTTTTTGTTTTAAGAGTAAAGTAATAAAAGGATGCATTTATTCCTATGGCCATATTATAAATGAATAAATAAATACATAAATACATAAATACATAAATAAATAAACGAATAAATAGACATTTTAACATTTCTTTTAAAGCACTGAACTGATGAATTACTTCTTAATATGTTTTAAAATGAATTGCAATAAATTTTAGGTGTCTGTTGTTTAAAGTAGACTGAATTTTGTCAGCTTTTCAATAATTAAATTAAGATGTACTCCTCTTCCATTTTTTTTAAAAACAAAACAAAGCAAAACAACAACAACCAAGCCTCCTAGGGATATCTACTGAACACAGCACAAGGCATGATGAGACTAGGTACAAACTCTCATATCAATGCTGGATGGGCAACCCAGTAAAAGGGAAAGGGTCCTAAGAGCAGGCAAAAGAGTCAGAGACACTTCCCCCCAATACTTCCACTCAGTCCCATAAGAACAACAAGCTACACAACCATAACATGTATGCAGAGGACCTAGCTCAGACCCATGCAGGCTCTGTGATTGTTGCTTCAGTCTCTATGAACTGCTATGAGACCTGCTTAGTTGATTCTGTGGACCATATTCTCATCATGTCTTCAACCCTCTAGCTCCTGTGATTCTTCCTCTCCCTCTTCTGTAGGGTTCACCCAGCTCCACCTACTGTCTGGCTGTGGATCTCTGTATCTGCTCCCATCTGTTGCTAGATGAAGCCTCTCTGATGTTAGGCTCCTGTCTATGAGTATAGCAGAATATTGTTAGAAATCATCTTATTAACTTTTTTTCAGTTGTGCTTGGTTCTATCTTAGGTCTCTGGGCTATCCAGTCTCTGGTTCCTGGCTATCCAGGCAATGCCAGGTCTTGGCTCCCTCTGGTGGCATGGGCTTCAAATTGAACTATTAGTTGGCCACTCCCACAAGTTCTGAATCACCATTACTCCAGAGCATCTTGCAAGCAGGACAAATTGTAGGTCGAAGGATTTATGGCTAGGTTGATGTCCCAGTCCCACTACTGGTTTACAGAAGGTGGCTGGTTCCGGTTCTGTATTCCCCATTAGCAGCAGTCATTTTTAGAGTCACTCTCATAGATTCTAGAGAGTTTTCACTGCACTAGGTTTCCATAAATATACCCCTGAAATATACCCCACCCCAATTCCAGTCATCTCTTCTGGTTCTCCTTCCATCCCCCATACCACCCCCAACTTGATCTGTCTTGTTTATATCCCCACACACCACCAGTCCACCTTCAAAGTCTATTCTATTTCCCCTTCCCAGGGAGATCCATTAGATCCATCATCCCAGGCACCCCCCACCCCAAGAATCCTCATTGTTGCTTAGCCTCTCTGGGTCTGTTGATTATGGCATGATTGTTCTTAACAGCTAATATCCACTTATACGTGATTATATACCATCTTTGTCTTTCTGGGTCTGGGTTCCCACTCAGGTTGGGTTTTTGTAGTTCCATCCATTTGTCTACATGTTTCCTGGGGCCATTGTTTTTTAACAACAGTAATTTCTTCATTGTGTAAATGTATCACATTTTATTTATCCATTCTTCAGTTGAGGGATATATACGTTGTTTGCAATTTCTGGCTATTATGAATAAAGCTGCTATGAACATAATTGAACAAGTGTCCTTCTGGTAGGATGGAGCATCCTTTAAGTATATCCTCAACAGGTGGATCTTGAGGTAGTTCAATTTCCAATTTTCATGAACTGCCATATGCCATACTGATTTCCATAGTGGATGTACAAGTTTGAACTCCCACCAGCAATGGAGGAGTGCTCCTTTTGCACCATATCCTCACCAGCATGAGCTGTCATTTGTGTTTTTGACCTTAGCCATTCTGGAAGATATAAGACGGAATATCAAAGCAGTTTTGATTTGTGTTTCCCTGATGGCTAAGGATTTTAAACTTTTATTGAAGTGTTTCTTAGCCATTTGAGATTTCTCTGTTGAGAATTCTCTGTTTAGACCTGCATCCAATTTTTTAAAAACAAAAATTAGATTGTTTAGTGTAGTGACAATTTTGGAATTTTGGTTTCTTAATGGCCAACCAATGACTGAGTCAACTTGAGATCCTTCCCATGGCCAAGAGCCAACCCCTGACACTACTAATGATATTCTGTTATGCTTGAAGACAGGAACCTAGCATAACTGTTCTATGAGAAGTTCCACCCTGTAGCTGATGCAAACAGATGCAGAGACCCACAGCCAAACATTAGATGGAACTTTGGGAGTCTTGTGCAAGAGATGGGGGAAGGATGGAAGGACCTAGAGAGGATAGAGACTCCACAAGAAGACTAACAGAGTCAACTAACCTGGACCTTTGGGAGCTCTCAGAGACTAAATTACCAACCAAAGAGCATACATGAGCTAAGCCCATCCCCTTCCCTCCCTGCCGCACATATGAAGCAGATGTTCAGCTTAGTCTTCATGCCCATCCTCCAGTGTCCCTGACTCTGTTGCCTGCCTGTGCATCCTGTTGCCCTAATTGGGCTGCCTTGTTTTTTGTTTTTTGTTTTTTGTTTTTCCAACTTTTATTAGATATTTTCTTCATTTACATTTCAAGTGTTATCCAGAAAGTTCCCTATACCCTCCCCCCTCCCGGCCCTGCTCCCCTACCCACCTGCTCCCACTTCTTGGCCCTGGCTTTCCCCTGTATTGTGGCATATAAAGTCTGCATGACCAAGGGGCCTCTCTTCCCAATGATGGCCAACTAGGCCATCCTCTTCTATATATTCAGCTAGAGACATGAGCTCAGGGGGTACTAGTTAGTTCATGGTTATTCTTCCACCTATAGGGTTGAAGACCCCTTCAGCTCCTTGAGTACTTTCTCTAGCTCCTTCCTTGGGAACCCTGTGTTCTAATAGCTGACTGTGAGCTTCCACCTCCATGTTTGCCAGGCATTGGTATATTTTCCCCCAAGACAGCTATATCCGGGCCCTTTCAGCACTATCTTGCTGGCATATGCTATAGTGTCTGTGTTTGGTGGCTGATTGTGGGCTGCCTTGTTAAGGCTCAGTGGGAGAGGTTGTGCCTAGTCCAGCAGTGACTTGATATGCCAGGGTGAGTTGGTACCCAGAGCAGGCCTCCTTCTTCTCAAAGGAGAAGGGGATGGTGGGGGGGAAGAAGAGGGATTGTGTGAGGGGGCCTGGGAGAGGGGCTGTGACTAGGATGTATGTGAAACGCCGCTGTGAGAAACTCCCACTTTCCCGCCCTGCCTAGGAGAGAGAAAATGGGGGCCAGAGTCCTCCTGCAAATAACCTTTATTGATCCATATGGAGAAGCGTGGAAAAGAGAGCGAGAGTGGGAGAGCGTCCCCAGAAATACCCACGTTCACATATACGTCAGCGTGACGTGTGTCGTCTTGGATTGGTTGTTACTCTCATATGCCCCGGGCCTGGGCGGTGACAAATGGTTGTCAAGGCGCAGCCGCATTTGGACTTGTATGCGTCTCTAGGCAACCGGTGTCGACGCGCGGACTCGGGAGCCGCTGTGGGCGGTAACTTACGTGATTACGTCACCACGCCTGCGTACTGAGTTGTTTATGTTTTCAGGCGACCGGTTCCTAGGTAACCCNATAAAGCAATCTAAGATTTAAAGTTCTTTAAATCTTAAATAACTCTCAACTCTAGATCTCATTAAGGATGGTTGTGAGCCACCATGTGGTCGCTGGGATTTGAACTCTGGACCTTTGGAAGAGCAGTCGGGTGCTCTTACGCGCTGAGCCATCTCACCAGCTCCTATTTTAACTGTCTCTGGATCCTCAGTCTTAGCTGTTGGGAGCTTGCCTTGGAGGCAAACTGCAGGGAAGGGTGAGGTAAGTCTTTAGAACAAAGAAACTCTCAGCAGGCCTGCCAGTCAATTTACAAATGTATAGCCATGCACCTTTAGTTTTTAGAAGTTAAGTGAATAAATAAATTAATTAATGTAAAAACAACAAAAATAGTTTAAGAATATATTTTTCTTTTCACCCCTGGTGTAAGATATGGGGCTACTTCACAGCAGCTGACTATGATTTGCCTCATGCTCTGGAAGGGGCATGATTTTGCCAGCTGCAGATAGTTTCTGTTAGTAGTTGTGTGGCAGTTGGAATTCTGCAGATTTTTCAGAGGTATATAAATGTTAGGGGTCCTGAGAGATTGGTGAGTTGTTGTTTGGTTGTTCTTGGTTGGCTTTGGTTGTTGTTGGTCACGTTGCACAAAAAAGAAACAACAAGGAGAAATTAGATATCCTTACAGCAAAGTTCAAACTTGCCCCAAGGAACTCAATGCTCCTGCTCAATATTGTTGCCTTATTCCCATCCCCTGACTTTATTCAGGGGTCTCTTTCCTTTCCTCTCTATTTTTTTCCTTTTATCTAGTGTTAGTGGGTTGAAAGAATAGAAGAAAAGGGGTGGGGGAAGAAGGATGGAAGAAAGAACCCATAAAGAAGCCAAAGTCCTGTCATAGTTTTATTTGTTGATGTTTAGTTTCTTGAGTTAGTGCCCATACAATTGGTGTTCTGCTTAGGAAGTCATCTCCTGGGCACTCAGAGTTATTCCCCACTTTCTCTTCTCTTAGGTTCAGCACAGCATATCTGGTTTTATGTTGAGTAATATATTGAATTTTTATGTCATCTTTAAATCCACAGTAAGATCTCAGCACAAAAAGCTTCCACACACATCTTGTCAGTTGACTCCTGGCAAAATCTGCATTCTCTCATCTGCAGCTAGGTTGCACAGCACTTGCCTAGATTATGTGAGGCCTTGAGTTCTACCTCAAATGCGGAACAGTGGGTGTGGGGGAATAAAGAGGATGGGAGAGAACCCACATCCCGCCAGAGTTCCGGTGCTCTGGGCAGGCAGACATGGAGGACTGCCATGCTCTCTCCACAGGGCCCTGGATGGGTGCCTGGCTGTGTGAAGCCACAGACCCCAGTCTACAGGCGGTGGACAGGGAGCAGTCAGAGGTCTCTGGGCCTCACAGAGGCCAGAGACAACAGGTTCCCAGACTTGGACATTCCATACATCACTGGACACCACAGAAGAGATGAGAACAAAGTGGGGTCCCCCAGGGGCAGCTCGGTCTGTCCAGGGGCTGAAGATAGGAGAGGGCAGGGAGAGAAGGGGGTGCTGGGTGGTTTCCACGTGGGTGAGAGTCTTTGGTTCGGTCCATGCTGGAACGCAGGAAGATCTTCCTTCGAGAGACTAGACGTGGCTCTTTAGGGGAAAGCCTGTTACATCGTTCAAGTATGGCAGGACTTGATGAACAGAGACAGTCTATGGTTTTAGAGCTTTATTGTAGAGACGCTGAGAGACAGAGAGAAGGTAGAAAGGGAGAGGCCAGCCATGGCCATGTGGATAAAGGGGAGAAGAGAGAGGGAAAATGAAAGCTAGAGATAAGAATGAGAGGTAAGAGCTGAGGAGAGAGAGGAGGGGCCAAGCAGCCCCTTTTAGAGTGGGCTGGGCTATCTTGCAGTTTTAGGGTAGCTGTGGAGAGGAGCATAGCTGGCTATTGCCAGGTAACTGTGAGGGTGGAGTTCTGCCAGAATGCCAGGAGCTTGGGAGCATGGTTGGTAGTCACAGGATTATGGAGTTGGGGCTCCGTGGTGTCAAGCACCTGTGTGTCTGGGAGCCTGGCTCACTGTTCTGTCCCTTGTAGAGTTTCTACTGGGTCTCTAGAGTAAGTCTCGATCGACCAGGAAACAGGCTGCCTTTTATGGTCCCACACTCAAACCCTGAAAAAGGAAAGGAACAACATAAATCTTGTATGAATATAGCACATTTGTTACATTATATAAACATGAAGTAAAGTCACTACATAGTTAAAGTTATCCTTGAACTCTTGAATCGCTTGCTACTTCATCGCTATGCCACTGTGCCTGGCTTATAACTCAGTTAATTATCATCATCTTCTTCCTTTTCCTCCTCCTCCTCTTCTTCCTCTTTCTCCATCACTACATTATATTAAGACATGGTTTCACTCTAGCATGACCTGGGGTAGAACTCACAGTTCTCTTCCTGACTCAGCCTCCTAAATACTGGGACTATAGGTGTGAGCCACAATGCCCAGACAATCATTTCTTGCTCTTTTAACACTGAGTAATTTTCTAATGTATATTATAGTATATTTAACAATTTATCCAATTAAGGAAGGCTTTGTAGCTCTCAAACCTTGACAACTATGGATACAGTTGTTTTAACTGTCTATGATGTAAGTTTTTTACTTCATTTGTGCAAATACCAAGAAATATTATCCTGGATATATACAGAGAATATTCCTATTGACTTGTTTGTTTGTTTGTTGGGACAGGGTCCCATAGGGATCAGGTTAGCCTGACTTTGAATTCCTTATCTTTCTGCTTTTACCTTCCAACTGTTGGAATGATAGATGCATGGTGTCAGATGTAACTGTGCTTACTTTTGAAACAGACAGCTAAATGGCTTTCTGCTACCTAATGTTCTTACCAGAAACACCTCAGCAGTGTTTGGGACCAGTGTTCTGGACCAGTGTTTCATCTTACCTTAATTTCTAACCTTCAATGATGTATGTTAATTACATTTTCAATGTGTGTTCACAACTTTTTATCAAATTTTAATTGGATTTCCAGTCCCTTCTTGCTGAGTTTGATGCCTTCTGTATACATTCTCTCCACTCTATGCCTTGTCCTCTCTCGAGTGTGTGCCTTGTTTATTTCCTTTGTGATGTAAACTCTCCAACATTCTTTAAATAGCTCTTCTCTTCAATTATAACAACTTTGAATCAGTGTTAATTTTCCAATGCCCTTGAATGAACTTCCTGAATTCAAAAATCTCTTTAACATAAAGAGAATACAAAAATTCACTAGAAATGATGTAGGTGACAGCCAGGCCATTGTAAGAGAGTCTTGCTTTGATGGATATTGGGTAGTCAGAGAAGCTTTAAGCATAATCATCCCAATGTCTTCTTTGGACACCTACAAGTCTCAAAGGAAGTTCAAACATTTGCTTTAGAAAAATGGCCAAGGACTCCATACCATAGATATCCTAGCTTACTTATAAATAGCTGAAATAGCAAGATATGATGAAAAACACTATGTTTAGATACAGAAACATAAATATATTTAATCTCATTTGTCAATTCATTGTGCCAAAGTTTTATAATTTGGAGTTCATGCAGCTTAATACATTGTGGATGAATTGCCTATTCTTCTAAAATGATTCATTGTGTTTTCCAGTGGTTATGAATTTATATCATTGTCTCAAAGACACTACTCCCTTATCAAGATGGTTATGGATACATATTCGTTTGCTATAAATCAGTGGAACATTTACAGTTTTTTGAAGTGTTATATTGGGCTTTTGTTGTTTTCTCTAGATTTTGGTAGAAAGAAAGGAATCAAGGCCAAGTTAACAGGTACACATTTAGGTTCCAGTACTGCTCCAGATAAAAGATGGGTCATTTTTTTTTCTTTAAACAAAACACAAGTAGTCATTAGAAAGAACTGAACTCGCATGTTAATATCAGCTTGTGTTACATCTTTTTGTACAATTGGTGAGACAGACCCTAGTCTGTGAGCATAGTACAGATGCTGCCACCATAATGTGGAGCTGATTCTCTTACTCGAGATCTAGAATTAACATCTGTCCCATTAAAGAGAAGTTTGGTTAACTGAAGGAGAATAGATAACCCAGTTCACAAGTACAGTCTATAAAGTTTCTTTGCATGATTCTTACGATTATTTCTACAGTCATTTATCAGAGAGAATATGTCTGGAGTGAGGAAAATACCCAGACCTTTGGCTTTAATTGGTCAGAGACACCAAGTCACTTCTGGTTCTTGACACCCAAGAAATGATAGGAAATCAGAAGTCAAGCCCAGTGACTGGAACTGATAATGCTAATGACATATGATTGGACCTCACAGTAGGCTTGAAAGTCATTCAAAATCTGTCAACACTCTCATTAACAAAAAGGGAATCCCAGACCCACTGTGAAAAGTCATCCTCTCTGGATATAATATCTCCAGATTTGGAAAATGAGAGACCATTGATTTATCAACTTGTTTTAGGCAATGAGCATTTTTTTTTTCTCAGCAGAATAAGTCTTAGGGACTACATTACTTACTCTCCTTTCATTTTTTTGTCTAAATTAAATTTTTTCATTATTTAATCAAGAAACTTAAGTGGGTCACAGCTCTACCACTTAGTCTTCCAAAATACCAAGAGTCTGGTATTATTATTTTTATTTTCTATGAGGAGGAGCTGGAACTCAGAAAGGTTAAGGATATTGTAAAACATCACATGGGAATAAAAGCCACAAGTTTGGAAGTGGAACCCTCAGCTATTGAATGCCAGAGCCCATTAGACAGGCTCCCCTCCCTTTTCCTTTCTCTTTCTCCCAAATCATTTTATATAAGTTTACATGTGTGGAGATGGGCATGAATTTCTACTGTATACATGCAGAGGTCAGAGAGCAATTGTATAACCTTTGCCACTCTATTAATCAGGCTAGCTGGTCTACAAGTTTCTGGATAGTTTTCCATTCTTCTCTTTTTATCTTGCTATAGAAGCACTAGGATTAGCTTTTGCACTTACTTACTTTAAGGTCCTCTTGCATGTGCAGGAAAACCCTTTACTCATGGAGCCATCTCCTCATCTCAGATGCTTCCCCCTTTGATGTTTGTACAATATTACCTCATACCTAAGTTGTGGGTTTTTCCAATCTTAAGGTTTTTCTTGTAATTAAATAGGATACAATGTTATTTTCTGCGGATGGTGGGAATGGCTTTCTGATTGCATTAAGGCCATCCCCAGTAAGTTGACTCATAGCATCTAGGTATGTATGTATGTATGTATGTATGTATGTATGTATGTATGTATGTATATCTTCATTTTATTTTATTTTATTTTTTGAGACAGGGTTTCTCTGTGTAGCTCTGGCTGTCTGGAGACTTGTTCTATAGATCAGAATGGCCCCTGACCTGGAGATCCACCTGCTTCTGTTCTTTTTATTTATCCTTTGGCAATTTCACGTACATACACAATGTTTTTTGATCATATTTACTCTCAACTTCCCACCTTCTGCTCCCTGACAGATCTGGCATGGCCCTCTCCTAACATCACACCCTCTTCTTTCTGTCTGTAACACACTGAGTCCAATTCATAGTACCCATTGTGTACTGCCCACTAGAATACTGACCAACTTTGTTGGCTTTATATCTTGTGCAGGTGGTCATAACCACAGTGATATCATGAGTGTGATCACTATGTCATGGCCAGAAGACATTACTTCACAGCATTTCTTCTTACCCCTCTGAGTCTTACATTCTTTCTGCTCCTTCTTCTGTAATATTTCTTGAGTCTTGCAGAAATTTATATTGATATTCCACTCAGGACTGAACATTCCATTGTTACTTATTACCATCACTTTGGCCAGTTGTGGGAGTCTACATTAACACTTGATGATTGAAAAAATAAGCTTTCTTACAAAGTTGAGAAAACTAATCTATGGATATAACCATAAATATTTATAGGAAAGTTTGACAACATGACCATTTAGCAAGACAAACAGTAGTAACTTCCTCTTTAAAGGCAATCACCTCTCAAGCATGGGCTTTTGTTCAGGTTTATAGTACTAGGATTAAATTTCCTCCTGTGGAGCAAGCCTCAAATCCTATCAGAAGATGGTTCGTCACACCAATAATCCTTATACCACTATTACATCAGTGGATACATCTTATCTGACAGGTTTATATTGTAGTATGCTGTTATGGACATCTCAGTGCAGAACTTGGCAGGCCCAAAAGCCTACAGGTGCTCATGAGACAAGAGTTTCAAAAGGAACTCATTCTCCTGGGAAGACATTCTCACAACCAGTTTTATCCCTGCATTTAGTCTGGCATATGAATCCATGCACTCATTTAGTAGAATTTTTATATTAAGCATAGCATGAATCCTGACATAAGCTAAGACTCCCAGCGTTCCAAAGGTCCTAGAGAATTCTTGATTTTCTGTGGGAATTCAGTATCTAGAGACAGGGAAGCTAATTAGCATTACATAGGGAGAAGCCAAAAGCAACTCAGAGCTGGTCTGCAGAATGTTTGCTAAGGGCAATAGTTTTAGGGAACAAATAGATTTCCTGCTGAGAGGAAATCCTCATTATAGCCAGGTAGAAAACAGACTACCTTACAGATTAAAAGCAAGTTGGTAAACTCCTTCCTTAGAATCTACTTGGACCTAGTAAACAGGGGGGTTGTGCTAATACATTATTCATGAGAAGGCCCGGCTAGTGCGGAAGCCCCTGATGCTACTTCTCACAAGGCTCAGAGAAAAGGCACAAATTGTGACTAGGGTGTGAAATCTTTTGTTTGTCAGTGGCTAATCCAAAACAGAGCTGCCTTACTAATTACTGTAATTATACCTGGTTCCTGTAAGTCCTTTTGATGTATTCATTCCTTTGTATTGTATCATTGTGGTTTTGTGGATGAACCTTGCCTGGTTTCTCATTGCCTTGCTGTATAAAAAGTTTGATGCTTAATTCACAATTACACTCAGATTCTACACATTCTCTCATGTGGTCTCTGTTTGTCACATTTGCAGAATCCCTGCCCCACTTTACTTCAGAGAACTTGACCAACGCAGACTAAGGGACCAAGAGGGCCTATGGCAGTATGTAAAGTTCTTTAATTAAGAAGACACAACAGCAGCTTGAAGAACACCTTTTGGCACAGTGAAAGATAGGTAGACTTTCTTAGGAATGTTCAATTTTATCCCTATATGTCACACAAACAAAATGTAATATTTTCTATAGTGTCTATGGTTTGACTATTGTGGACTTCTATTCTCATTGATGTACTGTGTGGCTACCATGTAACAGATGAGTTGAATCTGAACTGAACATGTTCAGACTTGTTCCCTCTCACACAGTATTTGAGTTATAATAAGTCTGTAATCTACTATCAATAAACTTGATAAGATGTATAGATTGTATGCAAATACAATATCACTCTTTATAAGATACTTGAGTGAGATAGATTTTGGCATCTGGGAGGTCCTCAAACAGCCAAGGATAACTGTGAATATCTGTCTTCTTTATGCATTGTAGCACTTGTTTTGCAATCTGGAAGGTCTGGGTTCAAATTTCAAGCCAAGAAAACATGCTGGTGAATCAATTTTCAAACATCCCTTTGGATTTCTGTTAAATGAGATGATAAATATCCTCATTGTTCATATTTTCCCACTACTGAAGCTAAGAACAACCTAAGTGAAACGTAGTGGTTTTGTGGCTTTTCTCATAAGATCCTCATAACATTAGATTAAAGTAAAATGAACTAAATTATAGAATTACTGGGTGAAATTTTTAGGAGGGAATAAAAACAGTAGAGAGTTTCCAAAAGAGTTTCTCTATGGATCTATAGTGTGAAGTTGATACTAGATAGGAATAATCCACCAATCCTAATGATGTTGATGGAGTAACTCAAAACATGAGGTCACATTTGTTGGGACTAATATGACATCACATTGGGGTTATGGGAGAGGAATTACTCAAAAGATACAAGGAATGGAGATTTCTGAGGTGAACCATTAGTGCTACTGCCCTCAGTATGGCTGGATAAGAAGAAATAATTTTAAACACAACTGAAGTAAGCCTCAAAAAGCAAAAGCAAAAGCATCAAAATAATTTGCTAGCTGAGTCAGTCACACGGGCAGAAAATACTTTTGAAAGCGTGGATGATCCTGAGGCAGGCAGAGGTAGGATTTGATTATGATGGGAAGACCAAAGTACAGCAACCAACCCTCTTCTCTCTTTGGTAATTTTCTACTTCCTTGTCTGTGCTAGCACTTGTTACTATCCCTCCCTCTCTTTAAAAACACCACCTCTGCCCAAATCCAAGCTGAGTACCCAGTGAGTGCTCTCACTCAACGTGAACAACAATTAAACCAAAGTATATACACCTCTTGAATGTGACCCTGGCCAATCTGAAATGAAACATAGAAACATAGAGAAAACATTTCAAAGCTTTCACCCCACAATGATCTCATGGAGAGCCTTCACCTCTCACTACCAAATCACAAGAAATAAGAAACATATAGACATTTGTGATGTTCTTGAACTAACCAGTTTCTACAAATCAAAGAACAAAGAGAATTAAGAAACAACCTCCAGAACAATAGAGAATATTTTCCAGCTATATATGTCAAATGAATAGCTGGAAATATATTTGATATTGAATATATCAGAACACAGAAAGAAAAACAATCACAAGTCATTGAGTTAAAATGATCTGAATAGATAAAATTCTTTAAAGAAAACTAAAAATGATAAACAAGTAAAAGAAAATCAATATAGAGAAGAAATAGCTGCATACACTTGCTTATTGCAGCATGATCCATGAAGGGTGTGATATAAAATCAGCTTAGGTAACCATGAATATTATATATGTATATTAATATATACATATACATACATAAACATATATATATAATTTTACATTATTACTATATATTATATGTAAATATAATTATATTCATAAATTAGATGGAAATATCACTACACCATTAAGAAGAATGAGATCCTGTTGTTTGTAGAAAAACAGATAGAATAGAGAACTGAGAAACTACAAGATAGCAACCTGGAAGTCCAGTATGACTACTGGAGACTGTAAAGGATGACAGGCTTGGGGACTATGAGGGGTGGAAGGCAGGTAGCTAAATATGAGTGCAACAGATTTTATGAACATACAGAACCACCCCCTGAATCCCATGCACAGTAACCATTCAGGCATCTCAATAAAAATAAAGTTAAATGAAAATCTGTAGTATAGTTCATGTCCACATCTTTTCCTATGGTGACAGTTATTAGATGCAAGCTACCCTTACGCTCTAATTAGGATCTGAGTTTCTGAGCCTGTCAAATATCTCATCTAATCATATCCCAAAGCAAATCTAACAGGGAAACCTGAACCAATGGAGGAAAGTATGCACACTGGGCATAAAATTGCTAATGCATAAACCAGAGTAATATAGCACACGTACTGAGGAATTCAGGAAAGTCATCTTCCTATTAAATAGAGTTTGAACATAGCAGACATAAATAGAGAAAACTCTAGGCAATGTTGTGCTACAGAAGAGTCAACATACACTTTTCTCTAGGGGAATGAACAAATAAATTTAAACATGTATAAACTTTAGCATCAGAAATGTGTTAGTCATTTCCATTCTTAACCCATGACTAATGTTCCATGCTCTTTAAATGGAAGCCAATTAGCTGTACTGTCTGGTCATTATTAAACATGTGTATTTGATAGTGAAAATTGGAAAAGTCATAAAAATTTTCTGGCAAATCAAAAGACTGAGAAGTATCTAAGATGTTCCAATTCCTGCAAATTCTGTTAAAAATCTTCCAAACAGATTTTATTTCATTTTAGGTTGTAAAAAAAAATCTCAAAATATACTGTGATTACCATTGTATGTACCTTGTCAGATCCTTCCCCATTCTTTTATCTGAGGTCAGGGCATGTTGGAAAAGATAAGAAAATCCATTTAAGGCAGTGTTTTGTCTAGAAAAATGGAGCAGTCTTTTACATTTCTGAACTCTACTCCAATAGAGGACAGAATGTATTATTTGGCTGATATGGTCAACTGTCAGGAAACAGACTTGAAAATTGAATTTCAGGCTAGTATGTGCTCCCTTATGTTCTATGCTGTGGAGTAGAAGGAGCAGTAACTGAGATGTAGTGACAACTTTCAAATGGCAAAAGGCACAGCATCTTTCTTTTAAACTCCATGGATTGAATATCTTCTTTTCATTCATCTAAAGAGGGTATGGATTGTAATAGTAAGTAGACATTTTTTTTTCAATTTTTTATTAGATCTTTTCTTAATTTACATTTCAATTGCTATCCTGAAAGTCCCCTCCCCCCTGCTCCCTCCCCTCTCCCTTCTCCCCTGCCCACCCACTCCCACTTCTTGGCCCTGGCATTCCCCTGTATTGGGGCATATAAAGATTGCAGTACCAAGGGGCCTCTCCTCCCAATGATGGCTGACTAGGCCATCTTCTGCTATATATGGAGCTAGAGACATGAGTTCTGGGGGTTCTGGTTAGTTCATATTGTTGTTCCTCTTCTAGGGTTTGATCAGATATAGTTAGTTATTGAGAGTTAGTCTACTGATGGACTCACTGCTATCTTGTTTACTACATGAAAATAATGATCTACCAATTATGAGTTTTAGTTACGGTTTGAATATGAAAGAATCACAAGGGAATGAAAGAAAGAAGAAAAGAAGAAACAAAACAAAACCGAAATCAAAACCAATGTCCTTGCCCTCTGTGAGAATGTTGCAAAATAAGCATTCTAGCATTTGCTACTAAACATCACATGTTTGATGTCAAGCATGATGGATGTACCTGTTTCCATAACAAGACTGAAATGAGTGAAAAACAAAAGAAGCAGAAGGATATACGTGATGTTTAGTGGAATATTTTAGAATTATTTTAAAACACTGTAGGCATATGTCAATTTGAAAAATAAATGATATTAATAGTGTAGTAGGGAAGAGTTCTATATGTAAATATGATTGATCTTCACATGGATAAGACAAATCTGATAGGAAGATAAATGCACTAAAACTTAAACACTGGAGGAGTTTTTAAAATCAGACCAACAGCAACAGTAATAGAGCTCATGAAATTATACGATTCATATTGTACTTGATCGCTCCATGGTAAATCTTTGTAGCAGGCCATGCCATTTCCACACTGGACATTAGTGACTGTAGTGAGAGTAGAGGAAATGAGATTTCCTGTAGATAATCAACTAAAGGGATGTAGCCCTGCAAGACAAGACTGTACAATTTCATTCCTGGACTGTTCTTGCTATGGTGAAGCTGTTTTCAAAAGTGATTTTCCCCTGTTGGGTCTACAGGACAGGACAGAAGCCTTCCCCCTTTATTATGTATTTGGTGTGTGTAAAGCAGCCCCAAGCCTGGAGCCTGAGGGCTGCGTGTGACCATCTGAGCTGTCACCCTCCACTTATTGGCCAAGCACTTGTCCTTGTAAGCTGATCTAATGCTTTCCCCATCACTTGCTCTAAAGAATCACAGTTTAAAGTCAAGTTAGTTGAGAAAAAACATTAACAAATATACATATGAATTCCAATGTGAAACCTGGTGTTCCTTCTCAGGGAAGCACAAGCACCTTAAGAGTCTCATTTCTATCTTGTTCCAATATACTGTCCCTATATATTCATTCTTCCTGGTTGAATCTTCAAGCCCACAAAGATTTTCCCAGGATAAGCCTGGTTCCTGGTGCTGCTCCCCAGATTTTGTCTTGAATCCCCAGTAATCTGGTGATGTCATGGCACAGAAGACTTCCTCCCAGGGATCTCTGGGGGAGACTGCTATTACACTCTCAGCAACATTATGGTCTTTAGATGGTTGGGACAGATGATGTGTTCGGTCCCTGAAGCTCCAAAAGTCTATGAATAAATAGCTTGTGGGCAGCCCTGGGAACAGGCTCATCATATTTCTCTGGGAAAAGCTAGTGCAATTCCAAACAGGCCCTAGAAATGAGCTTCTGGAACACTATTAAAGCTGAAATTGAACAACTGGGAATGAAGCATACAGGGATTTGGAAGAGAACAAGTTGTCTTTGCATTTGGCAGTGCTCTGGGTCACTTTGCGAATCCAACTACAGTAAAGGCATGTGGGCTGTGGATGTAGTTCACTTGGTAGAGTGCCTACTTAGCACAGCATAAAGTCGGCCATGGTGACAAACAACTATAACCCCAGTCTTTGACATGTGGAAGCAAGAGGATTGGGGGTTAAGGGTAGACTCATCGCCCGTCACTCCATCACTTTTATTCTCTTCTTTCTCCTTCTCCTCTCTTCTTCACTGATGTCGTCACTAGGGGATAAGGACATGGGGCTAGCTGATCAGGGTTAACTCTGTCACTGTGTGCAGAGACAATGATATTCTGAAACTGAGAACTGTACTTGCTGTTGCCCTCTTGCAGCAGAATGAACCGGGAGGAGTTATCATTCTGGCTAGGAGACCAGACAACCCCAGAGCTAGATACTATAATGATGTCATTATTTAACATTTTTTATCCAAAATATATATTTTATTAATTGGTTATTTTATTTATTTACATTTCAAATATTGTCCTCCTTCCCAGTTTTCCTTCCGCAACCCCCCCATCCCATCTCCCCTCCCCTTTTCCTCTAAGACGGTGCTTACTCACCTACCCACTCGAGCCTCCCCCCTCTAGCATCCCCTTACTCTGGGGTAACAAGGACCAAGGGCTTCCTCTCCCATCGATGCCAGATAAGACAGTCCTCTGCTACATAAACATGGACCCATCCACAATGCTGAGAAGTGCCTTGCAGACAGGAGCCTAGTATGACTGTCCTCTGAGAGGCTCCGCCAGCACCTGACTAAGACACATGTAGATACTCAAAGCCAGCTATTGGACTGAGCCCAGGGACCCCAATGAAAGAATTAGGGGAAGGACTAAAGGAACCGAAGGGGATGACAACCCCATAGGAAGAACAATAATATCAATTAACCAGACCCCTCAGAGATGCCAGGGACTAAATCACCAGCCAAAGAGCAGTGAGATATTTATGAGGATGTTATATCTGTAATAGAAATTCCTGCCTCTTTAGTAGCCCCAACCCTTTCTCTGCCCATTGAACTCACATACACTTCATGGCCCTGTCACATATCTACCATGCTATGATATGACAAGGAAGACTTCTCCAGAAGCTTGTACTGTCCTGTTGCTAGTTTTTAGAATTCAGGACAAAAAAAGTATTTTATTAACAAATGACCTAGTCAGTAGTATTTTGCTCTGGCAATGGAAAATGGACAAATATGTAAACAAATAACACCAGAAACCAGAAAAGAGGAGGCTGAGAGGTCCCCATTACTCCCGTGTACACATATAGAAATGATGGAAGTATAGAAAGACACATGGCACATAAGATAAAAATCCTAGTACAAAAAAGGACAACTATGACCTGTTATTTTAAAATCACATTGATGTCTTTTGAAACAAAGGAAATAAACTCAAATTGCTCTGTCATGATGTTGAATAATGATGTCATTATGGTTACCCTCTGCTTGATTTGTAATTTCTGGAAACTTGACATGACCTCATAAAAATGAATCGCCCCCTGTGGCTTCATATTCAATAACACTGTTAGATTATTCATTTGCTCTTTCTTAATATTTATTAAAGAACAATGTTTAATGATTTTTTTATTTTAAAATTTTCCTTTATATATAAAATGGTTATAGAAATAGATTTTAAAAATTTGTTCAAACTTCACTTTCTATTTTTAGCTTTTCAGGGAAAAATGGAGTACAGAGAAATCCCATGTACTCACACATAGTGCTTGTTGATAATACTTGTAACAATTAATGAGCTGATATTCACATATTGTTAATTACAGGCCATATTTCTTGTTTTTATCTAATTTTCTTTTCCATTTTTAGAAGTGCCTGTGTGTGTAGGTACATATCACTAATATGTTCATGTGGCGCTCTCTCTCTCTCTCTCTCTCTCTCTCTCTCAGACATGACTAATGTTCGGTAGTCTATCTTGCTCCCAATCAAATTAATGTAGCTATTTCTAATTTGTCATAAATCTTTGAAGTGATTTCCATATTTACATTTTGGTTATTTCCTTTACATCAACTATCTGATTGATGCTTTTGTATTAGCAGAGCTGTGTGTTTTCTGTTTTGCTTTAATTTCACTATTCCCCAAGACTCATTGTTAATTGTGGTTTTTGTGAATAAGCAACATATTTGAATACTTAAGTCATGACTCAAATATGTTCACATATTTGGGATTTGTTAAATGAGTTTTTAAAAACAGAAATATTTGATTAAGAGGTAAAACAAATATGAGCTATAGTATACTTCTCCATACCCTAGTATCTGGATTGAAATATAATTCTAGAAAATATATCCTTTCTTGGTATTCAACTTATGTTGTGGATCTCAAAGGACAGTATTAATAGCCAATGGAATCTAATGCTTAAGGAAGAAGGAGAATAATGTTATTTGAGTTCACTTTCTTTGTGCTATACCTAAAGCATTTTACTCTATCATCCTGTCTTAATACAATCAAGTCTGACTAAAAGATGAGGAAATTACACTCAGGGATGTTTAAAAGTTGGAACAAATTCATACTAATAGGTACTAATATTTCTTTCACCTACTTTTCAAGTTGATTTTTTCTTTCTATTTTTCCCAGAGTTCATGAAAGACCACATATTATTTTTGCTAATATAGGTAGATGTACAGGTTTTAGAAGAATAATACGCCAAGTATTGTTTTCCAAAGATTGTCATATAAATCCAGCCCTGTAGCATAACTTCCATTCACTTCTTCACCTTCAGATCTGTGATGATTATTATAAGATGCTCATTATCCTGTTGTTATAACTTGACTTGGACATCCAGAAACAAGAACCACATTTCGCCCCTGGAATCTGGCTGTCAAAAGTAGTGACACTTCATGAATTTCAAGACTGAATAATTAAAGGTGACTCTTAAGCTTATTCTCTTGGGACACTCAGTTAGCCCAAGTAACAAACTGTCAAGAAGTCTAAGTTGAGTGTAGAGAAGTCCTTTTAAGGAGAACTTTATAGTTTGGACATTAATATGAATGAGGAGACTTGCAAACCACTAGCGAGTACCAATTTGCTAGCCACTCTAAGGAATGATACTTGAAATAATCCTCAAAATCCTTTGTTTAGTTTTTCACTGACACCACATGGAATAAACTTGGGATTTCTATGAAAGATTAAATACATATGACCTAAGCAAACTATTGGTGTGGTTTTGTACCACTTTTTAAAGATAGTAGTTTATTATTTAACAAAAATAAACACTAAAATTTGTATCAAGTACTCTTATGGATTCACGGAACACTTATAACTAAAAATTGCATTACATTTCTGCAAGTTCCTTTTCCATGAGATGAACTGAGATGCAAGCAGTTATAAAGGACTCAAGAACAACTGCCCAGTTTTGGAAGACTTGCATAAATGTGAGATAATGACTCTACATTAGGCTGCTTTATTACAGAACCTTGTTTGTCTGGTTTGTCAAGAGAAATCTAGGAAAAAGGAAATTAAGTTCATTTTTCTCTGGATTTATTGTAGTATCATGAACAGTTGAGGCAACCTTTGCCCCATTTAACAGGTTCCAAGGCTTCTCTTTGAATTATGGACTGCTTTCTCTGTTACAAGTTAACTTCCATTCTATAATTTAATAAGTATTTGATTTAATTTGTGATATTTTTCTTTCAAAAACCTGGTTTACTTAAAGCATATCTCATCTGAGTCTAATTTTTGCATCTTTAAAAGCATATTTGTTTTCCTTCTGTTACTTTTCCCCCTAAGGATCATCATTTATCAACTACATCAAGGTGATGACTTCTCCTTACCCATCCTTGATATTTATTGACAAGTTCATAATATCATCTAATAAATTTTCAATCTACATGCTTTGCCATAGCGTCAATATGTGAAATTCTGCCTGGTGCTGAGTATCGAATGTGATTCATATTTATTATCTTAGCTAAGAAAAATGTCCATGGACAAGAACTTTAAATTCACACATATGGCCTCCATTATTCCTTTCTGAAGATCTCTGTCTAGGAACAGTGATCTCTACTGTTCAGTGACATAATTGCATTAGATTTAATTTTCCTTATCTTGGATATTGAACGTGAAATGTAGCTCAGAGGTAGAGCTAATCTGTTTAGACACAAACACTCAGTAACAAAAGTGTATGAATGGTAGTGGATAGCATGGCAGGCAGAAAGCCCTAGCCTTGTCTAACACGAGTGCAGGTGGAACTCCTAGATCCCCTGATGGTGTCTGATGGCTGCTTAGTCACTGTTTCTCTTGATCCATCCTTCACTGTTCAGGGTCATCCCTGATAATACACCAATAGTACATCAATAATAGCCCTCAGTTTTTAGGGACTTTCTGTCTAAGCATGAAATAGTTTTTATAGGGCTTCATCTCAGAAAATACACAGTACCCCTCTGTTTCCAGAGATGTCCTAAGTATTAAGTAGCTCCTATCTGACTTCCAAGTAATTCTATCAGACAGATGCTAGGAAAGGGTAAAAGTCTTATCTATGCTGTTAAGATAATAACATCATATTTACCATTACAGACTGAGTTTCCATGGTGACAGCTCACACTGTAGTACACTTGGAGAATGTGTAAACTGATACCAAAGAAAGCCATTATAACTCCCAAAGGAAAAAAAAAATTTGCCGTGTTAGGTCCCTTTTTAAAACTTCAATGGATAATATGCAAGGGACTGAAGGACTAGAGTCTGTTAGAAATAAGCCAGAGGATTCTAGGAATAGAATGAGGACTATTTTAAGATTAGCCAAATATATGCATATAAGTAAAATTAAATGAAAGAAATGGAGACTTAAGATATCTTTGATTACAACTAGTTAGAAGAGCAAAGGAAGGGAACAGTCAATAGATGCTCATTTTCATGGCAACTGGAATCAGAATATGGCATTTTTGAATGTTTTCACGTATTGGTGTGTGTTTTGGGAAGATAGGGAAAAGGAGAGTGGGAAGGACTAAGAGAAAAACTATTAAAGTGTGAGAGAGTTCTTAGATATGTGAAAAGACAGAAGACCCAGCAGAAATCCATCTAAGTACCATGAGAATTACAGAACAAAAAGCAAACAATGAGAGAAAAGTGTTCTTTGCAATCATCCTGGCCGCATAAGTGTAAAATGAAAGTGCAAAGCCTACTTTTCAAAAAGCAGAAAAACATTGTGGTTAGAGTACATTAAAGCTTTTGGTCATTTTCCCATGGTTTTGCTCCCAAATTGTCATGATGGATGTTTTGTTGTTTTCTTTTATTTGCCTGGATGACATTCTAAGTAATGAAAAATTTAAATGTTTCATTATTAGCTTATATTTTACTCTTCATCTTCTGTTGAGCAATGCCAAATATAAGTGCAATGATTGGTACATTCAACTCATGAAAAAAAAAATCACCACCACTTGAACTACTGCCTCATTCTCAGAACAGACACATACAACCAAGATTATCAAAGGCAAAAGGTACAAATTGAAGAATCTCAAGAGGTGAGTGCAGACCTTCAGAGGCACGAGTAGTGGAGACTGCATGACCAGGGAACATTATCATGGGGCTGATGGTGCTAATTCATTGAGTCTAAGCCAATTGAGAGGGATGCTTTAAGCAACCGGGTGTCTACACTTTCTATAGCCTACTGCCTTAGGGCACGGTAGACAGGAATGTACTCAATGATGTCTAACATAGACTAGGTGTTATGTAACTGTTCCTATGGGCTGGATTTCTTTATCCACACTCAATTTTCTGTTGGTTGACTTTTCACAACCAACTCAGTCATTGGGATAACTTTGACGGGAATCTAATCATGTAGATTGTTTATTTGCTTGCCATTCACACTTCTTACAAAATGTAAGGACTTTCTTCTTCTACATGGAAATGATGGCAAGCTTCCAGATTTTCCCTCCCTTCAAATCTATCAAGGTGCTCCTAGAATAAATAGCTATTGTAATTGTCAAAATTTACTCTCTGGAGAAGGCATGCTAGTTTGTAAGGGTAGTGTTATTCCGTTTCAGGAGTGCTCATGGAAAGGGCTGTCAAGGAGCTGGTTCTGTTATCATTTGCTCAAAAGTGTCGGTGTCAGGAGCTGGGCATTTGGTTCTAGATGCTGTACACAGAGCATTGATTTGCTGCTATCTTCCCATTAGGGATAGGAATGGTTTTGAAAACACTAGGAATGAACAGTTTTCTTAGAAGAACACAGGAGAATTGTCAGTCTGATTTTAAATATTTTAAGTTTTAAATATAGAAGAAAGAAATTAGATTAAGCCTGAGGCTCTCAAATGACTTAACCAGTATTAGTGGACTGGTGTGGGAAGAAGCCAAATGAACTTAAGAGGCAAAATCTTTGAGCTTTACAATTGTGCAAAAATGAGGGTTCTCAGAATCATGATACAGGAAGCTTTTCTTCCTGGTCAGTATTTAAGCAAGAGAAGAACAGTTTGTGCTAAGGCTGTTGTCTAATACTGGACTCTTCTACTCAGTAGACTTGGCTATGAAGAGTTGCGAACTCCTCAAGACATGAAGCAACATCAGATGCTTTGAGAAGTATTAATTCTTTATGACTTTTATTTATTAGAATGGAATTAAATTAGATGAATTTAATCTATTTAAATATCTATTTAATACCCTAATCTATTTAAGGTGTTCTAGTGTTAGTATTAATTTCCTCAAGCTTCTGTCACAATATGACACAGCCATGTGATTTGCCAATAGAAACAATCCTAGAGGCTACTCATCCAATCAGCCATGTTGGTGGCAGAACCATGTTGCTTCTTAAATCTATAGTTGAGGATCCATCCTTGTATCTCCCCAGCTTTTGATGATTGATTTCAACCTTGGTGTTCCTCAGTTTGAAGAAGAATCAGTCCAAACTCAGGAACTGTCATCAGAATGGTGTTCCTCTCACAAGGACATCTGTCATAGTCAATTATTTTACTGTTCTCATCGTAAATATAAACCCGCAAAGTTCTCATCTCTCAATGAAGTCTCATTGACAAGTATTAAAACATAGGAATCCAACAAAACTTTAGGGTGTGCACAATTCGGTCCTTGTCATTTGAAGAGCTTAATATTCTACACTTTGGTACTGGCTCCTTTGTTTTCTTGTTGTTAACAATGAACAATTAAGTGCCTAATCTCTGGTCCAATGGCCTCATACATCCTGACTACAAAGGTCAAAGGAAGGATCTACAATAAGACCTTGAGAAACAGGACAGATTTATTTCATTTTAAGAGAGTCTGAGAAAATGAGCTGACTTACTCAACCCAAGCCTCTCAGCCCACAAGAGGAAGAGAAAAACACAGGCAACTATTTTGGACATTTATTCTGAGATTTATGGTTCAGTTTTTCACTGTCCAGCGACTCCATTCCCATAACATCCTATCTGAAGTCATTTAGTGTGACCCCAATCTGTCACTTTCTTGAAATAAGCCCTCTTTTGCATCCTGTCCTTAATTTCTGGTTGCTTTATGGGCTTATGTTGATTATCACAGTGAGTAATTGGGGTGAGATGCAACATATTTTCCAACAAAAGGATAAATGGTCTGGCATTTTAAAAAAGATATAAAAATGATATTTCAGTTTAGACCCAGGAAAAATAAGAACATGTGTTCACTAAGGCTTGAAGGGGCAGATGTGAGCCAGTAGTGACAAACACAATCTTGAAAAAGAACAAAATGCAGTGGTCCTTAACCCACAGTTATAAAATATATTATGTACTTACAGTAATCAGAATTAATATAAAGGCAGACATATAGATAGATGATTATACTAGAATTGGTTTGAAATAAGGTCTTGTTTTTGGCCAGTTGATTTTAAATAGTATTCACTGTGCTGGCACAGTGGGAAGAAGAGGAGTGGCATTAATACAAATGGTTCTGTAACATGACAAAGAGAATATAGACACCTAGTGTATGCTAGTGTCCAACCAACTCTAAAAATAACATAAAAGTATAGCTTTGTGAATGTAATACTTCTATTATTTTTGATTGACAAATCATAGATGTATCCATTTATAGTATACAATGTGTTGCTTTAACATACATGTACAATGCTTCATCATGCTAATCGACATACTTATCATTTTGCTTATGTATATATCTAATGGTAATTTTTTGAAATTTGTTCTTAGATATTTTAAATTAAAAAATGTGTTACTATCGACTGCAAATTATCTTGTGTGCAACAGGTCTCAAGACCTATCCTACTTGGGTAGCCCTCATATATAAGCAAAAGCATACAATGGTGCAGATTCTCTGACAAATGGTTGGTAATTCTTTAAATTATTAAACATAGTATTAAAACGGGACTCTTTCTAATCCTAGGGGTTTATCTATGTTAACTGAAAATATGTGACCACTAAAAGTTTATGCAAGAATGTTCACAACATCATTGTTTATAATGACTCCAAAGTAGGAAAAATCCAGCCTCCTACTGAATGATAGATTAATGAACAAAATGTGGCACAATTACATAATGAAATTCTATTTGGCAGTGAAAAGAACTGTTGATGCATGTGGTAATGTGGTTAAAGCTTAAAATGTGTTAAATGAAGGATGCTAATTCAAACCCAATGCTAGTCAGATTCTACAAGAAGTTGAGGGTGGGTAAGTATGTAGAACTAGAAAGTACTTGGTCAGTTGTTTAATACTGATGCAGAAAGGGATGGGCATGGCAGATAATGAATTGACTTTTGTTTAGGGAATGATAGAAATAGTCTAGCATTAGGTTATAGTAAGGTTTCCCAAATCTATGAATATAATAAAATCTATTTATACATTTTAAATGAATAAATTATGTGCTATATTAATGGTATCTCAAAGAAGCTGTTAAACTATTAGTATATTCTAGAAAAAATGAATCAATTTAAATAGAAAATCATAAAAGGATAATATGAAGAAATGATATATATGTTAAGTGAGGTTTGAAGATGTTTAGGAATTATCTAAATGAAAGTCAAGGAAAGAAGCTAGAGTGGTAACAATGTGGAAGCAGGAAATACATGTTTTATTAAAGGCCACTAGTTAGCTGGGCAGTGGTGGCGCATGCCTTTAATCCCAGCACTTGGGAGGCAGAGGCAGGCGGATTTCTGAGTTCGAGGCCAGCCTGGTCTACAAAGTGAGCTCCAGGACAGCCAGGGTTAGCTACACAGAGAAACCATGTCTGGGGGGGGGGGGGGGGGGGGGGGGGGGGTCACTGGTCAAAAGTGATGTTGTCATCATGGCTTCCATAATCTTCACCTTAGTTATTTATGCTTTTATAGTCTCTGAGTCTCCTTTGAGCCTAAAGGAATACTGTCACTTCTAGTAGTAAAAGTGTAACAACAACAACAAAAAGCATGAAAAACTGGGCTGACTTGATTCTTCAACCAATTAGCATTTCTACAACAATGAACATCAATAACAGTAAAAGAGAAAATGTTTTAGAGAACTCGAAAGATCAATCACAAAAAATGTTCAACAAAATATAAAATACACAAGATCCTAAGGAAATTGATGGAGAGTGAAGCACATAGCTGAAAGAACTAAAGGAATGTGTTAGGATAAGAAAAGAAACAAGAGACCCTAAAATAAACTAAAATGTGAAGAATTCAATCATCAATGAGGAAACCTCAGAAAAAAAAACTCATTAATAAAATGGGTCACGCAGAGGGGGCAGAATGTCAGGGTAACAATGAGAGAGAAACAGGAGCTTCTAGGAAGTGGTAAATATCAAATAGCAACAAAACACAAACAAGGGATTATGGGAAATAAATAAAAGACCAAGAACTATCAGGCTGTGTAACTGTGCATTTCACGCTCCGAGAAACAATGACTATCCACCCCAAACTGTTAACTCCTTCATAAACGAAAGAGAATAAAATCTTTCAATTTTGATTAATCTAGCTAAGTCAGTATTATAGAAGATATACAAAAGAATCTTATACTGAAAAAAATTCATATCCTTGAGATTCCAGGAACTAATAAACTGGATTAGAACAATAGATAAGCAAATGAAAATTAAGAAAGTACCAGTAAAATAACAGGAATTAATATATACCATTCAATAATAACTAAATACTGTCTCCAGTCGAAAGAAAGAAAGAAAGAAAGAAAGAAAGAAAGAAAGAAAGAAAGAAAGAAAGAAAGCCAGAATAATGGATTAAACATCAGGAACACAGCATTTACTGTCTGAAAATATTGAACCTCATTGTCAAAGACAAACATAATCTAAGAGTCAAAGTGAGGAAAAGGGCTTGTAATGGAGCAAACAGAACTAGGAAGCAAACAGATACAGCTACATAGCTATCTGACAAAGGAATCTTCAAATCAACATTAGTCTGAAGAGACCAAGGTCATTTCATACTAGGAGAAAAATGAGTTATGAGGATACTGCAATTTTGATTATATACTGTAAAACAAATGCTACTGGATATAAAGGCACAGATTAACTGTTATAAAGAAATAATTTATGACTTCATTAGCCTAGCAACAGAAGGATACACACACACACACACACACACACACACACACGAACACAAAGTAAATCTTAGCAAACAAAAGAAAATTGAAAACTATTGTATGTTCTCTGTGATTAGAATGGAATAAAAGTAGAAACAGAATCCTTCTCAATAAATAATTTTGGGAAAGTTGAAGGTCCATGTAAGCTGAAACTAGATCCCTACCTTTCACTCAGCACAAAAATATGTTAAAAATGGATCCAGCACCTTATAGGGAGACCTGAAATTCTGAACCTGTTAGCAGACCACACTGGAGAAGCACTTCAGAGTATAAGCAGGGGCAAGGATTTATGAAAAGGATTCCAGTTCCTCGGGGTGAAGAAGGAACATCTATATGTTGACAAATGTGACTGCATGAAATTACAAAGTTCGTGTTCAGCAAATGAGAACAAAGCTCGATTCAATAGACAGATGCATGAAAAAAAATCTCCTGATAATGTTTATCTATGTTTTAACCCTTTTACTTCTTTTTTTTTTTTTTTTTTTTTTTTTGGTTTTTCGAGACAGGGTTTCTCTGTGTAGCCCTGGCTGTCCTGGAACTCACTTTGTAGACCAGGCTGGCCTCGAACTCAGAAATCTGCCTGCCTCTGCCTCCGAGTGCTGGAATTAAAGGCTTGCGCCACCACACCGGGCTAATACCCTTTTACTTCTTAGTCAACAGTCAGGCAGCTAAACAATAACTCCTCAATGCATTTAAAGCAAGAAGTGGAATAGTTTGATTCAGAAATCTTTTTTTTTTTTTTTTGCCAAGAAATCTGTGTGGCCAGCTCCCATTCCAACTTGTATAAGGCTTACTCGTATTTCAAGAAAAAAATGCTTTCAAAGTTGCTTGTGCGTGGAGATCACACAGTATCTGGCAACACTCCTGGTAACTTGAGCGGTTGGGGTCTGCGAGTCAGCGCACCACACGGACGGACGGGACCACACTGACAGCCGTGACCTCAGCAAGGAGGTAAATCTCGGGAGAAATTGCCATGTTGACAGGAGAAGCAGCAGTATCAGTAGATTGCTGGGATTCCTTTTCAGAACACAAACATGTCTGTAATGTATTGTCTGGTAATGATTAGGAATGCTGCAGTAGGACTTTTCAGTGTGCCTTAGAAACTCAGAGACAGAGAAAAGGAAAGTTGGGCATGGAAAACAAACAAACAAACCTGAATTGACATTAATGTTTTAAAATACTTTCCTGTATTTAAAAACTGATCATATAAGAGGTTTGTACTTACTCTGACCTTTTAAAGGTGGCCGTGTCTTCTGAGGAATGTCTTTTCTGGTCCTTAGGCTGGTGAGGCAATTGGTCGTCAGCCTATTCATTATCTCTTGGTTCTCAACCTTTGGTGTAGCCAGGAAGGCATACGTAGAAAGGTGCCAGCACTCATGGATGTTAGACACTGTTGACACTCAAAGTTTGATCCAATTGCTTCTTTAGTCCCTTTCCTCGTGGATTTTGATGCTAGGCTGCCTTCTAAGTATTGATAATAGTGCCTTCTGCCATGTGTGGCTTTTATCATGGGCTCTGGGGATCAAACCTAAGGCCTTGTGTTTGCACAGCAAGCGCTTTACCAGCTGAGCTGTCAGGCCAGCCCCCCTTTGGTTTTCAATTAATTGGGGTCAATTTTTGTGTCTCTCTTAAGATGAACAGTCTGAATAGAACTACCTGTCATAGCTATAATAGTAGCTCAGTGTGTTCTTACAGTTTATCCTTTGCTAAGTAAGTATTGTGATTCAAACTAATTACATATGATAATTATTTAATAAGTGTTGTTGATTCACACTTTTTTTTTTTTTAGAGAGAAAAGACATTTTGTGGGAAACAGAACCCTGAATTTTTGAAGGGTAAAAGTTGGAAACCCACAAACCCTTTCTACAGTGGTTCCAATTTCAGGTTACTAGGTCAGTAATTAATGACATTTATTTGGAAGCATCAGACAGAATTTTAGGTTTTGTGAGACAGACTGCATCTATCACAACTAATTGTATCTGTCTTTGTAGCATAAAAATAGTCATAAGCAATATATAAATAAGTAGGTTTGTCTGTGTTCTAATACAAATTTTCTTTGGGGAGAGAGGTACTGGGGATTGAACCCAGGGCCTTGCAGGTACCAGGTAAATGTTCTACCACTCACATAAATCTCCATGTTTGCAACTACTGAAGTTTTATTTCAAAAATGAACAGGGTTGAGTGTAGTGGTGCATACCTGTAATCCAGTCCTTCTGGAGGTACAGACAAAAGAGTTGGGAGTTTAAAGCAAGTCCTGACTACATAAAAAGACCAACCTGATTTCATGAAGCCCCAACTAAAAACAAGCAAAGAAACAAAAAAAAGTAAAAAGTAAAAACTAAGCAAGCAAAATAAATAAATAACTCCAAGCAAAATGAATGAATGCATGAATAAATAAATAAATAAATAAATAAAAACAACCAAGCAACCAAACAAAGTCATCTAAGCACAAAAGGGAAAACCCAACCCTAATAACAATAAAAGGCACACTGGGCTACATTTTGTCTATTATTGGTGAGATCTAATACCATGAGGCAACTTACTCATTAAGAGAAAGCATGCAGAAAGAGAGAGGATTATCTGGGAGAAATTTGTTTTATGTGTATTAAATTCTGTGCTTTCATTTCCTGCTCCAAATATACTGATGACAGTGAGAATAAAGTGAGTCCAGATAAGTCACATCATAGTTTTCTAGAGAAGACATCATTGGCATTCCTCTGGTTATAAACTCTGGACTCCATTTGCACAAGCTGGTGTTGACAATAGACAGGTGCAGAGTGATTCTTAACAGCTTTACACTAGAAAGCATATGGCAGAGCAAGTTCTGGTCCCTTTTGGAATGTTCTAGAAAAGCCTAAATATCATGTGCCAAATGCCACAATTGTAGCTACTGGATGTGACAAAATATTCTCCATATTCTCTCTCTCTCTCTCTCTTTCTCTCTCTCTCTCTCTCTCTCTCTCTCTCTCCCTCTCTCTCTCTCTCATGTTCACCAGGACTCACCACTCCCAGCTGCAGTTCTAGTTGCCTAGATTAAATATTTGCTTTCTGGGTTTTTGCAGTTAGTTGTATCTTACAGGTTGAGATTTGGCTAATTGGATACAGATAGGAGTGTTGCATATGAATTTAGGAGAGGCAGTGTGCTCTTCTTTCCCTGCTTTCACATATTGGGTGAGGTGCACACACTATGGCCACAGCCTTAGCAGCTACACTAGACTATGGGAAGAAAGCCACATGCTGAGACAGAGTCATGCTGAAAGGAGCTTGTGTACCAAAGCAAGGAAGAGTGCAGTGGATAACTTCATCTTGGGAAAACCACCTTCCTGATCATTTCCCTCAATAGGAGCAGGCACCTCTCTAACTCCTTTGTCTGCTCTTGGGAATCTTTTCTTCTTATTGGGTTGCCTTGTCTAGCCTCAATAAGAGGGCTTTTGCCTTGTCTTATTGTATCTTCTTTTGCCATGTTTGGTTATTGTCTCTTGGAGGCCTGCTCTTTTCTGAATGGCAACAGAGGGGTAAATGAATCTGAGGGAGAGGAGAGGTGGGGGTTGGGCTGGGAGGAGTTGGGGTAGGGGAAACTGGTCAGTATGTAATATATGAGAAAAGAATCTATTTCAATTAAAAAAGAACAGAGAAAGAGATCAACATCTCATTTCTAAGGAACATTATTATTGGGGCTTAAGAGATGGCCCAACAATTAAGAGCACATACTGTTCTTGCAGAGAATCTGAGTTTGATTTCAAGTGCTATATGAGGTGGTTCATGATGACCTATAACTGAATCTAACAGTGAGACATTTGCACGTATATGCACATACCTCCCAAACAGGGACACACAGACATAATCAAATTAATGAGAAAGTTTTACAAAGGAATAATACTATCATTTTATTATTTCTTGCTATAAAAATAGAATTGTCACCTGCCTGTATAGGCATTGCAGGTGTGGCTGTTGTGTCACACGTGTGTCTGTAGGTGGCAGAAATGAAAGAGGCAATGTCTACAGCCAGTGATCTGACCTATGAACATCTGAATGATTAGTAGTATAACATTCTCTAAAAAAAAGCAAGCTTGAGATGGTCTTCAGTCTGGAGCCATGGGGTCCAGACAGAAAGCTATCCTGAGATGAACACCACCAGTTCAGCACCAGGGAAGATTGGCCAGACTCCAAGGATGGGGGCAAGCTCTAGAACAGAAGAAACCTGCCTGTGACTTCAGCCTTGGACAGGGTGGAAGTGACCCAGAGAACTAGTCCTATCCCTTACCTGCTGCAACATTTTCAAGAACATACCCTGTACCTTGCCTGGGCAGCATGGTAGAGCTGACCTTGGTGGCAGGGGCACTGCTGAGCCACTCCTGAGGGAGTGAGCATGGGAGATCTTGCCCAGCTATTTGTCTTTCTTGTGGCAACATGGGAGAAGGAGAGATATCCTTCCCAACCCTCATCCCTTGCCACCTATGGCAGGCAGGAGATCTGGCTCTGGCATCATGACAGCAAGAGAGATGTCCCTGACCCTCACCTGTTATGGCACTCAGGAGACTGGGCCCTGCACCTTGCCTGGGTAGGATGTAGAGGTGGCATGGGTGGTGGGAATTGCTGGTGAGGTGTCTGAGGGTGTAAGAATAGGAGAGCCAGTAGGTTGATCAGCTTAAATACCTCTCAGGTCCAGATCCTGGGCTTCGAATGTCCATCTCAGAATCTTCCCCATCAATGAGCTGCTGGAGAGTAGGAAGGGGCCCAGTCCTACAGATCCAAATCCACAGAATTTCCATAACATAGGTCAGCAACAGGATACCAGAAAGGGGTCTCAGTAAGGTTAAAGTATTGATAGAATAGCAGAAGGTAGAAGCCTTGTACCAGGCCAACAAGTCATTGCAATGAACATTTGCAAGCAAAGAATTATAGACACACTACAGTTTCCACAACAATACTTTTTTTCCCTCTGTTGCCAGGGAGGTTGCAAGGGTGGAGGGCATGGGTGGATCTGACTAGAATTGGGGTGCATGATGGGAAATTCACAAAGAACCAAGAAAAAGTTAAGGAAAAAAAAAGCAGAATTTTCATTGAAACATCTACTTTAGTTTTGAATTTAGAAATTTAGGCCCCTGAAATCCCATGCGTGCATTATGATTTAAACAGTACTGGGATTTTGAGCTCATATCTAAGTCATTCATAATATCTATGTTATTATAGGAGTGGAGAGGGAGCAGAAGATATGGGAGCACTTGAGTTCATTCCAGCATTATTCAACTACCTTAGCTTAATGCTTGATGTACAGAGTTAGATTAATTCTGGATAAAATGCACGTAATAAGTCCTCCGAAGTTTATACTGTTATTAACCTCATTACAGGGTTCAGAAAGAGAAGGTCATCTCCATGTTTCCACTGGTTTTGTGAAATTTCCTGTTCTATTCTAATAAGTATCTTATTTGCTACGTAAATGCAGTCATGCTTTTCCTGAAGATGCTCCTTAAGTTCTCCTGCTTTAGTTCAGTAATTACATATAGTGGGAAGATGGTTAGCATCAGAAGGGGCAGCATCCTGCTTTGCAGCCTCCCTGACATCATCAACAGAAGGCTCTCGGTTCATTCACTCAACAGTCAATGGATACTTACCATGTCAGTACCTGGTCTATGGCAAAAAAAAAAAAAAAAAGAAAAAGAAAAAGAAAAAGGCAGACAATACAAGATGAGACACTACAATTCTCTTTTGTTTTTTCCTCTTTTGTGGAGAAGCTTGCCTTTCCTGTTTCTTGGCTTGAATACTTGATTTTTTTTGTCTTTCTCATTTTCTAATGAGACTATAGCCACTTTTTTTTTCATGTAAAAGGACTCCTTAGTCATTTACAAGACTTTCCATTGTCATTCATCTGTATTTCTTATTTTTCCATCTTCCCTTTAAAAAGGCTTCTTTATGATTTATCTATTTGTGTGACTTTTAAAAGTTTTCATGTGGCTGGGCTTCTGTTTTAGGTATTTGCTTTTGTTACTTAATCTACATCAGTTTTTCTTCAACCATAGCAATCTCTTGAAAACCTTCTACCCATTGTTCCCCATAACCCCTCATGAGATTGTGGAAGGCCCCTCTTGGTCCCACAGTCACACAAGCATTGGAGCATGCTCACAGCTGTCTATCATGAGGGATCTAGGACCCAACCCCTATTCACTCTTTCTGCTATCTTGGCACACTCTGTATTTTGTTGGTTATAAATTATAAATATATAATTTATAAATTATAAATTTTGTTGTTATAAATTATTTTGTTAATTTATTCTCGTTTTACATGTTATGAGAGTTTACCACACATGCAAGCTGGCACCGAATTTACACTTCCACTCCAACTTCTAAAGCACGGGGATAACTAACGGAAGTCACGAGGGCTTAAGTGACAGCAATACTAGTCAATCAAACAAAACATTTAGTGGGTCACTTATTTGTGTTCTATATCTAATGATCTCTGAGAGCAAGAAAAATAATTGAAGTTTTCATCTTACAGAAGGATGTGCCAACATCCGTGGAGTTGACAGACAGATGCTGCAAGTTGTATTAGAAACAGTGTAGATCACAGACCAGTAATCTGGGAGCTGTGTCCAGTGGAGCAGTGCTTGACAGGAAGTTAGTACAGCAGAGAAAAGCGAGAATAGACTCTAAGAACGATGAAAGCATTTGGAGTTGTAGAAGCTTGATACTTTTAATTATAAAAGATAATTCTGACATGGCCCTGTAATACAGTCGATAGTGATTGGATTTCTAAATGATAATGCTATTGGTATGCAAACAATGGAATATATATGACTTAAATATTTGAATTTACAATAGAAATTTTGCATGTTACATATTATTCTTTTCATTTTAGCCAAGCCAAAGAGAAATAGATTTGGTCATACAATAGTGTTTTTCCATGCTAACTTAGTTTATATATAAATTAATATAAATAAAGTAAGGAAACTCATAGCCAAGTATACAAGAGCTTTTCCAGGAAGTTGAAATGTCTTAGAAAGTGCCAGCATATTTAGATTGGTAACTTCTGGCTCAGAAAATATTTGATTAATGCCAGAAGGGGATTAAGGCAATGAATACACTTTCTGTAATGAATCAAATGAAATTAGCCATAATAGTTATAAAAAGAAATTATGAAAATAGTTTGGATGTCTGTTCTTTTAAACAGTCGTGCCATATGAAGAAATGGCAAGCAATAGATTTCCTGAAGTGTCTCCTTGTCTCAGTTGACAGGATCTGGGTATGTGATTATAAAAGTCTCTAAACCCTGATCACATTCACAGGGTGGGTGGGGTTGGAGATTAAGGAAAAATATATTGAAGGCCAGCACTTCTCATGCATATCTAAGAGCTTCACCACAGAGAACCTCTCCTGTGGAATGTGGACTTGAAGTAATTGTGTTGTCATCAATAGATTTCACAGATTTGTTGCTATTGTTGTCCTTAATGAGGCCAAGGGGTTCTAAGAGCGATAGATTTTGAGTAGATTCTTTCTTTCACATGACAGTTCATCTTGGAACTAGTTTCACACTTGCATGAACTGTGATCACATGTTATCATAATACATTTGGAACTTATCAGAAAAAGTGGCGTGGTCTCGGGCAACAATACTGGCTTACATTTTCAAAAATTTTGTCAGTGACTGGATTGCATCTCAGTTCTAGAACATACTAGGATTGAGCAATCACTGCATTTTTGTCAACATTAACACACACAAACAGACATACACACACACACACATATACACACAGACACACACAGGGGCTTCTCCATAGACACAGACTTCCCCAATAAACACACACAAACATCTCCTTGTGCATACACACATACACACACACATACACACACACACACACAAACAGATACACACACACACACACATATACACACAGACACACACAGGGCCTTCTCCATAGACACAGACTTCCCCCATAAACACACACAAACTTCTCCTCGTGTATACACACACACACACACACACACACACTTCTCAAGAATTTTCTCTATGTCAGGTACCAGGCAAGCAGGATTGTGACTATGTCACTTTGGATCACAATATGAATTATTACTGTCCTTCATCAGCTTAGAGAAATGTAATATTTATGGACAGCAGTAACAAGAAACATGGTATGGGGATTTGGTATATAAGCTAGGGCCAGTTTGAATCTGGAATTTGAGCTCCTTAGCTAAACTGTCTTCTGCTTCTCAGTGTTCATGTTCTAAATGCTATGAAATTCATTGTGTGAAAATGGTGATGTTGAGAGGAATAACTACTAATTCATATAGCATCGACAACAATTTTAAAAATCCAGAAATCATGTTGTTTATATTATAGCACTGCCTCAAGTCTGTTTAGAAAGGAATGAGGGAGTTCATTCCAGGTGGGAGAAGCAAAACACTGGAATAGGACCCATGGCTATAGACAATTTTTTTTGCCAATCATTTACTTTTGTTAGGGGTAGCTTCTCTACCAAGACTGCTGTGCTATTTTAGATAGTTAAACCAGTGAGACAAGGCAGGCATGCATGTCTTAAATGCACATCACTCTAAATGAATTAAAAGAGAAAGGATTAACTTTCGATGCTTTTAGCGATACATTCTGGTTTCTTTTTTCCTTTTGTCAGGCATTCCAGAAGACAGTATCTCCTCTCTCCAGTGTGTGGCACTCTGCTTCCAGTCAAGCCATCTGATTCAGAGCCTTTAGAAACAAATCTCGGGGCCCCACTATTCCTAAAACACCACCTTTATTAATGATGTCTTCTGGTGCCAAGCCTTAGAGTCTTTCCATGAGCTCTTCAGTTCTATAGCTTTTATGTTGACAACCCTAGTTCTACATGGAAAGTGCTTACACACCTCCAAGTATAGCTGTCAGGTACAGATGCAGTCTTTGTCCCTGTAAAGCACAACATGGATGTGCTGACTCTGAGGAAATACTCCTTAGAAGATTTTACATCAAGAATATTGCTTTCTTGTTTTGTTTTTGTTTTTGTTTTCAAGACAGGGTTTCTCTGTGTAGCCCTGGATGTCCTGGAACTCACTCTGTAGACCAGGCTGGCCTCGAACTCAGAAATCTGCCTGCCTCTGCCTCCCAAGTGCTGGGATTGAAGGCGTGCACCACCACGCGCAGCTATTGCTTTCTTGTTAATTACAAGTAACTGTTCAGCCCTGTCTAGGCAATATAGATTGTCTCAGTAAAGCAAAAGTTTCACTTCCATGGATTCTTAATCTGAGAATATCACACAAAATGGCTAGCCCACTGTGAGCAGTACCATCTCTGGGCGTGTGTTCCTGGATTGGGATGGAAAGCAAGCTGGAAAAGATGCACCTAAACTTTCCCCAAAGTAAAACAGGCAGACCACCATTATCTGCTTGCTGTTATGCTCCTGTGACAGGGACCCCCAAGACCATTGAGGAGACAATTCCTATGCAAACACATAGGATCTTTATTATAGACTCACAAGCAAGGTCTTTAACTATTCCTATCACAGCAGGTCAGTGTGAGAGCCCCGAGTTTAGGGGTTCAGGGTATTTATTATAGTTACAGCAAGCTTGGGGAATTTCTATTCGGGTCAGCAAGTTAATATCTTAACAACTGCATTGTGATGTAATATGCAGGAACCAAACATGGGGGCAAAGCCACCTGACAAACAGGATGGCTAAGTTATCTATTCTCTGCAGGATGTCTGAAGTTATCTGTATGTACCTTGACCCTGCCATTGGGATATTTGCGCAAGTGGACTTTGTATTTCCCCCCCCCCCCGAATTGTAGTTTAGTCCCTCATCTCACACAAAATGGAGTTTCTTCAAAAAACAGAGTTGGTTGGGCTTTCCATCGGCAAGCCTATCTTCCATTCTCCCATACAAGGATCCCATTAAGGTCTGACCACTCTATTTTCCAGGCCCTATTACAAGTACTTCCACAATTCCCCAAAGAGAAACAAACACACATGATCAGGTCTGTCACAGCAACATCCCACTCTTTGATACTAATTACTATCCTAGCTAGCTTTCTATTAGCTTGCTAAAATGCTGGCCAAAAGCCACACAGGGAGGAAAGGGTTCATGTGATCTTGCACTATCAGGTAACAGTGCATCTGTGAGGAAAGTCAAAGCAGGAACTCAAGGAGGAATGATGCTAACTGGTTGGCTCCCCATGGCTTATTCATCTTTCTCTCCATCCTAATCCAGGAACACATACCTAGAGATGGTACTGCTCACAGTGGGCTAGTAGTACCCATCAGATCAGTCATCAATCATTAATCTAGAATACATCCCATTATCATGCCCAAAGGCTGGTCTCATAGAGGCCTGCTAGAGATTGTCATTTCCCAGGTGACTGTATCGTTCATTGCAAGTTGACATACAATAACTAGCACATTGACCATATGAGGATGGTAAAAACTCACCTAACACGGAGCGGACAATTTAAAAGGAGGCTTTTATGCCCAGGGATCGACTGCCTTGAGAGTAGAAGATTAAACCTCTTTCCTGGGACTAGATGTACTAGACATAGTATTTGGGTCTGTAGTGTGGTCCATCCCCCTGCTCTGAAACATCAGTTGTAGTTTCAGCTCTGTGAGCTTACTGTGTGAGAAAGCAAGTGAAATTTAAGAAATTCAAGCAAATGACAACTCAGCAGGTTTTTTAGTAAATCTGTTTGTATGTGTGTACGTATGTATGAATGGATGTGTGTAGGAAAGACCCTTAAATTTTTTAGAATGCTGAAATATGGACTTACTTTGTATAAGACTTCTCTTTGTTATATATATATATATATATATATATATATATATATATATATATATATATATATATACACACATATATACACATACATACATAAAGTGAATCCTCTGTGCTTCTAAGTACAACAGGATTAGTTTACACTACAAAAGTGTGAGTAGCACAGTCTACACATGAGTGGAATGAACTTCCAGTTCTTGGGTGTTTATATTTTCTCTATATATATCTCATCTCCACCATCCTTTTTAATTTGTGTTTTGCTCCCTTGGTGTGTTATAAACTCTGTTTATTCAATTTGCATAAAGTGAAAGAAAAGGACTAGATACAAAATGTGCCCAGTTGACATTTTCCTTCCTGCATGCCATGGAATCCTTCTGGTTTGTCTGCGGGGCCTGGGGAAGGAAGAGATATGAAATGCTGCTGCTTCCATTGAAAGAAATTCTTTGTGTTCAGTTTCAATGACAATTCAGCTTTGTTGGCCAAAGCTTTCAGAGAACTCTAAGGTATGTTTATAAGTAACATAGTTTAATGCCTTTGTTTAGCAGTGGTCACTGCAGGGAGCCTCCTGGACAGGGCCAGGGTAGTGGTGGAGTCACAGAGAAGGACTCTGGTGATGGCTTTAAAGTCTGAGGGTCTGGGGCTTTCTAGCTCTCCAATTATACTGACATGCTGATGACAACTTCTAAAAAGTCCTGTAAACATTCTTGCTCTTTCTGAGGGTAAAAGACTGATAGTTTAGGCAATTAACACCTGTAGCCTAACAGCAGAGGATTAAACAATGCAGCCTGTGTTCTATCTCGGCAGGATCTGCTGGCCTTTAACTTTCAGCCTGCTAGTAGGAAGTCACAGGAAGAGAAGACACTTAGAGAAGTGATTATAGAGTTTATTAGTAAGTTGTACAAAGTTTCCTATGAAAGCTATCTAAGGGTAAAAGCACAAAGATCCTAAGCAAGGGGAAAGGAAAACATTCTCTAAGTGGAGAAAGGGAAAAGATTCTAGTCTAAGTGGGGAAAGGTAAAAACATCTCCTCTATTGATCTTACTTATCTCTTTGTCCTCAGTTCTTATACATGTTTCAGAATACATGATCACATGTTTCAAAGTTCATCACAAGTTCACACAAAAAATCAAATCATAAATTGAAATAGAGGTTTACAACAACGAATGTTTACATGCATATTCATCAGGAGTAATTATCTTGTTAAACATCCCTTACCTGTCTCAGTTCCACAGCTTCACTGAAGGTTTAAAACCACAACTAAGCTATTAGTGAAGTTTTGTATAGATAAACCCAGTTGATATTTTATCTTCTGTCCTAACACCTATAATAAATCATTAGTTCCCTTTTAATGACCTTTGGTTAATTGTTTTACAACCTCTTGGAATGTGCTCTGGGTAGAAGAAAGTCTGGTTACCATCTAAGAGCAATTAACTAGTGACACTTGGGAGACTGACAGAGTTCTCATTGCAGCTTTGGCTATCAGAAAAGGACCTAATCGCAGTCCCATTATAAAAGAGCTTAATAATCACAGATACAATTTTAGGAATTCTTATAGGATCATCATTAAGACTTAAGTCATCTATTTGTCTATATAGCATCACTACAGGATAGCACATCTTCATGGATCTGCAGAGATCTGCTCCAAAGGGGTGTGGCACTACTTAGTGATTGTTATATACGTATAATAATAACAGGAAAAGCATATTAATAGCAGGAATCTTTCCTAAAATGAGTCCCTCACAGCCTTGCCTAATGAGGGCTCACCGGTTGCAGATTATATAATAATCTGAAGCAGGCCACTCCAGAATGATCACCTGCTAGTTATTAGCTTATCTTATTATGGCTCCTAACAGGTCACTTCCTGTTTTTACAATAAGAAAGCAAGATAAAATGTTAAGAGCTTTAGAAATGAGAAAATGACGGTTATCTCAATAGAAGTGCTAAAACCAACTTCCACAGGCTGAACCCAGTTGGAGTCCCTCAACCCGGGTGAGAATCAGAGTTCTGGTCCTAAGGTGGGCAAGGAGTCGGTGAGTGACAAACAGACAAGAACACAAGAGATTGCTTAATCTGAGTGTAATCTCTCAAAACAAGCATCAGACTTATATAGTCATTACAGAAGAAAACAAGGAAATTAGGAAAGACATCAGCCAAGATACATTAATGTCATCCAAATGCATAATGACTCTTTACACAAAACAGAGAAATGCATACATAAAAGCTGACAGAAACCAGGCAGTGTTTACAACTGAGATAAAAATCAGCCCTGTCTAAGGTCAGCTTATTATTAGAAGTCAGGGGCAAGGGCTTCACACCCTAGCAATAGTTCCAATTCTAGTCCATTGTATAATCCACCTTCTTGCTAGGCCATTGCAAATTCCTGTGCATGGGAGTGACACAGCTATTATTCTAGGTATTTACTCTAGTTCCTTCTTAAACCACAACCCACCTTCTTTCTACTATTACGTAATGTAGTCTGCCAAACATGACTGTAATGAGAATTCTAAGTTTACTTTGTTGAACTTGCCCTGAGACTTCTAATTCTTTTTTTTTTTAAAGATTTATTTATTTTTATTATATGTAAGTACACTGTAGTTGTCCTCAGATACTCCAGAAGAAAGGCATCAGATTTCATTACAGATGGTTGTGAGCCACCATGTGGTTGCTGGGATTTGAACTCTGGACCTTTGGAAGAGCAGTCGGTGCTCTTAACCACTGAGCCATCTCTCCAGCCCCCGAGACTTCTAACTCTTATCCAGTAAACTGCAGTGCTTGATTTCTTTCACAATCTCTCTGTCAACACTGGAGGTATTTCATCTGAATAAATAACATTCTTACGAAATTCAAAGCCCAAGGTCAGCTCAACGATTGACTAGGATATTGGGACACCTGTGGAGGCCAGGAATCAATGGTCAATCTAACTTGGCTATGTGTCAAATCATTCCTTGGGGGGGGGGCACCTATAATAAAACAATACTGAAATAAAGCACACAAAACCCGCCACGGACTATCTCAAGGACACCAAGGACCCCAAGAGACCAGTTTCTGTGAAACATTTTGCCTCAGGACTACGGCCAAGCTTTTGGACTTGTCACATAGACTCCACTGGAGAGGGTGTGGCAACCAACACTAACAACACTATGGTGTGTGTGTGTGTGTATGAGAGAGAGAGAGAGAAAGAGAGAGAGAGAGAGAGAGAGAGAGAGAGAGGAGAGGGAGAGAGGAGAGAGGGGAGAGAAAAGAGTGGGGAGAGAGAGAAGAGAGAAGAGAGACACAGAGAGACAGAAGAGAGAAAAGAGAGATGAGAGAAGAGAGACAGAGAGAGAGACAGACAGAGAGAGACAGACAGAGAGAGACAGAGAGATCTGGTTTGGTTTAGGTCTAAACTGTCCTTTATAGGCTCGTGTCCACTTACTTTTTGTTCTCACTGATTATTGATTGAGGCTGCTCTGGGGTACATCACAAGCTCCTCCAGTCATATGCAAAGCCAGTGCAGCAGCATGCCCTCCCACTGTGATAGACTCTGTCTCCCAATCCATGATCCAAAGAAAACTCTGCTAGCTTCTGTCAGGGCCATGCCACAGTGATGAGAAAGATCATTAGTACAACAGTCTAAGGCCTCATTAAATTGCATGCTATTTAACTATATCAAATGTTTTTAAAAATATGTTGCTGAATTAATATAAGGCATTAGTAATTCTTCTCACTTGAATTGTTTCTTTTCTTCTACAGAGTTGGTATTAGTTTTAAAATCTTTTATTTGAACTTAGGAATATGATCACATCAACTCATTTCTGTCTAATTGGCATTGTCACAGGAGTAAATTCACCATAACCATGCAAAAAAATCCAAACCCAAACAATATGCTAAGGAAATTGAATACACTGCTTGCTTTTGCTTTAGAGTTTTCATAATAATTTATCTGTGAATAAAACATGTGTGCAGTTCATTTGTTTTAAAAAATAAATATTCAAACTACTGACAAGAAAAAGAATTAGCAGAATTTCCCCCCAAACAGAATTCTAAATAAAGTTCCAACAAAACTCTTTAATGTAATTTTGCCCAAATTTCTAGTCACTGGTTGCTCTTTTGATTTGTATTTTTCTTGTTCTGAATCCTGATTTCTGAAGGATTAAAATGTAATTGTATCAGACTGTGGGTCAACTGTACTGACAAAAAACTGATAACCTATTATTCTACCAGATGTAGGTCACTATAATTTGTACTGTAAATTTCTAAGATGTCCATGCATGAAATTTACACATGATACTATCTCATTTTCATGATCTTATTTTTTTCCTATTTTCTTATTACTTTAATTGCTGTAGATAGTCTTTTAAAAGAGGTCAGCAAACTGGAATGGGAACCACAGAACCTTCTGGAACATTTTGATCTAACATATGGTAAAAATTAATAATTAGGATGTCTTTTGACTGCTACTTCCTACTTTATATTATGTTCTCCTGCTTAGTACATTCCAAGCACTCTAGGTCAATGGTTTATTAAATACAGTTAAGTTACCACACCTAATCTACAAAGATGTTATTTGTAACTGTTTTGGGAAATTGCTATATATTGTACAACTTTGTTACCTATATTCATGGAGACCAAAACTCTAAAATCAAGAGCTCTTGTATTTGTGTCTTAGTTATTTCTCCATTGCTGTAATGAGACATTGTGACTAAGACGACTTGTATAAGAATGTGTTTATATGGGGCTTACAGTTTAAGAGCCTTTGTGGAGAACATGACAGCAGGCAGGAAGGCAGGCAGGCACAATGCACAAGCAATAGCTGAGAGCTCTCATCTTGAAGGAGAATAGGAAGAAAGGATGGAGACTGGAAATACTGTGAGGTTGTTGAAACCTCAAAGCCTGGCCCTAGTGAAACTTGTCCTCCAACAAGGTCACACCTCCTAATCCTTCCAGTTCTGTTCTTCCTACTGGGAACTAATTTAAATATATGAGCTGGAGATTCTTTTTTTTTTTTTTCATACCAATCTTTTTTTTAATTTTTTTTATTAGATCTTTTCTTAATTTACATTTCAATTGCTATCCCGAAAGTCCCCTCCCCCCTCCCCCCTTCCCCCTCCCTGCTCCCCTGCCCACCCACTCCCACTTCTTGGCCCTGGTGTGCCCCTGTATTGGGGCATATAAAGATTGAAGTACCAAGGGACCTCTCCTCCCAATGATGGCTGACCAGGCCATCTTCTGCTATATATGGAGCTAGAGACACAAGTTCTGGGGGTTCTGGTTAGTTCATATTGTTGTTCCTCTTCTAGGGTTGCAGACCCCTTCAGCTCCTTGGGTTCTATCTGAGCTGGAGATTCTCATTCATTAAGAACACTTGCTGCTCTTTTAGATTTTCGTTTCCTGCAACCCTAGAGCACCTTATATCTATTTGTAACTTCAGCACCAGAGGATCTGACACCATATTCTGGCCTTTGAGATATCCTACATACATGTAGTTTGCATGAGTATATATACATATATATATATATATACTCATATATGTGTATGTGTGTGTGTGTATGTGTGTGTACATGCACACAAGTAAAAATAATTTAGAAATTTTCAAAATTAAGAGATTCTCCCTTCAAGTTATGAGAGAGATAGGAGTATGTTGGAGTGTGTAATTTTTAGGATGTAATGTATTTTAAGAAAACCTTTTTAGGTATCCTCAGATATGGTACCATGCTGTTAATAATGCACTTTCTCTAGTTTACATATGTTCATCTCTAGATACTTAGACTTAAAATTTTATCTGTTTATCTATGATAATTTCATTGATACCCAATCACAATAGAATTTTCATTTAAAAAGCTACTTTTTCATACATGTATATAATGAAATATGATCATATTTAACCATTCATTTACCCTTTAATTATATCAATATACTCATAAATATGTTTCCTCTCAACTTCATCTCTTATTTTTTGATACCCTCCTAATTCAAGTTAGTGCTTTCCATATGTTAGTGGGTGTGGAGCATTGGAAACCTACCATATCTTCAGAATGAAGGATTCTACTTCTCTCTGAAGCTGCCTACTATGAATAGATGCTCAGTGTGAGATAGAGCCTGGACCCAGGCCTGGATGTTGGCTGGACTGATCTCATGCAGTTTATGTTCAAGTAACACATCTGCTGTGAGTTCATGATTGGGATAGCTATATTATGTCCAGATGGTAGCACTTCATGACACTCCTCTCCGTGTTCAAACTCTTCTATTGTTTCATCTTCCTCTTTTGAAGATGTTCCCTGAGATTTGGAGTGTGCATGTGTGTGATTGTGTGTGTATATGTATGTATGTTTGTGTGTTTAATGTAAATGTCCTTTGTAGGGCTGAACAGTGAATCTCACTTTTTTTTCATTTTTTATTAGATATTTTCTTTATTTACATTTCAAATGCTATCCTGAAAGTCCCCTATACCCTCCCCCCACCCTACTCCCCTACCCACCCACTCCCACTTCTTGGCCCTGGCATTCCCCTATACTAGGGCATATAAAGTTTGCAATACCAAGGGGCCTTTCTTCCCAGTGATGGCGGCCTAGGCCATCTTCTGCTACATATGCAGCTAGAGACATGAGCTCTAGGGGTACTGGTTAGTTCATACTGTTGTTCCACCTATAGGGTTGCAGACCCTTTCAGTTCCTTGGGTACTTTCTCTAGCTCCTCCATTGGGGGCCCTGCGTTCCATCCTATGACTATGAGCATGCCCTTCTGTTTTTTCCAGGCACTGGCATAGTCTCACACAAGACAGCTATATCAGGGTCCTTTCAGCAAAATCTTTCTGGCATATGCAATAGTGTCTGGGTTTGGTGGCTGTTTATGGGATTGATCCCCGGTTGGGGCAGTCTCTCTGAATGGTCCATCCTTTCCTCTTAGCTCCAAACTTTGTCTCTGTAACTCCTTCAGTGGGTGTTTTGTTCCCTATTCTAAAGAGGAATGAAGTATCCACACTTTGGTCTTCATTCTTCTTGATTTTCTTGTGTTTTGCTAATTGTATCTTGGGTATTCTAAGTTTCTGGGCTAATATCCACTTATCAGTGAGTGCATATCAAGTGACTTATTTTGTGATTGGGTTACCTCACTAAGAATGATATCCTCCAGATATATCCATTTGCCCCCAAATTTCATAAATTCACTGTTTTTAATAGCTGAGCAGTACTCCATTGTATAAATGTACCATATTTTCTGTATCCATTCCTCTGTTGAGGGACATCTGGGTGCTTTCCAGCTTCTGGCTATTATAAATAAGGCTGCTATGAACATAGTGGAGCATGTGTCCTTATTAGATTTTTCACAAAATGCTTTTTTATTCCTCTAATTGCTAATTCTTATAAATAACTTTGGAAACATCAAAATAACTTTTATTTGGTAAATCAAGCAACCAACTTCACAGAGTAACAAAATAGTAATCTTGACAAATATTTAATACATGTGTAATTATTACCAGTTGGAAAATCTTCTGGGTATATGTCCAGGAGAGGCATTGCTAGATCTTCTGGTAGTACTATGTCCATTTTCTGAGGAACCACCATAATGATTTCCAGAATGCTTGTACCAGCTTGTAATCCCACCAACAATGGAGGAGTGTTCCTCTTTCTCCACATACTCACCATCATCTGCTGTCATCTGAATTTTTGATCTTAGTCATTCTGCCTGGAGTGAGGTGAAATCTCAAGGTTGTTTTGATTTGCATTTCCCTGATGATTAAGGATGTTGAACATTTTTTCAAGTGCTTCTCAGCCCTTCAGTATTCTTCACTTGATAATTCCTTGTTTAGCTCTAAACCCCATTTTGAATGGGGTTATTTTAATTTCTGGAGTTCAGCTTCTTGAGCTCTTTGTATATATTGGATATTATTCCCCTATCAGATTAGGATTGGTAAAAATCCTTTCCCAATCTGTTGGTGGCCTTTTTGTCTTATTGACAGTGTCTTTTGCTTTATGGAAGCTTTGTATTTTCATGAGGTCCCATTTGTTAATTCTTGATCTTCCAGCAGAAGCCATTGCTGTTCTGTTTAGGAATTTTTCCCCAGTGACATATCTTTGAGGCTTTCCCCCACGTTCTCCTGTATAAATTTCAGTGTCTCTGCTTTTATGTGGAATTCTTTGATCCACTTAGACTTCAGCTGTGTACAAGGAGATAAGAATGGATCAATTCCTGATCCTTCCAAGATGTTTGTCACGAATGGGTGTTGGATTTTGTCAAATGCTTTCTTAGCATCTAAGGAGATGATCATGTGGTTTTTGTCTTTGAGTTTGTTTATATAGTGAATTATCAGTCACCAAACCCAGACACTATTGCATATGTCAGCAATATTTTTCTGAAAAGACCCTGATATAACTATCTGGAGTGAGGCTATGCCAGTGCCTGGCAAATACAGAAGGGGATGCTCATGGTCATCTATAGGATGGAACACAGGGCCCCCAGTGGAGGAGCTAGAGAAATTACCCAAGGAGCTGAAGGGGTCTACAACCCTTTAGGTGGAACAACAATATGAACTAACCAATACCCCCAAAGCTCTTGTCTCTAGATGCATATGTAGCAGAAGATGGCCTAGTCGGCCATCATTGGCACAAGAGGCCCCTTGATCTTACAAACTTTCTATTCCCCAGTAGAGGGGAATGCCAGGGCCAAGAAGTAGGAGTGGGCAGGTAGGGGGGCAGGGTGCGGGAGGGTATAGGGAACTTTCGGATAGCATTTGAAATATAAATAAAGAAAATATCTAAAAAAAAACAAAAAAAAAACGAATGGTTCAATTTGCATTCTTCTACATGATAACTGCCAGTTGAGCCAGCACCATTTGTTAAAAATGCTGCCTTTTTTCCACTGAATGGTTTTAGCTCCCTTGTCAAACATCAAGTGACCATAGCTGTGTGGATTCATTTCTGGGTCTTCAATCCTATTGCATTGATATACCTGTGTGTCACTGTACCAGTACTATGCACTTTTTATCACAATTGCTCTGTAGTATTGCTTGAGGTCAGATATGGTGATTCCACCAGAGGTTCTTTTATTGTTGAGAGTAGTTTTTGCTATCCTAGGTTATTTATTGTTCCACATAAATTTGCAAATTGCCCTTTATAACTCAGTGAAGAATTGAGTTGGAATTTTGACGGGGAATGCATTGAATCTATAGATTGCTTTCGGCAGGATAGCCATTTTGACTATATTAATCCTGCCAATCCAAGAGCATGGGAAATCTTTCCATCTTCTGAGATCTTCTTCAAGTTCTTTCTTTAGAGACTTGAAGTTCTTATCATACAGATCTTTCACTTCCTTAGTTAGAATCACACCAAGGTATTTTATATTATTTGTGACTATTGTGAAAGGTGTTGTTTCCCTAATTTCTTTCTCAGCCCTTTTATCTTTGTGTAGAGAAAGGCCATTGATTTGTTTGAGTTAAATTTATATCCACCTACTGCGCTGAAGCTGTTAATCTGGTTTAGGAGTTCTCTGGTGGAACTTTTAGGGTCACTTATATATACTATCATATCATCTGCAAAGAGTGATATTTTGACTTCTTCCTTTCCAATTTGTATCCCCTTGATCTCCTTTTGTTGTCAAATTGCTCTGACTATGACTTCAAGTTCTATATTGAATAGGTAGAGAGAAAGTGGGCAGCCTTGTCTAGTTCCTGATTTTAGTGGGATTGCTTCAAGCTTCTCTCCATTTACTTTGATGTTGGCTACTGGTTTGCTGTATATTGCTTTCATTATGTTTAGGTATGGGCCAGGAATTCCTGATCTTTCCAAGACTTTTATCATGAATGGATGTTGGATTTTGTCAAATGCTTTCTCAGCATATAAGGAGATGATCATGTGGTTTTTGTCTTTGAGTTTGTTTATATAGTGAATTAAGTTGATGGATTTCCATATATTAAACCATCCCTGCATCCCTGGGATTAAGACTACTTGGTCATGATGGATGATCATTTTGATGTGTTCTTGGATTCAGTTTGAGAGGATTTATTGAGTATTTTTGCATCGATATTCATGAGAGAAATTGGTCTTAAGTTCTCTTTCTGTTTTGGATCTTTGTGTGGTTTAGGTATCAGAGTAATTGTGGCTTCATAGAATGAATTGGAATAGTTTGAGGAGAGTTGCAATTAGGTCTTCATGGAAGGTCTGATAGAATTCTGCACTAAACCCATCTGGTTCTAGGCTTTTTTTGGTTGGGAGACTATTGATGACTGCTTCTATTTCTTTAGAGGAAATGGGACTGTTTAGATCGTTAATCTGTCCCTGATTTAAATTTAGTACCTGGTATGTGCCTAGTAAGTTGTCCATTTCATCCAGGTTTACCATTTTTGTTGAGTACAGCCTTTTGTAGTAGGATCTGATGATGTTTTGGATTTCCTCAGGTTCTGTTGTCATGTCTCCTTTTTAATTTCTGAGTTTGTTAATTAGAATACTGTCCCTGTGCCCTCTAGTTAGTCTGGCTATGGGTTTATCTATCTTGTTGATTTTCTCAAAGGACCAGTTCCTGTTTTGGTTGATTCTTTGAATAGTTCTTTTTTGTTTTCACTTGGTTGATTTCAGCCCTGAGTTTGATTATTTCCTGCTGTCTACTCCTCTTGGGTGAATTTACTTCTTTTAGTTCTAGAGCTTCTAGGTGTGCTGTCAGGCTGCTAGTGCATGTTCTCTCTAGTTTCTTTTTGGAGGCACTCAGGGCTATAAGTTTTCCTTTTAGGACTGCCTTCATTGTGTTCCATAAGTTTGAGTATGTTGTGGCTTCATTTTCATTAAACTCTAAAGAGTCTTTAATTTCTTTCTGTATTTCTTCCGCGAGCAAGGTGTCATTGAGTAGAGTGTTGTTCAGTTTCCACGTGAATGCTGGCTTTCTATTATATATGCTTTTATTGAAGATCAGCCTTAGTCCATGGTTATCAGATAGGATGCGTGGGATAATTTCAATATTTTTGTATCTGTTGAGGCCTATTTTGTGAACGATTATATGGTCAATTTTGGAAGAGGTACCATGTGGTGCTGAGAAGAAGTTTTATCCTTTTGTTTTAGGATAAAATGTTCTGTAGATATCTATTAAATCCATTTGTTTCATAACTTCTGTTAATGTCCATGTGTCTCTTTTTAGTTTCTGTTTCCAGGATCTGTCTAATGGTGAGAGTGTGTGTGTGGGGTTAAGTCTCCCACTATTATTGTGTGAGCTGCAATGTGTGCTTTGAGCTTTACTAAAGTTTCTTTAATGAATGTGGCTGCTCTTGCATTTGGCGCATAGATATTCAGAATTGAGAGTTCATCTTGGAAGATTTTACCTTTGATAATTATGAAGTGCCCCTCCTTGTCTTTTTTGATAACTTTGGGTTGAAAGTCAATTTTATCCAATATCAGAATGGCTACTCCAGCTTGTTTCTTTGGATCATTTGTTTGGAAAATTGTTTTCCAGCCTTTCACCCTGAGGTAGTGTTTGTCTTTTTCCCTGAGGTGGGTTTCCTGTAAGCAGCAAAATGATGGATCCTGTTTGTGTAGCCAGTCTGTTAGTCTATGTCTTTTTATTAGGAAATTGAGTCCATTGATGTTAAGAGAAATTAAAGAAAAGTAGTTGTTGCTTCCTTTTATTTTTGTTGTTAAAGTTGGGACTCTGTTCTTGGGGTTCTCTTCTTTTAGGTTTGTTTAAGGATTACTTTCTTGCTTTTTGTAAGGTGTAGTTTCCATCCTTGTGTTGGTGTTTTCCCGTTATCCTTTGAAGGGCTGGATTCGTGGAAAGGTATTGTGTAAACTTGGTTTTGTCATGGAATACTTTGGTTTCTCCATCTATGGTAATTGAGAGTTTTGCTAGGTATAGCAGCCTGGACTGGCATTTGTGTTCTCTTAGGGTCTGTATAATACCTGTCCAGGATCTTCTGGCTTTCATAGTCTTTGGTGAGAAGTCTGGTGTAATTGTAATAGGCCTGCCTTTATACATTACTTGACCCTTTTCCCTTATTGCTTTTAATATTCTGTCTTCATTTAGTGCATTTTTTGTTTGTTCGGATTATTATGTGTCGGGAGGAATTTCTTTTCTGGTCCAGTCTATTTGGAGTTTTGTAGGTTTCTTGTATGTTCATGGGCCTCTCTTTCTTTAGGGTTGGGAATTTTCTTTTATAATTTTGTTGAAGATATTTGCTGGCCCTTTAAGTTGAAAATCTTCCTTTTCATCTACCCCTATTATTCGTAGGTTTGGTCTTCTCATTTTTCCTGGATTTCCTGGGTGTTCTCAGTTAGTATCTTTTTGCATTTTGCCTTTTCTTTGAATGTTGTGCCCATGTTCTCTGTGAAATCTTCTGCACCTGAGATTCTCTTTCCATCTCTTGTCTTCTGGTGCTGATGCTTACATCTATGGTTTCTGATTTCTTTCCTAGGGTTTCTATCTCCAGAATTGTCCCACTTTGTCTTTTCTTTATTGTTTTTACTTCCCTTTTTAGGTCTTGGATGATTTTGTTCAATTCCATCACCTGTTTGGTTGTGTTTTCCTGTAATTCTTTAAGGGATTTTTTGTGTTTCCTCTTTAAGAACTTCTGCCTGTTTAGCAGTGTTTTCCTGTGATTCTTAAGTTTCTACCTGTTTAGAAGTGTTCTCTTGTATTTGTTTAAGTGAGTTATTAATGTCCTTCTAAAGGTCCTCTACCAGCATCATGAGATATGATTTTGAATCTGAATCTTGCTTTTCAGGTGTGTTGGGGTAACCAGGACTGGCTGAGGTAGGAGTGCTGGGTTCTGATGATGGTGAACGGTCTTGGTTTCTGTTAGTAAGATTCTTATGTTTGCCTTTCGCCATTTGGTAATCTCTGGTGTTAGTTGTTATAGTTGTCTCTGGTTGGAGCCTGTTCCTCCTGTGATTCTGTTAGCCTCTGTCAGCTTTCCTGGAAGTCCAGCATTCTTCTGAGTCTCAGTGGTCAGAGTAGTCTCTTCAGGCAAGCTTTCCTCTTGCAGGGAAGGTGCACAGAGATCTGATGTTCTGACCTGCCTCCTGGCTGAAGATGAAGGCCCAAAACAGGGCTTGTCCCAGAAGATGTGTTGCCTCTGCAGTCTGCATGCTTACCTGCACAGACTGGTCTCTGAGGGACTTGGGTATAAGATGGCTCTTTCACCTGTGAATCTCATTTTTATTCTATGCATTTAGCCATTAACTGCTGATAACTGCAAAATGAATCCTCTCTGACAAGGATGAGAGCATCCAAGGTCTTTGGGTATAAACAAACATGAATACTTACATGGAATTTTATAGTGTAACCACTCAATAAAATAACAATAACAGCATCTACCCTAGGGCCTATGACTTCTTTTTTCATCTATGGATTTTTCTTTTGGCAAGGATGGTATAATTAGGTACATAGTACCCTCCTGTAGAGCATTTCTCAAATCCAATTAGAGAGGGCTTGGTAACCTCATAACGTTTACCCCAGTATTGTACAGGAGGCACATAATGCCCAGTATGTCAGTATTGCGGTCAAAATTTGTACACTCTCATCAAAGAAGTTTCTTTGTAAAGTGGATGGTGTTTAGTGCAGGAGTTCACAACTAGTTAGAGAGTAGAAAATAAATTATTTATTATAGGGATTGGCTTATTGATTTTGCTCACCACTCTCACTTTCTGCCATGAACACCAGCTGGAGAAGTAATAAATCTGGTCATATAATCAGTCAGTTAGAGAACCTGGTGTTCTATTGTCTGAGGTAGAAAAAAATGAGCATTCTAGATCAAGGAGAAAGAGAAGGAGATGCAAAAGGAGGGAAGAAGGGACAGGGAAAGATAGAATGAATAAGAAAATGAATCACTTTATTGCTACTTTCAGACGATTAGGTAATGCCTGTCAAGATTGGTGATGTATATTTATTTAATAAATCTACTGTCACAAATGATAATTTCTTAGAAACATCCTCTAAGACAATATGGAAATAATATTTTAACATTTATTTGCCAATCAAGTTGAAACAGAATTAATCCTCACAGCAAATATTTTTTTCTTTTCTCTTTAAACCTTTTGTGGTGTGTGTTAGGCATATCCCAGTGTAGGGCTTGACAGGTTGAAAAGCCTAAAAGCACTCATGAGACACAGAGTTTCAAAAGGAACTCATCTCCTGGGAAGACATTCTCGCAACCCGTATATCCCTGCATTAGTCTGGCGAATGGATCCACGCGCTCATTTAGTAGGATTTTTATTATAAGTATAGAATGAATCCTGACATAAGTTAAGCCTTTCAGCATTCCAATGGTCCTAGAGAATTCTTGATTTTCAGCGGGAATTCAGAAAACTATCTAGAGACAGAGAAACTATTTAGCATTACATAGAAAGGAGCCAAAGCAGCTCAGAGCTGGTCTGCAGAATGTTTGCTAGGGGCAATAGCTTTAGGGAATAGATGGATTTCCCACTGAGAAAGGAATCTTCACTATAGCCAGCTATAGCAGACTACTTTGCAGATTGGAAGCAAGTTCGTAAATTCTTCTGATAAATGGACATTCCTTCCAGAAACTTAAAAGTACAGCCAAGTTACCTTCATATGCAAGAATCTACCTAGGCCTAGGAAATAGGGGGGATTGTGGTAATACATTATTCATGAGAAGGTCTGCTAGAGCAGAATTCCCTGGCGCTAGCTCTCACAAGGCTCAAAGGAGTAGCGCAAATTGTGACTAGGGTGTGAAATCCTTACTTGTCATTAGCTGATCCTAGGCAGAGCTGTTTTTTATTTACTATAAATATTTCCTTGTTCCTGTAAATCCTTTTGATGTATACATTCCTTTTGTATTGTGTCATTGTAACTTGGTGGATGTATCTCTCCTGGTTTCTTGTTACCCTGCTGTATAAAAAAGTTTGATGCTCGATCTTACAATTACACTCAGATCCATACTCCCTTGTGTGTGTCTGTTTGTCACTCGCCGAATTCTTGCCCACTTGCTCCAGAGAACCCATTCCACACAGACAGGGGTCCTAAAAGGGTCTGTGGCAGCTGTGATTCCATTCTGCCTAAGTCATACAATAAGGGAAACTTTTACAACTTGGCTTCAAAATGCTTTTTTCATAGCATAGATTTTTTTAAAAGTAATTACTTCTTCCTTCTATGACTCAAATAAACACTTTCCTTAAATTATGGGAACGAAAATAAGTCTTTGCTTTTTCTTGTTGTGTAGCTGATTAGATCATTGTGCTTCTTCTCCTCCTGGTAGCAGCTTACAAATTCAGTATGGGAAGTCGGTCCTGTCATTTTGTGGTTGATGACATATTTATGTATGAGAGTTTATGTTCAATTTTAGTTTCTCAGAATACATTGCTTATTTTGAGAACTCTTTATAGCTTAGGCTGACTTTTAAACTTTCAGTTTTCTGCCTCAGCCTCTTGAGCACTGGAGTTATAAGCATATGCTGCCATCTTGGAGGAATAACTTATTGATATGTTCCCACATGTGTTAAATGAAACTTACAATAATTATAAATGCTAATGCTTATGCAGATTCCAGTGGCAGGACTTTCCATTTTATTTTAGAATAACTCCTTCTTTTGGGCAACAGAGTTCTATATGAATTCAATGGTAGCAACCTATATATCAAATATTGATTGAACATGATTTATTGAACATTCATTCTTCAATTTGACAGGAACTAGAATTTTTCACCCAGGAGTCAAATCTCTGGTCATATCTGTAAGGGATGTCCTATATTGGCTTAATTGAGATGAGAAAATCCACTTTAAATGTAGGTAGCAATCTTTCATGAGATGGGGTCTTAGACTAAATGAGAGAGAGAGAGAGAGAGAGAGAGAGAGAGAGAGAGAGAGAGAGAGAGCTGAGATGCTACCTCATTCTCCTGTTGCCCCACTTTATCCTCAAACCATGAGTCAAAACCAACCTTCCCTTATCATGATGTTGTTAGGCATTCAGTCTCAATGATAAGAAAAGTATCTAACACTTGTATTGTGGCTCTGATATTTTGATTTTTTTTTCTAGCTTGATGTTATATACTAGTGTGTGTATGCATTCAATTTAGGAATATACAGATCTATATAGATCTACTGGTGGAAAAACTGTAACTGACTCTATCAAATGAGTCAGATCTCTTGAGATTGGAACACTGTTACAGTCATAGGTATGAATCTGAGCTTTTGAACATCAGCTTCCTAGTGATCATTTTATTTCTCCATTCTGCTACTTTTGGGAGTCACTGGCAAGCTTCAGCAGTGTTGGAGTTTGTTACACATTAGAGAATTCTAATGACGCACTCTACCTTCCCTAGGATCAATGCTGTGTCGCAGCTGGAAACAATAAGCCTCAGTTATTTAAGAAAGTCAAGCCAAGACAGTTGCAAGGCTGGTCCTGAAAGGACTAATAAGCCGAAGTGATGATTCATTTAGTGCTTTCAAGATTAGAATATGCTAATTAATGCATGAAGGCAATATGGCTTTCTATCAAAGTGAACTTTACTTGAACCTGTTTCAAAGTAAACACCCAAGGGTATGACATAGATGCATAAAAATTTGATAATTTAGATATTAAGGAGAGCCAGATGTCCTTTTATGAAATACATCTTTTATATTCTGAGAGTGGTAAGTACATAAAGATGTGAGAAAGGACAGGACACATCCCAGAAAGCAGCAGTCACATAGTATAGTTGCTGGTACGTTTTTTTCTTCATAAATTTTACTTTAATGTCGATTTGCTGGGGATGGAAGTTGTTTTATGTAAATTTGTTAAATAGATATTTTGAGAAGGAACCTATTCTATAGCTTTTGAAATGTCTAGTCTGATGTTTACCTAAACCATTTGGTTTTATGTCTAGGTGAACACCTAGACTACAAACTCCTGTTACTCTCGTGGCTGATTAGGTGTGATCTTGTGAAATATGGAAGGAAAAATGTCTGTGTTTACTTTTACGAGCCATAAAATTTGTCTATGTGTGAATTTTTTTCTTTCTTCAGTTTTTTTTTTCTACCTTCTGAGAACCAGGAAATAATTCAGAAAACCTTTGAGGTGATATAGTCATTGGATAAAAGGAAATTGCATCCTAGATTCTCAAAATTCTCAACCAATACAAACCTCATATGGATGTTCACTGGACTGTACAGATCTAGTAAGAAAGATTTGACCAAAGAGAATGACTTGAGGTTGATACAGGTAACATGACTTGACTCAGTCTTTCTACATATCCCTGTTTGGCTTCTAATTTAAATCTCTCCTGTTTCCTCCTCCAGAGGCCTATTCCTAATGATACAAAGATACTTGTATGACACTCACAGAAAGAAATTGTCAATTCAAGTTGACCAAATCTAACCTCAATGGTTTAAGATTTAATGGTCTTATCACAAAGTGTCTATTTCAATTTTGTTTGGTAAGTCAGTCTCCTAAAGCCTGAATCCCATTCAACCCTTTGTGAAAACTATGTTTTTTTCCAAGTGATCCACCAGTAAATTATTCAAGAAAAAGTACCACTCACAAATTTGAAGTGACAAGGCATATATTCAGAGACATGAAAGAACTTCTTTTCCTCTCATCTGATTTATTCTTTCTCAAGTGATCGAGTCTATGAGCATAGTTTGGAAGGTGTTTACAAAGAATCTCATGTAGATGACCTCAGGAAAACTGAAAACAAAACATTTTTCTTTCTTAAAAATGAGAACTGAAACCAACATGTTCATTCAATATAGTAGCAATACATTTAATACAAGATTGGCATGTGTTAGAAGGTAAAAGAAAACTGCCTAGAAACTGCCATATAACCTTGTATAATTTGCCCTAAATCTATCCCCCTATGGAAATAGTCTTAAAGATGTGTTTACTGTAGAATGAGGACCAAGCATACTGTAGCAATTAAAACTCTCAAAACCAGGCTATGATCCCAAGTTTCTCAATATGAAGACAATTTCTGGAAGCTTAAAGTTTGTTTTCTCCTGGTTGTGTTCCTCAAATGTATGTGAATAGAGCCAGACTTTCCCAAATGAGGACATGCACACTAGAATGGACTGTTGTATCCCACTGTCTATTGCACAGGAACGGACTGTTGTAACCCACTATCCATTACATAGGAATTGACTATTGTAACCCACCATCTACTGCACAGGAATGCACTGTTGTATCCCCTTGTTTATTGCACAGGAGTGGACTGTTGTGTCTCACCATCTATTCCACAGGAATTGACTGTTGCAACCCAGTATCTATTGCACAGGAATGGATTCTTGTAAACCACCATCTATTACATAAGCATGGACTGTTGTGCCTTACCATCTAGTGCACAGGAATGGACTGTTGTAACCCACCATCTATTACATAAGCATGGACTGTTGTGTCCCACCATCTATTGCACAGGAATGGATTATTATAACCCACCATGTATTACATAAGCATGGACTGTTGTGTCCCACCATCTAGTGCACAGGAATGGACTGTTGTAACCCACCATCTATTGTACAGGAGTAGACTGTTGTGTCCCACTCTCTATTGTCATTTGTTACTCATTATTTTCGAGTCTCTGCTTCAAGTTGGCTTAGATAACTTGATTTTTATTTGCAATGTTTACTGCATTGAAAACAGTGGCTGAATGAAGTTGAATGTGTATGTGCAATAACAGAGTCATCTTGTTTTACAGGGAACAGACTGTAGAAAGAGATCCTTAAACTCTAAGTCCCACCCCAACACATCAGTCACTTGTTTTATTTAATGATAGGAAAATAAAAACCCATTACATGTGACTCTTGTTACTCTGAGAGTGACAGTCATATATGATGTCCTGTCAGAATCCTTTAATGCAAGAGAATGTCTTGAAAATCAGTATCTGAACTTTAACTTAAAGGAAAATATTAAATTTCCATGTATTTAAACTAATGCTGTTTGAAATTGTTTTTTTCTTAAACTTACTAAGCTTAAACTAAGTACAATAATAGAACCTTTTTGATTTTGAACTCCACCAGAGCTAGGTAATCTCTCTGGCTTTTCTTTCTTCAATTTTACTCTAATATCTACATGCTGGGAATTGAAATTATTTTATGTAAATTTGTTAAATTGGTATGTTTGAGAAGGATCCTATTCTACAGCTTTTGAAATGTCTAGCCAGATGTTTATCTTAACCCTTTGTTTATCTTTTTAGACAAACACCTAGAATACAAATCCTACAAATCCCACCAGCACCAATTTTTCACTTTTCTTGTTCTCTTCTCATAAAGGTAAAAATGGAGTCCAATTTGTTAATGTTTGTTTTCCTGGTGTCTAAGCCCTCATTTCAACAGGAATGCTTGAAGACACTGATTCTCAGCAACATGTCTGCCAGAGGCTAAGCCTTTACTATTTGGTCTGCCCGTTGTCAGGCAAGTTCAGGATTATGAAAAGTACAATGACTTTGATCCTAAATAGCATCCAATTGTAAAATTGGAGAGGGTTAGGGAGTCCCATAGACAAGAATTTAGGTTGTACAAGAGACAAAATGTAATTTTGTTCTTTTCATTGCAGTTAGTGATCTCCAAATTAATAGGTATGTTGTCTTTAAGACAGCACCAATTCAACTTCAAATTTAGGAATGGTATTTAGTATTGTTCTTTACTGAACATGTACTGTTTTGGTTTGTAAGTTTTCATTTATTTATATGTTAAATAAAAGTAAGTGTATGATTATTTTGTAAAGACTATTTATTTATTAATTTTTTTTCTAGACAGGTTTCTCTCTGTAGCCCTGGCTATCCTGGAACTTGCTCTGTAGACCAAGCTGGATTCAAACTCACAGAGTTGTGATTATTTCTTTTTTTTTTTTTTGGTTTTTTCGAGACAGGGTTTCTCTGTATAGCCCTGGCTGTCCTGGAACTCACTTTGTAGACCAGGCTGGCCTCGAACTCAGAAATCCGCCTGCCTCTGCCTCCTGAGTGCTGGGATTAAAGGCGTGTGCCACCACGCCCGGCTGTGATTATTTCTTAAATGCATGAAAATGATGTGGTGAATGTTTTTACATTATTCTTTGGCAGCCATCAAATCTACTATTATTGTTATCAAGAGTAGAGATTACGAAAGGCTAGTAGCACACAAAATGAGAATCTCACAGGGATGTTGTATTGGCAAAAGGAGGCAACTTCTAAGACTCTCAGAACCACAAAACTAGGCTCATTGACAAAGTGAAAGCACTAAAGGACTTGAGGCAATGGAATAGTCACTGAACTCAACACGGACTCTGTTCCTTTATGGTGTTACAATTTTCTGAATAGAACTGTATGCTGGCTCATTTTATGTCCACTCAACAGAAACTAGAATCACTGTAGAGCAGGGGGTCTTACTTGAGAAAACACCTCAATAAGATTTAGGCAAGCCTAGAGGGTATTTCCTTGATCAGTGATTGAAGAGTGGAAGAGCCTGGTCTATTGTGGGTCACTTTTAGGCTGGTGGTTCGGTAAAAAAGCAGGCTCAGCAAGTCAGAATGAGCAAGCCAGTAAGCAGCACTCCTCCATGATCTCTGCATCCTGTTGAGTTCCTGTCATGACTTCCTTCGATGATGAACAGTGATTTGGAAGTGTAAGTAGCTTTGACCATCGTACTTCATTGCAGCAAGAGATATTCCAAGTAAAACAAGCATTTTCTAGGATCTAACCAGAACACACTACTTATCCAGCCTAGCCTACTCTTGACCTTGGAGTAAAGAGAGTACAGGTCTTGATTTTCAGTCAATATGTCTCCAAAATTCTTTCAAACTATATTTGCTGATCAGTCTAAACTTCTTTGAGACCAGTCACACACAGCTGGAAAGGAATTTATGGAAGGAATTGTTTCTTCTCTATTGCTCTCATCCCCTTTCAAGAATTATCCTCCTTTTACGAAACACTAAATTTCCCAGTAGCTTCTCCATGATTAAGGAGGAAAAAAAAAAGGCAAAACCAGGCATATTAGTTTCTTTGTGAGGCTGTGAGAAATGATTACAAATTGGCTGCTTAAAAATTATGCAAACTTCTTTTGTATTGTTTTATATAGAGGTCACACGTGTAAAATCAATGTGTTGCCACTTCTGTTCCTTTTTGAGTTACCAGAGAAATCATTTCAGCAAAATGTTGACCTTTTCACATAAGACAGTTGCCTCATGCTTCAATAGCAAAATCCTAAGATACTGATAATGTGGTTTGGATGTGAGATGTTCCATGCAAGCTTATGTGTTGATGAATACTTTTGGTCTCCAGATGATGACACTAGTTTTAAAGATTGTGGACCATATAAGATATAGAGCCTTGCTAAAGAAGTTATCTCTGAGGCCAGGCCTTAAGATTTCATAATCACTTCCATAGACAGCCTGTTACCAGAGCTCCATCCTGCTCTTGACACCATGTGATGCCATCCCGATGGATTTTCTCCATCCTATGGTGTAAACTAAAGTAAACTCTTCCCTCTTGAAGTTTTGTCACACATTTTGTCACACATTTGGTCAGAATAATGGGGAAAGTAACTTGTGCAAATAATGCATGCTATTTAAGTAGAAATAACAAGGATTAGTTGTAGAATGTGACTATTATATGATTTCAATTTCATTTAGTTCTGATGAAATGACTTAAACATCAGAGAGATGTGTATTTCCATTAGGATTACTGGGCACATCTATGGAGAGACATGCACACAGAGCAATTGAAGGAAGACCGAAAGATACTTGGCTTCATATATTTGCAAATGAAATTAATTCTAGCAACATACACTCAAAGAAATAAAAGTTATGCAATATTTTACATTTTTAGACTCCAATAACTGTGCTCTAAACCTGTAATTGACTTGGAACTGAATGCTAATAGTCAATTTTCAGTATTCTCTTGTGTTTTGTTCTATCATGTGTTTATTACTTACATAGAAACTATAAGAGACTCATATCAGTAAAGAGTCTACTAAAAAATTAACATTCAATTCCCATCCCTTCAGTATGAAAATACATATTTATTCAATGACAGAGGAGGAAAATATTTTTATCATACAGAATGAGCATAGGAAGCTCTGCCTTCATCTGTCCCTGAAACTTAACATTTTGTTATCTTCTATTGATTCAAAACACTGTGAATATGAGTATACACTCTGTTGATTAATCAACCATTTCCTTGGTTGATAATCATGCTAATTACAGAATATGTATGCTTAGACTTTCCAACCCAAGACACTATTAAGATTCTGTTCTTTTATTACTCTTCATATCTGCAGGTAAATCTAGTTAATTTAGATTGATTGTCAACAAAGGTCTTTTTGTAGCATTTTGGGGAACTTAGAGCACATATAAAGAAGTATTGTTAATAATAGTGATTATAAACACATTTGGGATGTAGATCATTTCTCCCCTAGAGGAATAGTCTGACCAAGTAGTAATACCTCTTTTTCTCATGAGAGACAAATGTCTAAAATCTCTGCTTCCTTTTTTTAACCTCATGTTACTTTTTAAATCATTATTCCCACCATTGAATCAGTGCCTACTTCAGTGAGAGAAAAGAATCATGGCAAAAATTGTCAATGACTTTTATGTAGCCCTTCAGATGGTGAGCTTCAGAGGCACTTGAGAAATTTTATCTAGACACAAAGTCTCCAGATTACTAAATATAGAGGGTAAGGGGGAGACTAAAAGGCTCCAGCTAAACTCAAATTTCCACATGCCCCATGTAAGAAACCACAACTGGGATAGTGTTTCACTCAAGGCTGTGGGGACAGCACAGACAGACTGGTGCACACCCTTGTCTCATGCACAGGCTCTTCCTGTGTTGGCTGGCTGCAAAATTGCCTCTGAAAGCTTGTAAGGGTCATCTCTGATGAATATTTTCAGTCACAATTAATTTTAAAAATATTCTCATTAGAACATGTAAGCTGTTGCCTTTCTATTAATGTTTTAATATATATTAAAACATTATATATAATGTTTTAATATAACCATATATATATATATATATATATATATATATATATATATATATATATATGATAGACAAACACACACACACACACACACACATCCAGATACACATATATTCAGATGTACAAAGTATAGAATTCTTGTTTCTCTGAACTACTCAGATAAGCTTATCGATACTGGTTTCTGTATAGTAGTATTCTCAACTTGCCCACTGACTAGGCCCCAATTAGTTAATGTTTGCCAAACTGGATCACACTGAGTCTGTTTAGATCACTAGTTTACTGGTGACAGTGTCTCTAGGGGACCAACAACATGCTTGATATATAGTCTGTGTAAAACATTTTGTTGCTGACAACTCCTATTTATAGGATCTCTGCTTGTATAAATATTTTGTTGTGATTTTCCCAAAGATTTATTACTATAATTATTATTCATATTGATGGGGGAGGAGAAGGGGGAGGAGGAAGAGAAGGAGGAGGAGGAGGAGCAAGAGACCTATAAAGAGAGAAAAACAACATGCATATGTAGCACATGGTAAAATATTGCCAGTCTCCTATGTAAGGTATTTTCTGTTCAAACATTGATCTTCACTCCTACTCTGTTCTAAACTCTCTCCAACACTCGCATGCAATATACAGTCTCTCTGGGCCCTCTAATTTGCTACTGTTTTCAGTCCTTTGGGATCCCAGGCAGAGAGAAGGAGAGAGGTTCATATCAGGACATCTCTAACTCTTGCTTCCTCCCTGCCAATAATTTTGAAATAACACTTTGCCAAATCACTGGTCTTTGGAATGCTGAGGACTTTCTACAACTCTCTGTAAGCTTTTGGTAACTTGGGAAAAGGGTAGCATCAGATCACTTATCACAGACACCAGATCATTATAATAATCTTCATTATTCTAGTGAAATTAACACTCCTCAAATCATCTTTATTGTGCCTGACAACTGTTTGTCATTGAAATCCTAATCGCTACTTTCCTACTACTGTCTTCTGAAGGAGCATGATTTAAGGACAGTACATTGCAGTTGCTTTGCAAAGAATATTTACAACAAAGCTCTTTGGGAGGAAAACATGGAGGTGAAACTAAGTATTTTAGAGTTGACTAGGACTGAATGTGTTCATCATATTTTGCCTGTCCCATTGCTTTTTTGTGTTCTTTATCAATGGTGTCTATCTCCAGAAAATCTACTCTATGTTCAGATTATGTTATCCCAAACACAGTAATTGTAATAATGAAAAACAATGGCTTTAGACCTTCCTTTTAAATGCATGAACACTATCTTTAGAAGCATTCAGAGGACAAGTAGATGAATATTCTAGTAAAAGCGCAAAGCACATCAACAAGTTATACTAGTGAACTCACCAAGATGCAGAACTGCATTTTTTTTTCTTATTGGGGTTTGAAGATAGCACCCACATTCATGTTAGGCCAGAATTTTCTTATTTACCCAATCTTCTAGCTCCAAGATAGAGGACTAGGAATATCTAGGTGCTAATTTTCCAAAAGGATCATTTTGCAAGTAGTTAGAAATTCATTAAAATTATTCCTTTATAACTTCTGAGAAATCAATATAGAGTTTACAGACATGACCAATAAACAGTCTGTGGATCATATGCAGTCAGGGTTAACAATCAATGTGGGACAATACAAGATTGTAAGCTTGCTTATTTAAAACCTCAGTTTTTCCTATTTTCTGTAACTTGATTGTAAGGTTCTTGAGTGACATTTGTAGCTTGCATTATGAAGTCTGTCATGTTGCAGTGCCAAAAGGCTTGGCATGCTTGATATGCTTGATATAAGAACAAATGAAAGTCTCAAGGATAGAAATCTATATTAAAAATTATATGAACCTTGATGGCATATACACAGCCACTCTCATACCACAGTCTCCCTTCTCTCTGGGTGGAAGGGAGAAAAGAGAGGATGAAGTTTGCAGTGTTATAACTTAAGTTCAGTCTGCTCAGGAACTGACTTTTGTGCAACCTAATTGCTTATTTAGACTGCTGGACACAACTGGATCTAAGGTTTGGGAAAGCTACAAGAAGAAACAAGCAAGACTCGTGGAAATTTCAAGGAAACTCTGTATTTGTTAATACCAGGGCAAGTGATCTCTGATTAAGAGATGCAAAGGGACATCTACTACATATAGACATCACCAGATAAATTGAGTCAGACAGGCTTTGCTGTTATTTGGCTTGCTCTAAAAGAAACACAAAGTCATTATGAAAGGATGGAAACCAGTCACCTAAAGCCATATGATAAAATTATCTTCTCTAGTATAACTAATTAATAGACAAGTGGAAACAGCAGACATTATAATACCTTGGGTCTATAAGTCTGCCTTTATTTTTCTATAGGTTTTAAAGGGTAAAACATTAAACATTCTAAGTCTTCAATAATCAACATATATTATATTCAGATATAACTTGGACTTTCGTACTATAAAATGAGAAGGGTAGGATCAAGGATTAGAGGTTTTTGAATAAAACCATAGTTGGTAACCATTTAAAACATATTGCTATAACTTCACAATGCTATGTGTAATTTATGTGGCAAAGAAAGACAAAGAAAAAGATATTGACTCTAAAGGAAGGAAATGAGAAAGTAATTAAAACGTATAATCATCAAGAGCCCATTCAACATAGGGACTAACTACAAGTGGGAACAAACAAGAAGACAGCAGAAAGCATACCCAAAGTGGTAATACTCTTTTTTGTTGGAAATTATTTAGATATGAATGAATGAACCCCCTAATTAAGAGACAGGCAGAATTTATTGTTGTAATATGAAAAAACATCACAGTGTACAACTGTATCCCATCTGTAAGAGATTTACGAAAGTAATAGAATATACTAAAATACATATAATTGAGTTATGCACAGATTGAACATGAAAGAATAGAATTAGTATTCTAAGTAAAACAAAAATAACCAGCAGAGACTACAGGTGTCTATACTAATATTAGAAAAAAGAAGAAAAAAAACAAACCTCTTCAGTTCAAAAGTGTTACAAGATAATGAAAGGATATTATATGAAAATAATAGGCAATTCACTACAAAATATAGCAAGCCTAAACATAGATACACTGAAATGAGAGCTCCTAAATTCTGAAGACAATAATTGACTCAATTTAGTGGGAAAACAGACACTTTCTCAATGAGAATATTATTCCTCATGTACTGGAGGAAACAGATTCTGCTGTTGGAATGTAGTGCTCTGTATGTTGGGTCCCATTATCTGTTACTTTATTGATCTTGCCTGACTAGTCTCTCACCTGAATAATATTGTTTTTAGAACAGTGCATCACTGTGAAGCCCAGTCTGGCCTCTAATTCACAAATCCTTGTATCCTCTCAAATGCTGGGACTGCAAGACTGTACCACCTCACACAGCTAAGGAAAGTCAATAAAATTAAAACTATTTAACATCATAAAATTGTGAAAATAAAGTAACATTTAATATTATAATAGCAAATCTGTGAAACTATGCACGGAAACTAAACAGCGTAATTGTAAATGTCCAATGGGTGTGGAGGAGGGAAGAAAATCACATTTAAAATCCTAATATTCCAAAGCATATGAAAATGAACACATGATATTCATAACCCTGTGGGATGAAGCAGTGCTTAGAGGAACACTCATAACTGGAAAACAAACAGAAATGAAAGAGTCTTTCAGATCTTTCTATGCTTGTTTTGCCTTAAGAGACTAGAAAGAATGAAGGCAAACTGAAGCAAGACCAGCATGCAGAAGGAAACAGTAAGGACGGAAGCAGTCATAAATAACACTGGGCATCAACACACAACAGTCGAAACAGTCAGAGCAGCAGATAGCATTTTATTTTTAAAGTAGCAACAAAATTGAGAAATCCTTATCTATCATGGAAAAGAGACAAAAGTCTCAGAGCTCTCAAAGCAAAAACAAAACAACTGGCTCTACAGAAATAAACTCAATTATACATGAATACAATGAGTATCTTGTTTTTCTGAGATGAGGGTCTCATCACGTAGTCCAGGACAGTCTTAGATTGCAGTCAGTCTGTCTCAGTCTCTAAACTCCTGGAATTACAGACACACTACAGCAAATTATGTCTGTCAATAGACCAAACAACCTGCATAAGGCAGATAAGTTCCCACAAATATGTAGCACAGCAAGGACCAAAGAGCTGAGACTCAGAAGGGATGGGAGAATAAGAACGGGTCAGAAACCCACATCCTCAATAAAACTGAATCCTAGGCCACAAGAGGGAAAGATATAGCCTGCTAATACTCACATGTAAGAAATACAAACTTCGCACGGACCTATAACTGAGATTGAATCAACAAACATAAAAACAGAAGCATAAAAAAGAATCAAAACAAGCTACTTCCCTTCTCTAAACATAAATCTTCATCAAACTCCCCCCAAAATTAAGAGAGATGGCTGATTTGTGAATAAATTCTAGCCATACTCTGATACCTGAGGAGATACAGACAGTCAGTCCATTGTGAATAAAGCTAGCCATACTCTGATACCCTAGGAGATACAGATAGTCAGTCCATTGTGAATAAAGCTAGCCATTCTCTGATACCTCAGGGAGATGCAGCTATCACAAGAAAAGCAAGGGACAGGTCAACATTCTTGAGGAGCACCAGTGCCACATCTTCAATAAAATGCTAGAAAAATTAAATGATATAGTAAAGATATTGTTCAACAAGATTTTATCCCCATAAGCAAGGATGGATCATCACATGAAAATAGTGAGTGTACCATGTTTAAAGAATGAAAAATGAAACCTACATGTCCATCTACTTGATGCAGGGCTAAAGCACTTGACAAATTCCAGTAATAAAAACATTCAGTGAACTATAGGTGAGAGGAAACTGTGCTGGTATTACAAAGGCTATCTATGAAAACTCCCTGCTAACATCATACTTAAGGGTGTGACACACAAAGGTTTCTCTTAATAGTAGAGACAAGGATGCTCACGTGTGCTACGTCTTTTTAAATATACCCAGGTTCTTAAGTCAGAATAAATGTGCAATTAAAAAAAAACAAAACAAAGGATGCTGATGTAAAGACAAACATCTGTGATGATGGGTAAGAGGCACATTTATTTGTAGGCAAAAGGGTGAGGAATTGATTATGCTGCTCTGGCAAAATGACAGTGGTGAGAAACCATCACTCATAGCAACAACAATAAAAACAACAGCTCACAACCAGCCAGAATAAGATGAGGACTTTCCATGGAGTGTTCATCTCCAATGGACACACAAGACAATTCCTGAACCTGAGGTTCAAAAGGCATCATAGAAGAGGGGATGGGATGGGAAGGGAAGATTGTGTTAACCAGAGGAACTGGAAGTCTGCCCTGGGATTGATTGTGTCTCTGAGAATGACAGAGAAGCTACACTCAGGACAGCACAACAATACAGACATCTCCTAGAATATGTCTATCTCTAGACACAGAACTACAGGTAAGTAAGGACAGCTGAACAAGGGAGAGTGACTTTTCCCAGGAATGAGCACCAGAACTGGTGAGCCAGCATCAAGTGGTTGGACCACTTATATACAAGCAACACTAATTGGACTCCAAGGTGATAGGTGATCTCTCTCTCTCTCTCTCTCTCTCACTCACACACTCACTCACTGACACACACACACTCACACACAAAGAGATTTATAGTTTGTCAGAGACTCACAGACGTAGGAAATAAAAGTCAACCCTTCATAGTGATTTTTGTCCATACATACTAATAACGAGCAATCTGAAAAGCAAATCAAGAGGACTATTTCACTTTTAATGACATCGAAAGCACAACACACTTAGGAACTAAGTCAGTCAAGGAAGAAAAACTGGCAACGATAAATGCTTGTTAAAGGCAATTAGGAAGATTCACTCACCTGAAAAGATAACTGTATGCTCATGGGCTGAAAAGCAGTGTTGATAATCCACTGGCACCACCCAAAGCATTTACAGAGCTAGTGTGATTTCAGTCCACATTTTAATGCATTCTTTATTTTCAGAAATATAAAAGTTACCACTAATATTCATGTAGGCTCTCAAGACCACTCATAGTCAAAACAGTATTAGTAAATAGTGAAGTCTGAGGTCTCACAGTTGTTTTCAATTTTAAAACGTGGATGGAGGATGTAGCTCAACTGGTTCAGTGCTTGGCTCACAAGCATGAAGGCCTACCTTTAGTTTTCTGATTTTGATGATTGCATTTGTTTTGACATTATGTGAGTTTATCTAATTAACATAATTAATTTTCTCTACCAGTCTGTACAATCTCCCTGTGCATAGGTGTTTGACCAGGCTTAGAATGTCAGGCATAGATTCCCTTCTATAGAATGAGCCTCAGATAGAAACCTTATAAATATAAAAAATTCCTTTTTTCAATTAAAATAATCTTATTAAGAACTGACTTTCAGGACCACAATCTCTATAGTATATTATCTATATTATCTCAAAACTTAAGTTCTCTATTTCTCTTTTTTAGGTATTATATGAAGCTAGTGAGAGCCATTAGGCAACTTGAATATTGGAAAATAATGTAATATGTTATATATTTTTCCAAGCTGTTATCATTGTTACTTGAAGTAGATTTTTCATTCATTAATTTATTTATTGACTTTATATTTCGGTTGCAGGACCTTCCCAGTCCTACAGTCCTTCCCTCATACAACCGGTTACCCTCTAACCCCTTCTTCTCTGAAGAAAGGAAATCTGCTCCCACCCCTTTCCCCCCATATCAAATAACCCTCACACATCAAGTATCTGCAGGATTAGTCCCATTCTCCCCCACTGAGGCCAAACAAGGCAGCCCAGTTAGGGGAATAGGATCCATAGGCATGTGAGAGCATCAGGGACAATCCCTGCTCTACTTGTTGAGAGACATACATGAACTAAACTGCACATCTGCTACATATGTGCAGGGGGCCTAGGTCCAACCCAAGCTTGTTTTGCTTTGATTGGTGGATTAGTCTCTGGGAGCTCCCAAGGGTCCAAGTTAATTGACTCCATTGCTCATCTTGTGGAGTCCTTATCCCCTTGAGGTTCTTTAATCCTTCCCCCAACTCATCCACAAGACAGAACTCCACCTAGTGTTCAGTGGTGGGTCTCTGCATCTGTTTTGGTCAGGGGTGGAACCCCTCAGAGAACAGTTATACTAGGTTCCTGCCTGCAAGCATAACAGAGTATTATTAATAGCATCATGGATTAGTGAATATTAGTCATGAAGTACAAGATAACCACATTACCATCCCAAAGAAGACAAAAGAAGCCAAATAACTATGAGGGCCCAAGGGAGGATGCTTGAATCTTTCTCAGAAGAAGAAATAAAATAACATCAGAGGTGGACGAAGTGAGGGAACAGGGTGAGAGAGGAGAATTGTGTGTGTGTGTGTGTGTGTGTGTGTGTGTGTGTGTGTGTGTGTGTCGGGATGTGGGATCAGGTATAGAGAGAGCTGGGAAGAAACAACAGAAATCATGTCTCTAGGATGCCCAAGACCTGGGATGGGGAAACACCCCATGGGGGTCTATGGAGTTCACTCTAGCTGAGACTCCCACTAGTGGGTGACATGGAGCCTGAAATGTCCATCTCATGTAGCCAGGCAGGATTCCTAGTGGAGAGATAAAGACATCTACCCACACATAAAACCTTTGTCCCAAAATGTGTCCTGCCTGCCAGAAGTACAAGGACAAAAATGGAGCAGAGATGAGTGGAATGGCCAACCAATGACTGGCCCAACTGGAGACCCATCCCATAAGAATCAATCCTTGAAAGAGAATTTTGTGAGGCAAAGTTTTACCCCCTTACAAAAAAGAATAGTAAAAATAATAAGAAAATAAGGTCTTCATTAAGTGTATTCAAATGTGAACCATAGAATGAAAGTTCAGTGGGTAGTTATGAATTTCTGCCATCAAATGGGCCTTCTTAACTTAAAAGAGAAATGAATGTCTACCAAAGTTGGTTTTCTGTCATGGAAGTGACAGGTAGAGCAAACACATAGGTTAGGAGGAAAAATGTTTTTGGTCCTATTTATATCTCTCAGCTCTGAATTTTCCCACCTCAGCCAGAGTAAAGACACAAGCTGAGGTTTTTGTCATAAAAGATGTGAGAAGGAATTGATCAAAATTGTTGGAAGATGTGATGAATGTCCAGCTAGAGTAGGGTCTTGTAAGACATAAGACAAGGACTCAGTAGTGAGAGGTCAGGCAGAGGTCACAGCTTAAACATTTCCTCTTCCCAGCTGAGATATCTATGTAAGAAAAAGTACCTTTCCAACTAATAGAGGAGTTTTTGAGATTGTAGATTTGACTTAAATAGAATTAAATATTATTCTCATTCTCTCATATCAAAATAATTTCCTAAGTAGTGAGAGACTCAGCAGCCTTCATACATGATAGGCAATAATGTGTACCAGCCATGGGAGGATTGTCCCAAAGGACAGATGGACAGCTGTTTAGGACATTATTTCTCAGCCAGAGATGGCGGTAGAGAGAGGTTACAAGTGTGACTTCCATGGACATTCCTTTATGGAAATATAACTGGAATTGGATCTCTTAAAGAGCAAGAACATAGTATTGTAATGAGTTAATGGCTGTACCTTACATTTTCTGCTTATGTAAGCCAACAAGTATGTTGCTATACTTGTACTATAAGTTCATGTAAAGTGAATACTATAAAAGGAATCTCTAACGTCCTACAAGTTCAATGTTATTACAGCACTCTAATTTAGGATATTTAATTATTTGTAATTTAATGCTATATTTCACCTACCATGCTTGGTACAATGATAACGTAGATGACCTATAAAAACACCCTTAAAAGAACCCATACCTCATGTCTATTTTATCAGTATTGCTATTCAAACTTCTCAAGTTACTTTCTATATTGGGTGTTTTCTTGGAAAAGCACTCTGAGGGTGTGGTGGTACATGCCATGAGTTGCCAATGTGTAGCACAGGCTTTGTTAGAGAACTCCACAGCCAAAGTTGCCCACAGAGTGCCCTGGAAAGAAAGAGAACAACCTAATCTCAATCAATAATTGAATGAGTACCCAGGGAATGACATGAGATCGTGTTAAGTTGGTTGTTCTCGAATGAAGTGATTTACAGTGCAAGACTGTCTATATACCATGCCCCCTGTAACTAGGCACCATACAAGATATCTGCATGTCTACCAGTGTCTGCCTACACTGCTGAAAGCTACAATAATTAGGGAAGAACTCTATTATGCCAGGGCTACAGCTCTCTCCATAGCAGCTGCTTTTGAAATTGTGACCAACTCTTTATTATAGTTCCAGGATACATTCTGAATTCCAGGAAATTTTCTTTTCTTTTCTTATGAAAATAGCTTCTCAATCCATGATTGTTGTACTTGTTTATTCAATGTCATAATTGGGTAAGATTATGATAAAACACACTTTCCCACTTCTGAGCTTAGACATACTCCCTGCCTGAGTTCTATAACAGCATGCCTCCCTTCCCTCAAAAGGCTTCATGTTACCTGCTGATAATTGTTTAAAGTACCCAAGGCTGGGTCATAACTTATAGATTAACAGACAATGTTTTGATTACACATTGTGGGGAATTGCAGGCTAGTCTCCAGTTGAGATTAGGTCTGAACCCCGATGGTCATAATTCACCTACATGACACAGTAAGCATTCCTTCATGCTCCTGGAACTCTGGCCCCTGCCTAAGTTACTGCCCCCTACAGCCCCTGCAAGAGAAGCATGGTCAGTAGTCACATAGACAATGGCCCAAGCTTCTGACCTTCAGGCTAAACTCCTCCCCAGTTACCTAGCAACAGTATAGACCATAAAAAGGGGTGCTCAGCTCCACCTCACCCTCTTACTGCTTACTCTCTTGTCTCACTCTTACCCCTCACTCTCACCCTCTCTCTCCCCTCTCTTTATCTTCTCTCCTCTCTTCTTTCTCTTTGTCCTCTCCTCTTTCCCTCTTACTCTCTTTCTCTCTAGCCTTCTCTCTCTCTCTCTTTCTCTCTCTCTCTCTCTCTCTCTCACCAGATATGCAAGACCATTTATGCACAGCACGTGCAGGTACACCTGATCCACAAAAGGATGGTACAAATCATGACTAGAGAGGGGGGACAAATAACTTGGGACAGGGTGATTAAAAAATTGATTCTAATGTTTTGCAAATTGTATCTTGGGTATTCTAAGTTTCTGAGCTAATATCCACTTATCAGTGAGTGCATATCAAGTGACTTCTTTTGTGATTGGGTTACCTCACTAAGGATGATATCCTCCAGATACATCCATTAGCCAAAGAATTTCATAAATTCATTGTCTTTAATAGCAGAGTAGTACTCCATTGTGTAAATGTACCACATTTTCTGTATCCATTCCTCTGTTGAGGGACATCTGGGTTCTTTCCAGCTTCTGGCTATTATAAATAAAGCTGCTATGAACATAGTGGAGCATGTGTTCTTATTACCAATTGGAACATCTTCTGGGTATATGCCCAGTAGAGGTATTGCTGGATCTTCCAGTAGTACTATGTCCAATTTTCTGAGGAACTGCCAGACTGATTTCCAGAGTGGTTGCACCAGCTTGCATTCCCAGCAGCAATGGAGGAGTGTTCCTCTTTCTCCACATCCTCCACAGCATCTATTGTCACCTGAGTTTTTGATCTTAGCCATTCTGACTGGAGTGAGGTGGAATCTCAAAGTTGTTTTGATTTGCATTTCCCTGATGATTAAGGATGTTGAACATTTTTCAAGTTCTTCTCTACCATTCGGTATTCCTCACTTGATAATTCTTTGTTTAGTTCTGTACCCCATTTTTTAAATGGGGTTATTTTAATTTCTGGAGTCCAGCTTCTTGAGCTCTTTGTATATATTGGATATCAGTCCCCTATCTGATTTAGGATTGGTAAAAATCCTTTCCCAATCTGTTGTTGGCCTTTTGGTTTTATTGACAGTGTCTTTTTTTTTGCAAAACACAAGAAAATCAAGAAGAATGAAGACCAAAGTATGGATACTTCATTCCTTCTTAGAATAGAGAACAAAACACCCATGAAAGGAGTTACAGAGACAAAGATTGGAGCTAAGACGAAAGGAATATAATGTTATATTCTCCTTTCTAAATGTTCTCTTATCTAGTAGTTGCTATGTTATGCCGGACCACATACTAATGAATAAAACATAAGAGTCTGGAGACTAAGTTTGGTTGAAAGCCTATGGAGAGGGAAGAAAAATACGTGAATGCTATCCATATATTTCTGTCAAAATGATTCTCTGGGCTGTGTGTACTAGTAACTGATTGTGCAACAAGTGTCTGCTTGGATTTCTTTGTGGATGATGTAATGATGCACTGAAAATCTAGTGTTGTTCATTTTGGTAGAGTCCATATTTAATAGGAGCAGTGCTCTGCTTCTTGTCCCCAAAAAGACAATACTCACTTTTAAGTGAATATTAGCAGTAAAGTACCAGATAACCATGCCACAAACCGCAGACACATAGATGCTAAATAACAAAGAGCGCTCTATAGGAGAATGTGTGGATTTTACTGAGAAAGGGAAATAGACTGGGAGGGAAGAGAAACTGTGGTCAGGATGCAAAATGAATGAATGAATGAATGAATAAATGAAGAAATAGATAAATTAATTAATTAAAAAGAAGAAAAGAATGAAGCGTGTGTATATCCTGTCTTTGTATAGTTATTAATCTCTTCTATTTTATTTCAATTTATTTCATAGGCACAGTATTTTTTTTTTTTACTTCTTACAGCATTCACTATAAATTACTACATCTAATATGAATCTCAAAAGTATTTGATTTATGTGTGGGTAAATGGAGACTACCAAAAATCTTATCTACAGAACCACAAATCTAGGTTATTGGAGGTTATTGGGGCAAAGCAAAATCCAGCTGGAGCCTGGAGGCTGCTTTAAATATCCTGACACACAAACACCCAGCTGGAATGCCCCAATCTATCGTGTCCATCAAGGCAAAAATGAGTGAATGTTTCTCCTCCTTCAAGAATTCATATTTCCCAGAATAGAATTTCTAGTTTCCTGAAAGCCTATTTGTCATGTTTATGTGATTGAGCAGAAGGTGAAATTGAAAGAGAGCCATTTGTTCACCAATATCCTGAATGATGCTAGAAAAAAAAATGTACACATTTCTTGTGAGGCTATTCTGTAGTTTGAAAACAACTAATAAAAGTACCACATTTTCTGTATTCATTCCTCTGTTGAGGGACATCTGGGTTCTTTCCAACTTCTGGCTATTATAAATAAGGTTGCTATGAACATAGCGGAGCATGTGTCCTTATTACAAGTTGGAACATCATCTGGGTATAGCCCAGGAGAGACATTGCTGGATCTTCTGGTAGTACATTTACACAATGGAGTACTACTCAGCTATTAAAAACAATGAATTTATGAAATTCTTAGGCAAATGGACAGATCTGGAGGATATCATCCTGAGTGAGGTAACCCAATCACAAAAGAATACACATGATATGCACTCACTGATAAGTGGATATTAGCCCAGAAACTTAGAATACCCAAGATACAATTTGCAAAACACATGAAACTCAAGAAGGAAGACCAAAGTATGGATACTTTGTTCCTCCTTAGAATGGGGAACAAAATTTCTATGGAAGGAATTACAGAGACAAAATTTGGAGCTGAGATGGAAGGAAGGACCATCCAGAGACTGCCCCACCTGGAGATCCATCCCATAAACAGCCACCAAACCCAGACACTATTGCATATGCCAGCAAGATTTTGCTGAAAAGACCCTGATATAGCTGCCTCTTGTGAGCCTATGCCAGTGCCTGGAAAATACAGAAGTGGATGTTCACAGTTATCTATAGGATGGTACACAGGGCCCCCAATGGAGGAGCTAGAGAAAGTACCCAAGGAGCTGAAGAGGTCTGCAACCCCATAGGAGGAACATCAATATGAACTAACCAGTACCTCCAGTGCTTGTGTCTCTAGTTGCATATGTAGCAGAAGATGGCCTAATGGACCATCAATAGGAAGAAAGGCCCTTGGTCTTGTCAAGATTATATTACCCAATACAGGAGAAATGCCAGGGCCAAGAAGTGGGAGTGAGTGGGTTGGGGAGCAGGGCAGGTGGGAGGGTCTAGGGGACTTTCTAGGTAGCATTTGAAATGTAAATGAAGAAAATATCTAATAAAATTTTTTTCTTGAAAAAATTTAAAAATAAAACAACTAATAAAGAACACACACTAAATTATTACATTTTAATCTATATATTATAATTAAACTGACCTGCTTCCTCTGAGTGTTGTCTGTGACAGCATGTTAACTGCTTTTTTTCAGGGCAATCATAGCCTTTAGAGCAAATATCAAAAGAAATAAACTAACACAAAAGTGACAGTACAAATAAAAATTCTCCCATTGTCTCATAATTCCTCTTCCTGTCCTTTCTTTCCATCAGGAAGATAGTGGGATTATCAGGAAGATAGTGGTAATATACTGTGGCATTTGTTTCAGAATCATCAACCCCATTCTTCAGATACAGAGAGTGTTTTCTATCAGAGTCTCAAAAACAATAATGAAAAAAGGGGAATTGATTGTTGCAATATCTTGGAAGTTGATGTGTTCATTGCTTTGTCCTGTATTAGATTTTGGGGAAAGGCAACAGCATGAAGAATTATTCTCTCTCCTCTCTTCCATATTTTAGATCATGAATTGGATAGAAAAGAACTCCATTCTTGTAAGGCAGACAAACACAAAACTAGTTTTTAATCAGACACAAAGTGTCAAGTAAAAAGAAATAAAAAGGAAAAATACTCATCACAACATTTAATTACCAGCACTGTGATGTTCATTGGCTCTGCCTTTTCTTCCCCTCATTTTTCCATCATCTTTTTCTCCTCCACATCTTCTACATGTCTCCTATATTTCATACAGAGACAAGAGCGGTGTGGTACGTTATCAGAGTTTGTATTACTTTTCTCTGAAGATTTTCAAGTTACTATGTTGAATTAATTATCTTTTAAATATATGGTGAGTACAGAGTTCTCTTAAATGTACAATATATTTGGCTTTTGCACGCCATATCTGACCTTAGAATTAGTTTTTTTCTCAGTTACTTGAGTCAGCTTGACTAAAAAATGTGAGTTTGAGATGAATTATGAGTACACATGCTTTTTTTTTTATTAGATATTCTCTTTATTTACATTTCAAATGCTATCCAGAAAGTCCCCTATACCCTCCCCCATCCCAGCCCTGATCCCCCACCCACCCACTCCCACTTCCTGGCCCTGGCATTCCCCTGTACTGGGGCATATAAAGTTTGTAAGACCAAGGGGCCTCTCTTCCCAGTGATGGCTGACTAGGCCATCTTCTGCTACATATGCATCTAGAAACATGAGCTCTGGGGGTACTGTTTAGTTCATATTGTTGTTCCACCTAAAGGGTTGTAGACCCCTTCAACTCCTTTCCATCCCATAACCAGCCACCAAATGCAGATACTATTGCATATGCCAGCAAGATTTTGATGAAAGGACCCTGATATAACTATCTTGAGTGAGGCTATGCCAGTGCCTGGCAAACACAGATGGGGATGATCACATTCATCTATAGGATGGAACACAGAGACCCCAATGGAGGAGCTAGAGAAATTAACACACATGCTTTTGTGTCAATAAAAGATCATGTGATAGTGAGATGATTAGTTTAAATTGTCAACTTGCCACCACATATAGTCTCCCAAGAAACATTCTGTCTATGGAGCCTTATCTTGATTATGTTAACTGAAATGGGAATAACCAGTCCACTTTGCTTAACACCATTCCTAAAGTAAGGGTTTCTAAAGTTTAGATGAGTAGAGAACACAGGCTGATCACTAACATGCATTATTTCATTATTCTTTGGTCTTAACCGTGGATATCCTGTGACTCTCTGCTTCATGTTCCTCATACTGATGGACACTGACCTGAAATTTTGAGCTGCAGGAAACCTTCCTCCAACAAAAGATATCACAATGATATTTACGTGTATGGACATTTTTCCCTTCCATACTTTCCTGCTTTTGTCAGGCTATTTTACCAAGCAATCAAAAATGAAACTGAGGCAGCTAATCAATCACAATAGCAAGTATTTATAATTACACTTTGGAATTTTTCAATTAATATGAGCACAATATATTTTTACATTTGCAATAATGGATTTTGTACATATATGCATAAAGAGAAAGGGTAGCTAAGTTAGAAGTTTGGGGATATTCTTGATGCTTAGAAATGGAGTACAATGTTTGTCTTTGTTGGTATAAAAACATTTTGATCCTTACATTTTTAGGTTCATAGCATAACACCTTGATTAATGGCATGGCTCAGATATGGGGCTTTTTAGCAAATACCATGTGGAGAGACCAGACTAAACTTGGAATTCAAGCATCTTTTCCCCCGGTAGCTACCCTTATTTTATGTTGGTTGTGTTTACCAATGAATTTAAAAATGTAATTAATTAAATTACTGTTTGTGAGGAGAATTTGGTAGAGAAATAAATGCAAAGACTCCACATTAATCAAGGTTACACAAATGGATTTGTAGGAAAATGTCTAAGTAAAAGTCTCTGAAGAAATTTTCCAGTGCAATTGTAACTCATACAAACTACTAAAGGTTGCATCGGTAGAGAAGACATATCTTCAAATACTTGCCTTCTTAAAACAACATTTTTTTTTTATATACCTCAGAGTTAACTCATTTTATTTTCAGTTAGGGAGTTCTGACATTCCCTAAGAGATATGACAAAGTGTATGCATTCCTTTCACAGCCTGATAATAAATAAAAATGGAGTGATGCTCTATCATCTCTGATATCATCTGTGATAACAAAAGTTGAGGCAAATATTTAAATAAATACCCATGAGCTAATCTGAGCTTACAGAGTATAGAAAATATTTTAAATTGTCTTTTGGAATTTTCCAAGAGAGAAAGGTACTTTCCCACCATTAGTACATGCAATTTTCCGAGTTTTTTGGTGTTTGGGGAATAAAATAAAGCAAAAACCACCCAGAGATTATTCAGGAAGGTTTTAGTGGCGCTCAGAATTTATATTATGACTGAACTAGATTTCAACATCTAGTTAAAGGACAAATGTCCCATGGTACTGATACCTCTTTCTAGCTTCTCAACAACATTCTTTCTGGTCGGTAGATTCTCTCAGAAGTGAGCTGTTTTCTGTGAAGCTGTTCAAAGCATTCTTGTTGAAGTAGACTTGCTCATTTAAGCTTTTATTGATAGAGAAATTGATTCCCATATAAGTGTAACATCCTTAGTGTGAATTAATCCTTTCCTACCCATGCCTCTGTCTATTTTGACTTTCTAAGAAAGGTCTTACTCTGTATTCTAAGTTGACTGGGACTTGCGAATTTGCTACCTCTGCTTTCAGGAAGCCATACACAGCCAAATGAAAAGTTCAGTGCCAGGAGTGGGATACTTTCCTCTCAGTTGTTTATCAAGGGTATTCTGGAAACCCTACAAACAATACAGTTTATTATCATTGATTCCTCTTGGTTGTCAGTTAAGAACTTAATTGTAAGACCCAGTTGCTGTTGATACCACACACATTAGCATCGGGACATGAAAAGTGAGTGACTTTTGATCAGGATGCTTCATGCCCGCTGGTTAGCTGTGATAGCACTGGAAGGTGCTATGCAGGCTGATAGAGGAAAATAAAGTGATAGTTTTACCCAGTTGTGACACATGTGAACTCAATGATGGCCAGCCATCCTAGATATGCCCATGAGTATAATCATGGCACAAAAGCTATGGGAGTAACCACCTGCTTTATGATTGGATTTAAGGCTCACCCCACAGGAAGAAACAGTCTTGGTTAGTGTAAATCTGACCAAGAAACAATGGTTGGCATGCTTACAGGTCCTAGGCTTGAAACTATGCTATTATTTTACTAAATGAACATTAAACTATGTACTAAATTGATATTTGTCTACTCATAGATGTGTACAGCTCTCAGATATCATCAGAGAAATTTCCTTGTACCTTCAATAGCAGTTAACCTCACAACTGGTCAAAATATCAGTCAAGTGTTCAGCCACAAAGAAGACATCTATATCACACCCCTTTCCAATGGCAATGAACTATCATAGAACACGCATGAAAAGAAGAGCCAGGAGTTGGGAACCACCAAAAGAAAACAGTTCTGGACAGGAGAGCATCACTGTACTAAAGAACTCATAGTAGCTATGGTTGCCTACATAAGACCTGTACAGGATCAAGCTGGTCAACATTCTAGCATGAAGTAGAAGTGGTTCCTGAACACTTTCCCTTAATGAAGAGGCTACATTACCCAAGACTGAGACTTCTTCAAGAAAGAGAATTAGGTTTTGTTTTAAGCATATGGCTCCTGATAGGTGGACCATGCTCCAGTTAATGGCCACATAGCCAGAATCACATGGGCAGGGTAAAATAAAGAGGATGAGTTATTATAATTTTTAAAAAGGACAAAGTTGGGTGGTAGGGAAGGGGAGGCAGATTAGAATGAGTTAGAGGCCCAGAGCACATTTGATCAAAATGCATTGGATGACAATTTTAAAGAAGAAAAGTATTTTAGAAGTTAAAGTAAAAAATTTACAACTATGTAAATCTCAGTATTGAGTATCATTTTAAATTATTTAAACAAAAGGAAATACATCGTGGTGTATTTTAAAATTAAGTATAATTACCTAAAACCATACTGCTTATCATGTCAAATGATAATTTCAACTAATTTCAGGGCCTACACTGTACATAACACTCAAAATGATCATTATAAATATTTAGTATTTATCACAGTATTACAGTATTCCATATTAATACAGTATTCCAGGAGCATGGTGATTAAAGAACCATTTTAGTACTTTATGAGTTATAAAACTCTTCCAATTGACCATCTGCAGATAAGCTTAATTATAGCCCTAAGATTAGTGTGTCTATTATTGTTATGTTATAGAAATAACAGTGTTTATAATAATTTACTATATTACAAAATAATTTAGTGATTTAGGAGTTTAGTTTGAAATTTGCCTTTGTTTTCTAACTCCAAATTAATGACTAGAAATGAATATTTATTGAAGACATGCTAAGGAGAAGGCCCTGTCGTAGGGGAGAGAGAGATAAATAAAGAGATAGAAGAGGATGAGAGGGGTGGAGGAATAAAAGGAGTAGGAGAAAGAAAAGAGGAGAGGAAGAGGAGGGAGAAGGAAAGGTAAAAGACAGCAAGCAAAAACTAAGCTAGGAGTTCTTAAAAGAGCTTACAGTCTCCTCATGGAGACAAATTAATCTAAAGCACAATGGACAAAACCCCAAAATTTGGGTGCTTATTTATATGTGCAAAATACAGGATAATGTGTTTCAGGCAGAAGAGAGATAACACATTAAGCTTGTTGAAGTACCATTTAATTCTCAAGTTCATAAGAATAACTGGGGTGGCTAAAGTTTTTGGTAAGTATTCTGATGTAAGGGTCCTGCATGGTATGATCATGGTTTGCTCAAGGGAAATGCTATAAGCCTGTAAAATCAGAATGGAGATATGAGCAGGAGGGAGGATGTAGAACTTAACAATCTGCACTGACCAACTTAGAATGTGGCATGCAGAAATTACTAGGGGTGTGATGTTATCGCATTTGGGAAGCAGGAGGTCAATGAACTGTAAAGACCCAGGTGATTGGTTGTGAGGGACAAAATGAAACTACAGAGAAATAACATGCTGCCGAAAGCTGGATAGTAAGATAACCATACAGGACAGAAGCAGGTAGTGTTTTTTTAACTGATTGGTGCTGGGATATGAGGATCATTATATATTAGATTGGATCTAATGGGATTTGAAAAACTAACAAAAAAGGAATCAAGTGTTTTTGTCTTGAGTAAGTTAGCACATGATAGTAAAATTTTCTGGATTATGAATATCAGAGGGTATATTAATGCTGCAGTTATTAGATGTATATCATCAGACTATGACTATGAGGATACAGTCACAAAAATTACAAACTTAGCCTTTGTCTTTATGGAGCTAATCTCCATTGAGAAAAGACAGACAGCAAACAAGTAATAAATGAAAACTGTGAAGAAGAAAGAAAGTAGAAGTTTTTTTTTGTTTTTTTTTTTAAATTTTTTTCTCTTTATTAGATATTTTCTTCATTTACATTTCAAATATTATCCAGAAATTTCCCCTTACCCTCCCGCATCCCCGCCCTGCTCCCCTACCCACCCCCTCCCACATAATGGCCCTGGCGTTCCCCTGTACTGGGGCATATAAAGTCTGTATGACCAAGGGGCCTCTCCTCCCAATGATGGCCAACTAGGCCNCTTGGGTAGTCTAGGCTTCTGGGCTAGTATCCACATATCAGTGAGTACATGTTATATGAGTTCTTTTGTGATTGGGTTACCTCACTCAGGATGACACCCTCCAGATCCATCCATTTGCCTAGGAATTTCATATATTCATTGTTTCTAATAGCTGAGTAGTACTCCATTGTGTAAATGTACCAAATTTTTTGTATCCATTTCTCTGTTGAGGGACATCTGGGTTCTTTCCAGCTTCTGGCTATTATGAATAAGTCTGCTATGAACATAGTGGAACATGTGTCCTTATAACCAGATGGAAACTCTTCTGGATATATGCCAAGTAGAGGTATTGCTGGATCTTCCGGTAGTACTATGTCCAATTTTCTGAGGAACCGCCAGACTGATTTCCAGAGTGGTTGAACAAGCTTGCAGAAAGTAGAAGTTTTAAGTAGGGCTGCCCTTTGATATGTTTGTGATGGAGGCTTCAGACATGATGGTAGTTGCAGAACCTGTGGAGTGTAAGTGTGGGAGACAGGACTTATCTCATTAAACTATTATGTACACACAGCTGATATAGTAAAGAGCTAGATCTTCAAGTCAAAAAAGAGCTTCAAGCACAAGGTATACATTTGAGAGGTGTTAGAGTCCAGATCTATTTAATTTTACAGGACCTAGTGGGAAAAGAAAAGAGCTAAACACAGAGTCTGGTTTTTGTTGTTGTTTGTTTGTTTTGTTTTGTTTTGTTTTGTTTTGTTTTGTTTTGTTTTGCCTTAGGAAAGTTAGCATAGAGGAAGAATGGAGGATGAGAATTGGGAGAGAAGTAGAGGGAGAATTAGTGGGATGTGGAGAAGGTGATCAAATACCATAAAGAAGACAGACTATGGTCACAGAATAAAAGACAACATGTATAGATAAAATAGATATTCACTGCCATATTTTTCTGGTAGAAGTATCCTGGTTCCCATTGGCTTGGGCAAGATGTAAGTGCTTGATGATACTGATCACAAGTGATGTAAAAGAATAGAAGGATTGACTCTCAACTAGAGTGAATTGAAAAGAATTAAGGAATTATTTAGAACAAGAGGCCTCTACAAATCTCTGGGGACATCGGAGACACCTGGCTGTGGCAAGAAGCATGGGTAGAATCAAAAGAGACTTTTGGTTGGTTGATTTGATTTCCATTAAGATATGTTTCTAACCCAAGAAATATTTCCATACAGTGGAAGAAATTAATGTTGTAGAAAAGAAAGGAACTAATTTAAAGCAACAAACATCTAAATCACAAGGAGGAGAAGGAAAAACAATGAGACTAGCAAATGAGACTTTAAACATCACCTAAAAAGACTCAAAGCAATGGTGTATGGTGTGAGATAGGGTCGTGGTTCAGAGAGACTAATGGCAGGAAAATGGAGGTGACCTTTTGTGCTTCATTTCCTTAGAGTCTATTTATTTTAAAATATAAGTACTAGACAAACTACCTTAAGTATTATATTTCAGTAATGTCATTATTTCAAAGTTCCATTAGCCCAAGCAGTATTCCTTTTTTTTTTTTTGCAACAATCTAATGCATTCCCTCCTGATATAAATCTATTGTTTCTATCCTATTAAGACCTATTTTTTTTTCTTTTCTTTTTCACTTGCTGTGAATTTCACAAGCACTCGGATCAGGTTGTTCTTTAACTGAAATCATCCAGAGCAGTGAATATTCTTACATTCAAAGCAAAAGTTTTACCAAATATTATGGTATGGGAGATCCAGTGTTGGAGAAGGGAAGCTGTAATTAGAATAAGAACTGCATGAAATCGGCACCAGAGAAATGGATCAGCATTTATGAGAGCTGGCTTCTTCTGTAAAGAACCAGAATTCAGTTCGGAAGTTCAATTCTCAGCACCTCCATCACAAGGCTCATAATCACCTCTACCTCTACGTTAACTCAACTTACTATAAAGTTGTTATAGTGGTTTGAATAGTTTTAGCTCCATAGGCTCCTGTGTTTGAATACTTTACCCACAGGAAGTTACACTATTTAGGGGGTATGTCCTTGTTGAAGAGCTTTGAACATGTTGAAGTGTGTCACTTTGGGGGTGGGCTTTGAGGTCCTATGCTCAAGCTCTACCCAGGGCAGAAGAGAATCTCTTCCTAGCTGCCTTCAGTTCAAGATGTAGAATGCTTAGCTCCTCCAGCACCAAGTCTTGAGTTGATAATGGTCTGTCTAAACTTCTGAAACTTTAACCTAGCCCCAATTAAATGTTGTCCTTTATAAGAGTTGCCTTTGTCATCATGTCTCTATACAGCAATGGAAACCTTGACTAAGATAGTTATCCTGAGAAAATAAATGGATTCTCATGGAAAATTGTAAACTGTCTTGTTTTACCTTCTCTTCTTGTTCCTTAGAGTTTGCTTCTTCCTTTCAAACTATGGCACATAAAAGTCACAGCCTCATTAGCGCCACCTGTTTTTCTCCACAGTAATCAGTTTACAAACACATTATAAATCTCAAGAGCAATTACAAACATTTATAAACTACATAAAGATTATCAAGTTACAAATCCTTCCCTTTTCTTTTCTTTTCTTTTCTTTTCTTTTCTTTTCTTTTCTTTTCTTTTCTTTTCTTTTTTCTTTTCCTTTCTTTTCTTTCCTTTCCTTTTCTTTTCTCTTTTTAACATTTTTATTAGATATTTTCTTCATTTACATTTCAAATGCTATCCCGAAAGTCCCCTATACCACCTCCCCTGCCCTGCTCCCCAACCCACCCACTCCTACTTCTTGGCCCTGGCATTCCCCTTTCTGGGGGCATATCAAGTTTGCAAGACCAAGGGGCCTCTCTTCCCAATGATGGCCAACTAGGCCATCTTCTGCTACATATGCAGCTAGAGACATGAACACTGGGGGTACTGGCTAGTTCATATTGTTGTTTCACCTATAGGGTTGCAACCCCTTCAGCTCCTTGGGTACTTTCTCTAGCTCCTCCATTAGGGGCCCTGTGTTCTTTCCTTTTTCTTATAATGAGAGTATTTAGCCTCCATCAAATTAATAATTAAAACTCCCAGAGATTTCTATTTGTAGTTTTGCAAAGGTAGAATTACTATAGCTCCTATCTTCCGTATGTTCTGTTTCTTACCCTGTAGAGCAAATCTTGTCCCAGAGAATAGAATTTCCCAAGACCACACCAGATTAATTGCCAACTAACTCATTAGGCTCTGGTCTTGTTCAGGTAAAAACTTCAGTGCATTTGTTTCTAAAGTCCACAGTGGTTGGTGGCTGAGAAGTCCACTATACAGTTATTGCCTCATGGGAGATTGTCCATTAGCCCTCCATTAAGTTTTTATTAGTAGCAAATCTGCATGTATCTTGAACTTGAACTTCCTGGTTTACAAATCTGTGAGAAGTAAGTTTCTTTGGTTTCCAAGTTACCCAGAATATTTCGTACCAGTATTGCAGTACAAATGGACAGAGATTGTTCACAATGACTGGTTAATGTTGGTTAAAGATAGCAGGACTCAGTACAGAATCCTGCATTCTTCCCTCTTGATATCTGGTCTCAGTCTGCCTTTGTCTGATACCCAATATTATCTCCTCTGTGATGTATTCTTAGTCTAATGCAATTTTTCTTAAAATTTTATTACATTTATTATACTGTGTGCATCCATGTTTATGTGTGTAGATAGTTGCCTGACAGACTGTGGTTGTGGATATCAAAGACAACTTACAGTAGGCAGTTCTCTCATTCTACCGTGTGAATCCAGATGATTAAATTCAGGTTTTTAAAGCCTGAAAGCAAACTCCTTGACTGGCTGAGTCTTTTCAGCTCTAATGATATTTTTCTCCAGAACTGCTGTGAATAAGAAAAGCTTATCTGCATTACATAATGTAGAATGTTGAAATCTATGAGAATGAGAAAGAAGAAAAGTGTGGTGATAACTTTTTTCTCTCTTTCAATTCTGACCACAAGTATGGACCATGTAGCATCCCGAAGGGCACAGCTCCTTATGCTGTGTTCCTGGAACCGTGCTCCCGTTGGTGCTTTAGAATGTGTGAACTGGGTTAGAATGCACATAATCTCCTCTCCAGGGGAGTCATTTTCTGTAAAAGGCATCTCATAAGTCAGATCAAAGGTACATTAAGGAGTAACACATCATTCTAATTACACAGAGTTGTGCAACTGACAGTATCTGTTGTAGTTTCCAAAGAGATAGACCAAGTACTCTTTTTATCTACAAGCAAAGACATTTTACAATTTGACATTTACAAAAACTGTTTTTCTTTCTCCCTTCTTAGAATGTATGCCCATGATATGGAATGGACAGGAAGGAGGAAAGAAAGGAAGGGATGAGAGAGGGAGGGAAGAAGCAAGGGAGGAAGGGAGAGAGGAAGGGAAGGAGTTAGAAGGATGACTGAATTTAAGACTGCAGGCATGAACCAGGGATATTTTGTTTTGTTCAGTACCAGATGGTTTATTAAGACATTCCCGCTAGGATTTTGCAGTATTCTATGTGCGACAAAGACTAGAATTTGGACTTTGCCAAAAAGCAGTTGTTTTCTGCTTGTAACACAAGATTCTGGGTTTTGATATGAGACCTTCAGAACCCATCTTCTCTGAAACTTTCATGATAAACATTCCCAGGAAGAAAACATAGACAAAACCAACACGATCCTAGTGAGGCGTAAAACATTTAAAGCAAAACCAATCTCTGACAGAATATATATTTAACAAATACTATTGCAGTTTCATGCAGAGAAGTTCAGCATGAACCATGTCATCCAAGATACCTACAGGCTGTAGCTAAGTGATGAATAACTTCTCCAGCATGCACAAGGCTCCAGATTAAATCTCTGGCCTTTCCAAAGAGTAAAACTGTGTTCCCTAAAGGTATGCAATACATCATTCTCTTGAACAACATACCCTCAAATTATAAAACAACAACCAAAAAAATCCCAGCTTCAATGTCATCCTTGTAGAATCATGTAAAGGGTCTAAATCTCCCCAGATGCCCCTTAGTAGTCTCATCTACTTAAGAGCTGCTAGTACTTGGAAACCTCTCACCCTTGATTTTCTTGTACTTTTTCTAATTCCCTTTATACTTGTACATTTTTATAGTTCAATATTGCTCAAGTGTTTGTAAGTTTGTATTTTAATTTTTTTTGTTTTACTATTTTATGAGTATAAGTGTTTGTCTGCATATATGTCTATGTGTTTGTCTGGAAGAGGTGATCAGATCTCCTTGAACTAGAGTTCCAGATGGCTGTGAACTCTCATAAAAATCCTGGGAATTGGACATGGGTCCTCTGGAAAGTAGACTTAACTGTTGATCTATCTCTCCATTCCCATAAATATGTACTTTTAAACAAACATGGAATGGAATGTATGGTGTATTTTTATTATCTATATAAAGTAATGGCAGTATAAACAAGCAGTTAAATCATTAGCAGTTTTGATAGAGAGCTTTAAAATCATGGCTTCATAGCTTGCCACCCATGAATAGATATATGGATTTTGATACTTTGGTTTGAGGGTCATGAAAAAAATGGCCATGAGATGGAAAGCAGAGTCTTTGGCTTCACTTCATGGACAAGAATGTACATTGCTCGCTGTACAACCGTAACTGTTTCTTGGATGAACAAGAGTTCATACTCATGTATGTTTCTAAAAATTAAACATTGTTTATTTTAGTCTACTAATTTGCAGACCTTGTTGCCTTCTTTCTTTGGGGAAAAATGTGAAGAAATGATATATGAACATATATACCTGTTCATTTGAAAGAGCTCTAGCTGTGTCCATATCACAGATGAGAAAATACCAGGATAAGACTGGAAGAATATGCAATGCCCATTTTTATTATACCTATAGGAAAATGAGAGATTTGATATTGAAACTAGTTGGGGCCTGTGGCAGATGGGGCCAAGGCTGTGTAACTAAATAAGCACAGCAAAAGCCACACAATCTGAGGGTTCGGGCAGCTTTTCTGTGGGGACATTATCTCACAGGATAGGTCTGAAAATAATTTTTTAAAGTTTCACGTATTTATTTTTGAACCTATAATACTGAATCCTTAGCAAATTGGGAAATTACTATAGAAACAAAGGTGACACATTTGGTGTAACAAACCAAATTAGAGAAACTGGAAATTCAAGAACCATCCTTCTCAGTAGACGTCTTGGATGTGAGAATTTGCCTTGGCTGGTCATCTGGCAAATGGAAGGAACCATTCCATCAGCAAATAGGGGAATTGAAGAGGTTTATGCTTTTGTTAAGGGGAATATCCCCAAATGAGCACCATATAGAGCAGTTGTTGAAATTAGTATTTGTCCAGGAGTAAGCTCCTGTCAGAAAATTCAACTACATGCGGCAAACATCACTTATAGTTGGAAAAGAAAAAGATCAGAACTTATATTAAATCCTCAGGCAAATAGAAATTGGGAGGGTCAAGGCTGAGTGAAGAATGGAGATTAATGTTAGAGTCAACACACTGTGTGCTCTGTGTTAAGTGTGCTGGTGGAGTGGATAATCCCATGTTGCCTAACATGGGTATTGAACAAGAGGTTTATAGGAAGAAATGGAATTATTTCTCTTGTCACTGTGGTCATTCTTCACTTACGCATGTTATCAAGTTATGATTTGTGGTTTTAAGATATTTTAGATAACTAAAGCTTATTTTCTAAAGTCATAAAACTTTATATTCAACAAACGAGGTTAGCTTTAAGGGCTCAGCAGTACAACTTGAAAGCTTATTTTCTCATAATACATTGTATGCCACATAAACCAAAGTAAAAAATTGGAATCAACGATGAGAAAGCGACCCCACAATTTTTAGACCCAAAGCTTGGGAACTGAAGTCTGTGCTTCCTGTTCTGCGGAGCACTGGGTCACGCACGGGCAGAAACCTAACCCCAGAGCAGACACATTGAAAGTCCCCTGCAGAATTTTCTGAACTCAAACATCAGTTCAGCCCTTCAAAGGAATATTGAGGACCATTTGTCCCAATATTCAAAAATCTTTTGTTGTTGTTATTATTATTATTGTTAACTGTTAGTATTAATTTGACATTATTGACATTACTGGAATTGAACCCAGGGCCTTGTATGTGCTAGGTAAGTATCCTACTATTGAGTGTGTCCCCACACATTTTTAATTTTTACAATTTAAAAAATTGTTATAATTATTTTAAATTATATATGTGTGTGTGTGTTTATTTTTCTTGGGTGTGTATATATGAGTGCAAGTGGCTAGAAAGGCCAGAAAGGATCAGAGGGCCCTCTGGAATGGAAAATACAGATGTAGGTGCTGGGAGCCACCCTTGGGCGCTATGAGAAAGCAGCACACAGTGCTAGCCTCTGAGCCATCCACTGGTTTGTAATTTTAGTGGCTGGGTCTTATAGTGTCAAGGTTGGACTGAGATTTGCTGTGTGACTGGAGCTGTCATTGAACTCCTGCTCTTTCCTGCCCTTGCTTCCTAAGTTCTGGGATCACACATTTGTCACCATATTGGACATCCACCTTTACATCTATAGATGAGACAACTGTCTTAGTTTGGGTTTCATTGCTGTGAAGAAACACTATGACCAAGTTAACTCTTAGAAGGACAATATTTAATTGGCTCTGGCTTACAGTCTCAGAGCTTCAGTCCATTATCATCAACAAAGGAGCATGGTAGAGTCAAGGCAGGCATTGCAAGAGGAGCTGAGAGTTCTACATCTTAATCTGAAGGCTGCTAAGAGAAGACTGGTTTCCAGGGAGTTCGGAGAAGGGTCCCACAGCCTATACCCAAACTGACACACACTTCCTCCAAGGACACACCTACTCCACTAAGGCCACACCTCCTTTTTTTTTTCAACTTTTATTAGATATTTTCTTCATTTACATTTCAAGTGTTATCCAGAAAGTTCCCTATACCCTCCCCCCTCCAGGCCCTACTTCCCTACCCATCCGCTCCCACCCCTTGGCCCTGGCGTTCCCTTGTATTGGGGCATATAAAGTCTGCATAACCAAGGGGCCTCTCTTCCCACTGATGGCCAACTAGGCCATCCTCTTCTATATATGCAGCTAGAGACACGAGCCCAGGGGTACTAGTTAGTTCATGGTTATTCTTCCACCTATAGGGTTGAAGACCCCTTCAGCTCCTTGGGTACTTTCTCTAGCTCCTTCTACCTTGGGAACCCTGTGTTCCATCTAATAGCTGACCGTGAGCTTCCACCTCCATGTTTAAGGCCACACCTCCTAATAGTGCCACTCCCTGGGCCAAGCATATTCAAACCACCTCAACAACCATTCACAGATACTGTCCTTTGTGTGCTAAAGAAACTAGTGGCAGGGCATATGTCTTTATTGAAAGATGGACTTTGGTCACTTAGCTTTGCTGGTTTTCTTATATCCTCTTCTTATTCAGTTAGATATTATTTTTTGTACATATGAGCTAAAACATTCATCTGTCCTTCCTCAATTTTCCCAACTATATCCCCCCAGTAAGAAGTGAAGTTATCACTAAAATCACCTTTCATTTAGCTTATTCCTTTAAAATATATTATTAGGGATCTTGTGTTATAGATTTTATTTTTGCTACATATGTGAAACTTTCTTGGCTTAAGTAAAGTTATGAAGAAATGCATGAAAAAGAAAAATATTATTTATCACCCTTCTATTAATTCATAAAAAAGCATGCAGGTAAAGATCAAGATGTCTAGCCGGGCATGGTGGCACATGCCTTTGATCCCAGCACTTGGGAGGCATAGGCAGGCGGCTTTCTGAGTTCGAGGCCAGCCTGGTCTACAAAGTGAGTTCCAGGATAGCCAGGGCTGCACAGAGAAACCCTGTCTCGAAAAACAAAACAAAACAAAACAAAACAAAACAAAACAAAACAAAACAAAACAGATCAAGATGTCTGAAATCAGGGACAAGTATTTGTAATTCTCTTCTTAACCCACCTAAAATATAAATAACTCCCTGAGTTCATTTTATCTCAGTTCTTCTATTAAAGATGTTATCTTGAATAGTCATAATCTCTCAAAATGAAGTATTATGGCTGGGATAATTAATCATCCTCTTTCTTTGCCCGCCGGTTTGATTTCAGAACCACATGCCTGAGTATGATGATATCATCAACCCATACAGAATTTTCTGGTAATCATATTGACAGCTGACATATTCTGTGCTTGCTCTATGTCAGCCTCTACTATTGAAAATTTACATACGTTAACTTAGGTTTCACAAGAACTCCATGAGATGATACTATTGATACTCGCATTTTTTCAATAAGGGAACATAAGGTACAGAAAAGAAAACATGTTCAAGGACAGATGTCTAGTCTTTAATCACACAGAAATATCTTATAGAAAATTATAGTAAGGATGGCATTTCATGTTAATCCTTGCATCTGGAATTGACTGTTTCTATGCAATTTTTGATAGTTCTTTTCTTTTTCTTCCTTTCTTTTCCTTTCCCCCTTCTCTTCCCTTTCTCCCCCTCACCCCTTTTTGAGAAAAAAGTCTATGTATCTCTGGAAGTCACTTTAAAGATCAGGTTGACCTTGAGCTCATAGAAATCTTCCTGCCTCTGCCTCCCAAGCCCTGGGAATAAATGAGTGTATCACCATGCCTGGCTCTGTGGTATTTCTAAAATAACATTTATTCATTTATTGATGGGAAGGAAGTAATGCCATAATGTGAATTTAGAAGTCATACAACTTCCTTCCTTCCTTCCTTCCTTCCTTCCTTCCTTCCTTCCTTCCTTCCTTCCTTCCCTCCCTCCCTCCCTCCCTCCCTCCCTCCCTCCCTTCCTCCCTCCCTCCCTTCCTTTCTTTCTGGTTGAACTTTTTGTAATTTTATTTTCAGAAGTTTGAGTATGATAAACTATTTCCCAGCCAAGACTTATTATTTTGAGTTTTATTTTCCTTTTTTATTACACATTTTCTTTATTTACATTTAAAAAGTTATCCCCTTTCCTAGTTTCCTCTCTGAAAATCCCCTATCCCCTTCCCCTCCCCTTGCTTCCCAACCTACTCACTCCCATTCCTGGTCCTGGCATTCCCCTATACTGGGACATAGAACCTTCACAGGACCAAGGGCCTCTCCTTCCATTGATGACCAACTAGGCCATCCTCTGCTACATATATAGCTAGAGCCACAAGTTCCACCATGTGTTTTCTTTGATTGGTGGTTTAGTTCCAAGGATCTCTGGGAGTATTGGTTAGTTAATATTGATGTTCCTCTTACGGGCCTTCAGACCCCTTCAGCTCCTTAGGTACTTTCTCTAACTCCTTCATTGGGGACCTTGTGCTCTGTCCAATGGATGATTGTGAGCATCCACTTCTGCTTTTGCCAGGCACTGGCAGAGCCCCTCAGGAGACAGCTAAATCAGGCTCTTGACAGCAGGCTCTTGTTGGCATCTGCCATAGTGTCTGGGTTTGGTGGTTGTTTATGGGATAGATCCCCAAGTGGAGCAGTCTCTGAATGGTCGTTCTTCAGTCTCTGCTGTGAACTTTGTCTCTGTGACTCCTTCCATGGGTATTTTGTTCCCCTTTTTATGAAGGATTCTAAGCTTCTGGGCTAATATCCACTTATCAAGGAGTGCATATCATGTATGTTCCGTTGAGATTGGGTTACCTCACTTAGGATGATATCCTCCGGATACATCCATTTGACTAAGAATTTCATAAATTCATTGCTTTTAATAGCTACGTAGTATTCCATTGTGTAAATGCACCACATTTTCTGTATCCATTCCTCTGTTGGGGGACATCTAGGTTCTTTCCAGCTTCTGGCTACTATAAATAAAGCTGCTATGAACATAGTGGAACATGTGTCCTTATTACATGTTCGAGCATCTTCTGGGTATATGCCCAGTAGAGGTATTGCTGGATCTTTCGGTAGTATTATGTCCAGTTTTCTGAGAAACCGCCAGACTGATTTCCAGAGTGGTTATACCAGCTAGCAGTCCCACAAGCAATGGAGGAGTGTTTTTCTTTCTCCACATCCTTGCCAGCATCTTCTGTCATCTGAGTTTTTGATCTTAGCCATTCTGACTGGTGTGAGGTGGAATCTCCGGGTTACTTTGATTTGCATTTGTCTGATGATTAAGGATGTTGACTGTTTTTTAAGGTGCTTCTCAGCCATTCATTATTCCTCAGTTGAGAATTCTTTGTTTAGCTCTATACCCCATTTTTAATAGGGTTGTTTGGTTTTCCGGAATCCAGCTTCTTGAGTTCCTTATATATATATATTGGATATTAACCCCCTATTGGATTTAGGATTGCTAAAGATCCTTTCCCAATCTGTTGGTTGCCTTTTGGTCTTATTGACAGTGTCCTTTGTCTTACAGAAGCTTTGCAATTTTATGAGGTTCCATTTGTTGATTCTTGATGTTATAGCACAAACCATTGCTCTTCTGTTCCTCTGTGTCCATATCTTCCAGGCTCTTCCTCACTTTCTCTTTTATGAGTTTCAGTGTCTCTGGTTTTATGTAGAGTTCTTAGATCCACTTAGATTTGAGCTTTGTACAAGGAGATAAGAATGGATCAGTTTGCATTCTTTTACATCCTAACTGCCAGTTGAGCCAGCACCATTTGTTGAAGATGCTGTCTTCTTTCCACTGAATGATTTTAGCTCCGTTGTCAAAGATCAAGTGACCATAGGTGTGTGTATTCATTTCTGGGTCTTCAATTCTGTTCCATTGATCTACCTGTCTGTCACTGTACCAGTATCATGCAGTTTTATTTTGTTTTTTGGTTTTTTTGTTTGTTTGTTTGTTTCTTTTTCACAATTGCTCTGTAGTACGGCTTGAGGTCAGGGATGGTGATTCCACCAGAGGTTCTTTTATTGTTGAGAATAGTTTTTGCTATCCTAGGATTTTCTACAACTACTTTCTGAAGTGAGTTATCTTTATCAGCTTGGCTGTAAGGTTTGACCGTAGGAGCATAGTTATGCTATGTTATCTCCTAGGCTCATTTTAGGTATTGTGATCTTTGCATTTCTAACTTAAATAAGGTATATCTATGAAGGATTTAAAAATGTTACTTGGCATGTATTATCAGGGAAGGTAAGTCCTTAAGGAAAACACCAGTTACTATTGTCTCTTCAGTTAAGGAGAAACTGAATCATTGCACTTTTAATTATACGTTACATTTCCAGCTCTGGATGAGGAGGACACATATTTTCCTACATTTTAAATGTTAGTGTTGGGCAATTGAAATGGGTTGACTTTTCTTTCTTTCTTTCTTTCTTTCTTTCTTTCTTTCTTTCTTTCTTTCTTTCTTTCTTTCTTTGTCAAAGGAAAGAGGTACTATGAGGAGTATTATTGTAAATTCATGTTAAGTCATGCTAGTTCCTTCCCAAGAACCTAAATTTAACTACAGGATTTTGGCAAATCTAATAAACTGCATGAGAACAAATGGACTGAGTTATTCTAGATGTGCACAAGTAAAGCATTTTCATGGAGCAGAAAGCTCCATGTTCCCACGCTGTCCTGTAACCCATTCAAAGTATAGTAGTGGCGAGCAATCTGTCTTATAACTGAGAAATGTAATCGTGTTTTGCCAGAATTACAGGTGATCCATGTTTGTCCACCTCATTCATCTTTGTCCATTAAGTGTCAAGGGTGGGAGGAAGAAGACAAAGAAATTCAATCACAGAAATTCAACCCAGAAAATATATACACTCTATAAAGGGATACCTAGCTACGTAAAGCACACCTCCCTAAAGGGCAGGGAGCTTGCATGCTGGGTTTGATCAGAATTCATTAAATTAAAGAGAAGTCACTGCACATAGAGACACCTGTCAGATGAAGGTGACAAATGGAAAGTAACTTAGAGTTGTGGGCACTAAGCCTTCTCACCATATCTAAATGAAGTTGTCGTTTGACCAATTAAGTATAGATTTAAAAACATGCTTTCCTGTTTATGATGCAGTTTTCAAATGTTAGCCATAACAAATCCTATCTTTTTGATATCTTTAAGCCTCTGAATTCTCTCCTCCTCCCATACACATACAACAAATTCCTAAGGGAATTTCTTTATTGATGTTTATTGGTTTTCCTGGCAAAAAAATGTAAAATTCATTGTATTATTGGTCACTCTGAGGGGCTCTGTCTTCCCTCCAGCTGTCACTTCTGCTTGATCTTATGTTTGTATTCCACATTAATCTTTTAACAATCGTTTTTTTGCTTTTACATTTAAATAAAAGTATGAGTTCATTTGGGTCTTTTCTTCCTATGTATGAATTTTAAGATTATGCTCTTCAATTCCTGTGAATAATAGTGTTGGAATTTTGATAGGGATTGTATTGAATCTGTAGACTGATTTTTGGTAAGATGGCCATTTTCCCAACACTAATCCTTTCAATCCATGAGATTAGGAGAACAGCTTTCCATCTTCTACAGCTCTCTGCTTCAATTTCTTTATTCAGTGACTTAAAGTTTTCATTGTACAAATCCTTGGTCTGATTTATTTGGTACTTGGCTCAAATCCTGTAATTGACTAGGTCCTAGGTTCTAGGCAGAGTCTAAAGCCATTACTTTGCTAAATGAACACAGTATTAAATTGGCATTTAATTATTTATCTTTATACTTCATAGATTAGTGCATCTCTCCTCCCCAGTGTGACATATAACTGATCAACATTCAGAGAATAGGAGACTTTGGTGTAGACATGTACAGTGTAATGTCCTCCCCTGCCCCCGCTTAGTTTCAAAGGTCACTGTGGAAGAGGAAATGGAAATATTGTAAGAGGAGTAAGTAGTGGATATCTTCAGTGAAACAGTGTTTGATGGACTGACCCATAAGCATCTGATTTCACAGTAGCCATAACAACATGCACAAAACCTGTAAGTCAGCTAAAATCTTAGTACAGGTGGCAGAGGCTGATAATGTCTCACTCTTAGTTGAGGAGATATTGTCATCTCGTCACTTTGGGGGAGGAAAAGCCAATATTCTTCAGGAATGCAACCCTTGAATGCTGCCCACACTACAATAGTAGATTCTACATCCATGCACATAGTGAAATGCTGCCCACACTACAATAGTAGATTCTACATCCATGCACATAGTGAAATGCTGCCCACACTACAA